>CM075514.1:17895000-18237500 GCA_037950675.1 Hypophthalmichthys molitrix | reverse complement strand
AAGTAGTTTCGGCTACGATGTTCTTCCGCAAAACATGCAGTTTTGTTTATTAAACCGCTAGAGCGCCAAAAGTTAGTGTATTTTTAATATAGTATTATGATTTATTATTATTATTGTTTAGAATAATTAATATTATATATAAACATAATATTTATATAAATATATTTTAAAGTTTAGTTAAAATAGCTAATGCTATTGTAATACATGTGTAATAACCGTTTGACGCAAGAGAGATCCTAATGTACTGTGAAGGAAAGGAGAAATTAAAAAAAAAAAAAAAAAAGGAGAAATTCACAGCTTCGTATTAAATTGCTTCACGCATTAGATGGCGCTGTTGAAATGACAAGTGTGGTGCGTTTTCTGTGAATCGGACAGTTATAGAAAGACAAGAAAGCAAGATATGTATAGATTGATAGAGAGACAAATTTTACAGTTTTAGTATAGAACTTATTTCTGTTTTAACATGTATTTAGTCATTGCTTTTATTATTCTTCTTAGTATCAGCAGTGACGCGCCTTTTATATTTAATTATATTAAAGCTTTTGTGTGTAGTCATATTACCTGAGGTGTGTGTGTATACACACACACACACACACACACACACACACACACACACATATATATATATATATATATATATATATATATATATATATATATATATATATATATATATTTGACTGCTATCTTAATGTGTCTGGATTACTAATTATTTGTTATATTTATTGTTGTGTTTCTTCTGCCTCTGTTAACCATCGGACATCTTTACTCTTGAGGGGCCACGCCCCACATCATAACGTTTATGTAACCAAGGGAACCAGTCGCCCACACTAGTTTGGGTTCTCTTCTCGCGAGTTAAACACGACAGCCTCACAAGCCGGGAAAAATATCGCGAGATTTTCATGGAAGCGTCCCTCTCCCATAACCGTTCTTACCTTGTTCTCGCGAGATGTGGACAGCAGCGCCCCCTCCTTGTTCTAATGCGGAGAGGAAGGGAGGGGAGAAGCCTTTTCAAATACACATTTCAATATCGCTACTGAATATATATCTATACGTTTTTCTCCAAAGAATGATTTGTGCATATGGTGTGGATATTAAACTCGCATATTTATGACGCTTAACGCTTACGACGCACTCAAACGAAAGGAAAACGGCAGGATAAATCCTAAAAAGAAGCGAAGCGGCCTGTTTTTGTTCCTGAGGCGCAGCTCACACTGACATCAAACGGGCACTTAACTCACGGCGCTTTGTTACACCCGACCTGAAATTACTTCGCAAGCAAGCACGGTGAATATCTGGCACCTTAACGCACTGGAAGGCTGGGTGCACAAAAAGCGGCCTGTTTTCTTTTTTTGCAGCGGCAGCGCCATGAAGAGCGGCGGACAATAACAAGAGTGACGGTGCTTGTGTGTTGCCCCTGTGATCTGAGGCTCATCACGTATGTGCACGACTAGAATAATAAGTAAACATATGGAATAACACTGCAAGTAAGGACTGCATTCATCCAGGACAAGACAAGCAGGCAATCTGTGCTCTGTTTGAATTTGGTGGAAATTGGAGGCCCGGTAGGGTGAAGAGCGCCACCAGTGTGGTGTTGTTGAATAATAAAAAAATAATGCAAAAAATTGTGCAAATGCATCGCTGAATGTGTTTTCAATCGGATCAACGTGGATGGGCTTTTATCCGATGACGATGATGATTTGGCCGTATTTCGTGCCGTGGAAGAGGGGCAAACGTTAAGATGGAGTGGTTTTAATGCATGCGATGTAAAGACAAACATATCTGCTGAAATCTCCCTTGCATTTCACACGCGACGGAATTGCACGCGCAGGTTCATCGACATTGATGATACGTGGGCTGCTGCCGGGACTGAAGTCTTGTACTGTCGCTCCTTTTCTTTTTTTTTTTTCCTCCCCGAACTGGATCTGTCTAGCACGACACTGCTGAGATGAACCCGGTGAATGCGACCACTCTCTACGTGTCAGCTTGTCGGTCGGTGCTGCAGTGCGATCCCCGGGACCCCCAGGCTTTGGCGGAAATCTATAAGCTCTTGCCTTTTTTCAGACAGTCTCTCGCCTGCCTTGTGTGTGGTGAGAGCCCGTTTATTCTGCTTCATCACTGCATGCTTGCATGATCACTTGTGCTTTATCGCTGCATGCTTTATAGCTGCTCTCGAAGCCCCACCGACCATGACACACCCCCATTGAGTCCACAAATTCCTGACCTACAATGACAACTGGAGCCTGGACATTTAGACACACAGCAGTGCATACAGGCTGTGTGTTTATAGATACATGGGGGCTGAATAGTAATGCCTTGCCTGCACAGTCAGATAAAACTGGCTGCTTGAGACAATTCAGATTTTCCAACATCTTAGAGCCCTGCTTCACAGGGTTGAAATATTATAAATATAACGTGCATATATATATATATATATATATATATATATATATACACACACACACACACACATACATATACATATAGTGTGTGTATTATACCTGCAAATTTTATCATTTACATTTAATAACTTTTATTTTCCACAGGGTTTCAAACATTGAAAATATGAAATGTTTATATATATATATATATATATATATATATATATATATATATATATATATATATAATATTATTTTTGTGATTTTTCAGGCATTATTTACAAATTATTTTTTTATATATATAATTAATTAGCTATAAATGCTCTTTTTGAGTGCAAATAATAAATTGATTGTAGTCAAAAATTAATTGGTCAAAAGGTGTGGGAACCCTGTTTGCAGTAATGCTTTATTTGGAATGAATATTGCTATATATATATATATATATATATATATATATATATATATATATATATATATATAAACTGTTGTTAATCCATGCATATTTTTTTTTAAAAGTAATTGATTACTATTTGTATTAAGCAATGCATGTTTACATGATGTGCTTGTGTTTATTAGAGCAATGCATTTGTATTTGCCTTTGAGGTCCCTGTTAACCATCTGCTGAGCATGTAATATGAACCACATCATGCAACATCACATGACCCTTAAACATCAGGACATATGTGGGGCTTTTCTTGAATGTTACAGAACCATATCCTATGAGATACAATATAGTGCTTGTATTATGTTGCTCATGATCTACAAAACTAATTACAGATCAGAGTGATCATTGTAAAGGTACAACATCCAAGCAGCCTTAGGCTGTGATTTGAGTAGTTTGCATATTGATGTTATCAAAATACCTGTAATGTTGTTTCATGGTCTAAACATTTTTTTCTTGTTTTATTTAGGCAATTTGCTACAAGATCCAATCGCTCCTACCAATTCATCGTGCCAGCACTATGTCTGTAAATCATGTAAAGGCAAAAAGATGATGATGAAACCGTCGTGCAGCTGGTGTAAAGACTATGAGCAGTTTGAAGAGAATAAGCAGCTGTGCATCTTGGTGGACTGCTACAGAAAGCTCTGCGAGTACATTGCAGATTCTCCTCTCGCCCAGCACATTTCAAGTACTGTGGGAGGGTCCCCAGACATCCTGGCTCTGTTGAATGAGGGCCTCTCATTGGACAACAGGCAGGGGGAAGAGTCACTCTCCCTGAGCTTGACAAACCAGTCCCCTACACCCTCAACCTCAGAAACACTCCCTGACGAGGGCCAGTCCCCTTCAACAGAGATCAAAGAGCAAGGCCTTAGTCCTCTAGGGTTGAATGGTCTCCAGGACTGCAATGGCTTGACCAATGTGGAGGAATTGACCGCCAGTTTACCTTCACTAGAGGCCAGTGTTCCAGACTCGGTGGAGAGTGGGAGTGACGAAGTGAAACAAGAAAGTTTCACAAATGAGATCCCGGTGTGCGAGGCAGTGGCAGCTGCTGGCGAGGAGCTTTGTACCAGCACCATGGACATTTGTGGCTTTGGCGAGGATATTAAACATGATGGCGGGACTCTCCTCTTGAGTGTAGAGGAAGTGCTCAGGACTCTAGAACCAGACCACGTCACCCAGGATGAGTGTCCTGCTATCTTGCAGTCGTCTCTTGAACCTTCGGGGAACTTAAATGGACCTTTTGCCTCGATTGACTCTACCCGACAGCTCTCCTCGCTCCCACATGACTCACAGGAAGTTCTCATCCCCCAACACCCAACATCCCAAAAGAATCTGCAACATTTGGGAATATCCTGTTCCGCCGTGACACCGAAAATGCCACGGTCCAACCGGAAGCGCTCGCGGTCGGAAAGCGACAGCGAGAAGATTCAACCCCTACCCATTTCCACATTCATCCGCGGCCCCACGTTGTGCGCCTCCGCCCCTGTTCCGGTCAAGTGCGAACCGAAATCTCATGCTCTGACTGTCCCCCACATGGCGGCGGTGCCCAACGGTGGCGGCCTTTCTAAGGTGGGCAAGACATTATTGGTGCCTGCTAAAACTGTCAAAAAGACCCTTGACCACCATGGACCCAAAAAGGCATACACTAAGTCCAAACAGGGCACTCCGAAGTCAAAAGAGAAGACGAAAGAACGGATTCTGACAAACACCCTCATTCCCGGGAGCCCCACAAAAGTGGTGTACAAGAAAGCGCAAGAGAAAAAGGGCTGCAAATGCGGCAGAGCAACTCAAAACCCAAGTGTTCTTACATGCCGTGGACAGCGATGCCCCTGTTACTCCAACCGCAAAGCCTGTCTGGACTGCATATGCAGGGGCTGCCAGAACTCCTACATGGCCAATGGCGAAAAGAAGCTGGAGGCCTTTGCGGTGCCAGAGAAGGCGCTCGAGCAGACAAGACTAACTCTGGGTATCAACGTCACCAGCATCGCAGTGCGAAACGCCACTGGTAGCAGCACTGGCGGGATGCTTAACGTGTCCACGGCAGCTGGCTCACCTGTGGCGTCCTTCTTGGCTACGGGGCCACACGAAGACAAAGGATTCGATGAACCGTTGGACATGAGGTTTGACTGAGTACCAGATGATTCTCCTTTAACATCGCCCTGTATTCCAAACCGGCTTGCTTTCAGTGTGGCGGCACTGTACCGAGGGGCTGATGCCAGCAGAGTCAGCGAAAAGGCAGCTACTGTGATTCTGTTCCAGTTCACATTATCAATTAAACTAGTTATTGCTGAAGCTTGTGCCTTTAAATCATTTGTACTATTCTTTTTGGTTTCCTTGCACACCTTAAGGAGCGGTGAGATGGGATAATGGAAGTTGAGAGTTTCTTTTGGCAAAGGTTTTTCTTTCCAATATTTGTTTTACATTTTAGTACAAGTGATCTATAAGGCATGATCTTTGGCAAGATATACCTGACCTCATTGTTGTGGGTCACGTTATGTGCATATGTGGAAGATTTTCAGTTTGTAGGTTAGGGATGAGACCTGTTAAATGAATGGTACCCTACAGCATCAGTAGAGACTGGTTGTATTTATAAACAGTTTTTGTACACAGACTTACGGAATACAATTTAAAAAGTACATTTTATGATATATTTTGTAAGTTACATTAACAACATTTGCAGTATTTATTGGGTATCACTTAACATAGATTACGGTCCACCCAGGGCAATCAGCTGGATACCATTTCTACAGATGCAAGTCACACAGATGCAGTATGTACGGTTTTTCTGTCTAAATTATGTTGTTGTCCTGATTGTGCTAGTTTTTTGCTGTCTCAAACTGTTATTTTTTTCCCTTGGGGCATTTAAATACCTGTAATATAAATGTAACATATTTCCACAAAAAAAGAAAAATCCTAACACGACTCTTGTTTTTCATTTCAAAAGTCATTTTATCATACTACTAGTTTTTTTCCTAAAGGTGGTTTTATAAATCATTTTGACAAGTTTAGAAAGGTGGTTTGAATGATAAATGTATTAATTAGTGTGACTATACACATCTAAACTTGAATGTGAACGGAATAAGCTCAACACAGCTGTACAGACATATGATGTTAAACAAAGGGTGCTGCAAACAATTACAACAGTGTATTACAATCACAACGACTTTGCATATGTTGTCCATATGTGAGTGCGTAACTTATACAACTGTCCATGAATGAACTGTACATGTGCAATGTTGTTTTTCCTGGCCAAGTCAACCGGAAGTAACATGAAGGTGGGTATATTTTGGAGGAGGCATCTCCACAGCATCTTTTCTTTTCTAGTGCAAAAATCACTTTACAGGGGCTGACATAATTAGTAAGCATAGTTTTATTCATATTCCAGCTCAGGAAAAGTATTGCTTAGGTTCATTTAATCATGGTAAAATCCGTATTGTTTGTACTGGTGCAGCATCTTTGTCTACAGTACCTTTGAACCATCTATATTGCACCTGAAACATCAGATTAAAAATATAACTCTTAATCACTCATGTTCCAAAGAACACTAGATGGTTAACCAATAGTGTAATCAAACCTTGGGGTGCAGTAATGCACTGGATCTCTGCCCAGTAATTGTATTTACGAACATATACCACAAGTGGGCAGAATACAGAGAAAATGAATTGCTATTGTTATAAAAATGCTGTGTGTACCTCAATAATTTGCATATTCATGGCTTCTTTGTTCATGGGAAATGGGTGTAGTAAATCTGATCAAATTTTCTATAAAACATTTTATTCATGTTGCCATAATAACAAAAAACATGATTGGGTAAAAGGGGTTTGCTAAATAAAAAATGGCAATAAAAAAAAAATAGGCTTGATACAAAAAACTTAATAGCTCCAGTGGACAGTGGCAAATATTTCAGATATAATAATAATCACCTTATACATAATGACAATATGTACTGTATTGCACCAATTTTTTTGTAATGTGTGTGTGATATATATGTGTGTATACACACACACACATTTACATAAATTATTAAATAATATAAAAAGTATTTTTATATTAACTCAAATTGTTACAACAAAATTAAATGCAATACAGTTACATGGTCTTAAAATGAATCATATATAATATAATGAATCATCCAATGATTGTTTTACCAAAATTATGTATAGTGTACATATTTAATATGAAAATTATGGCCTGGATAAGAAAAAAAATATCCAGAAGGGGAGAACACGGTGTACTGTAACGTACATAGTTACTGTTTCAAATTAAATGTTACAAAAATAATAAAACTGAAACGCTACAAAAACATACTAAAATGTAGAAAGGTGAAAAGACTCGAGTGTCATCTCAGGTGTCTGTACATTCCTCAGTATCTGTTCAGCGCTGGTAAATAAATGTATATACAAAAGACATTATGTACAAGACAATTTACCATCACAGTGATTTTCACATTTAGCGAATTGCAAAATGAATGCTTTAGGAATGAATTATGTAATAAAAAAAAAAAAAAAATCGCTCACTCCTTCACTCGCACATACAAACACATTAATAGTGCTGAAACTGACAATCACAATATGTCAATAATACAATCAAGGCATGAAGATTCTGTACATCTCTCCGACTGCATTTCTACATCCCAAATATGCAGTTTGTCTTTGAAAAAAAAAAAATGCAATCACAGGTCCAAAGAGGACAGAAGCGCACAGTAAAAGCCTGCAACTCTTCTTCTGCAGGCGCAAGAGTCTTGCTTAAAGTCACACCTTCTTTTTCCTGCCTGGACAGACGCACCATGTCCAAACAACTCGCTTCCAAAATGACCTGGCAAGCCCCTCGCTTTTCGTCGCCCCTCCAGGCAGACGTGCTGGGATTGAGCTCCAACACATTTCACCAAGAAACTGATTTACGATCAGATCCGCTGGCCGAATGTAAAAAAGCGCCAAATGTTTGCACCTTTCCGAGCTCTCATCAATCAAAGTTAACTGTTTTGGCAAGAGACAGAGCATCTCGACAAGACCGTCCAAATGTTTTAAGGCACTTGGCATCTGTTAAAAAAAACCTCAGGTAGAAATACCGAGCAAGCCGAGTCTTGTCGCTCATCTTGGAGTTCAAAACAAACCGTGAGGTGCGATTTTTCTGGCTGCGCATCACTAGCTGACCAAAAACGCTCCAAAGAAGCTCGACTTCTCATCCATGTCGATGGTGCTTACGTTGCTGACCGTCACAAACACCCTGTCCCCTCCTCCAAGCTGAAAAAGCCCCGCTTGGTAGATAGAGTACAGGCCGTATTGGGTGTCACGTGACCAGCATGTCGTCCGGCGCGTTTTTCATTAGCAGGATGGGCACTGGATACGAGCTTACTTTTTTATAAACGTACTGCAACATCGGTTTCCCCCGCACCGATTGGCCCGATGTGCCGTCCTCTTCCCCGCGGTCACTTTCGTCCTCCTCGATGAGCGAGTGTCTGAAGTAAGTTTGGGAGTAGATGTAATAGAGGCCGGCCTGAGGCACCACCAGTTCTCCGTCACTTAACTCCACGTTCTGGAGGAAAGCCAAACCTTTTTCAGACTCCCACGACTGGATTTTCTGGCCGTAGACCTTCCTGTTCGGTAGACCTGCATTGTCAAGCCAAAGAGAAGGATTATGGGTCGGGTTTGACAGAAAAGCTGCATTGTTTCAGCATTTGGCAGGCGAATGGAACGGGGTGCTTGTTTCAAAGACTCGGCTCAAGTTATAAACCAGCTTTTTGTTTCAGGCAAATGGCCACAGAGATATGATGAAACAGTGTGTTTGGGTTTTTTAAAGGAGGAAGGCATGTACTCTGACCTGCATTAAAGGTTTTATGAGCTTCCTTTTCGGGAAGCTAACAAGAAAACAATGTTTATTTCCAGGGATGCAACATTGTTCGTGCAATTTTTGCATAGCAAAGTGGTTTACTATCTGATTTGGATGTTATCCAGTCAGTCTGCATATCTCAATGTACTTTAAAGGTGAATGTGGACTATGACCTTGAGATAAACTAGCTTTAATGAGTTGCTGCTGTTGTTGTTGTAATAATTCAGTACAAATACAGAAACTGAAAAGAGTCAAACTTGCAGCTATCAACAAACCAAAATCAAGTATTTGCTGGAACAAGATATACCTCCTCCATCTTTTTCTGCCTCTGGTATATAGCTTCCAGTCACATGCGCTGCGATCTTAGGCCGAGGAGAATCGTCTTGATCTTGGATCACCAATGAGGGAAGTACACGCGAGACTTCGTCTGCAAAAATCCCGAAGGTTAATTCACTCGTGGCTTATGCCTTCATAAAGTATAAACTTAATCTGAATGTGCTCTGGAATACCTTTAACGGCGGATGAGATTTCTTTCTGATAACGACTGGACATTGACTGTTAAAAAAAGAAGGAAAAATAACAGATTAAATCTCTGGGTTCACAATGAGAGTTGTCGATAGACCAATTCTTCAGTATTATTTCTGAAAATCGGGTTTCCTCTTACAAAAATTGAGTAAATTCCTGTAGTAATTAAAAAACGAAAAACGATACAAGTCATAAATGGACTCATTGTCTGCACACTGGCCAGCTTTATGACTTCACGGGCCTCCTCTGAAGCGGATACCTTTTCAATCAGAAAGTGGAGCTGTTGCGTGACCTGCCAGCAGGGGTCGTCTTTTCCCTCCGCCGCGTTCAGTTCCTGACCCTTTATCGTCCTGAGGTTGGCGCGCATCAGACACGACACGCTGCTCTTGGAGAAGGTTTCTTTCATCTGTGAATAAAAAATGTTTGTGATTTTAAAAATTATAACTAAATATTCTTCGAGGTGACCAAGAACAAAAACTGCTTATATCACAATTAAGCATTTTACATATGCATGACATATGAATTATTGTTTTGCATACATAAAACGCAAACGTAATGACATTATATGTACTTATTTTTATTTGAATCAGGCAAAATATCAACTTTTTTTACAGTGCAAAATCAAGTCATTAAATCTGCTTATTTTACATGATTGATCAGTTTTGCATCCATAAATTGCAAAAAAAAAAAAAAATGTAGGCCTATTATATTGTATAAGATTTATTCATTTTGTATTTATAATCAAATGCAAATAGTAATCGTATAATATTTGCTAGCATACAATGAAATACTAACTATTATACAATACTAGCTATATATTGAATATTGCTTGAAATCGTATCATCGTATACACAGAATGTTAAGACACGGTTATGTTTTGCATACATAAAATAGCCTATCCATTCTATAAATAACTATTTCGTGAAATTCTACTATCTTTTCTGTTCACAGTGCACAAATTAAGACATCCAGTGCTTATTTTGTATTTATTATAGAATAATAATGATAAAAAGATATATTTTGCATACATAAAATGCAAGCTTTTTCTCCTAAAAGAGACTTTTTTATTAACTTCACATTGCCATTGATTGTCTGCTGTTGCTTAACTTGTACTTCAGGCTCCACTGAGCGACCTGTTGGCAGCTGTCCACTAAACAAAATGTAGTCATAAACCTCAGCAAACGAAGCCAGAAACGCACTCATTTTCTCCAAAGTCTTCCATTTACTGCATTTCAATGTCGCAACATGCACAACAAGGCGTCCAGACAAACTTTGCACAAGTTCTGAGGTAACGTGCAGGAAAACGCATAAGGTACACGGCCCTTACCGTCGATAAGACGTTGCTGAAGTATATGAACGTTACAGCCACTGCTATTGTTTGCAGGAGAATTGCAGCCAGCAACAGAAGTCCGATATACTGCATGGTGTGTGAGCTTGTCATGCTGACCATTGCGTGTGTTACTGCAGCTCGAGACAAAAGCTGGGGCAGAATTCCTTCTCTCTTCATATGAAAAAGCATGGAGGCGGGGCAGAGCTTGACTATCAAGGAAACAAAGTGCAAGATTTGCTTTCCTGTAAAGATAATGTATGTAAGAACCTCTTTCGTTTTTGCTTTTCTAATCAGTGCAGTCAGTTTTTATGAAATAATTACGTCTGAGACGTAGCTATAAAGCATAAAACCTATCTGAATTGATCATAAATTCGTGTTTGCCCTGCTGGAAAATTCAGTTTAAAGGAACAGTTCACTCAAAGATTAAATTCTGTCATCATTTACTCCCTCGGGTTTTTCCAAACCTTAAGGGTTACTTCCATGGAACACAGATGAAAATGAATGTCAGTATGACAGCCTTAATCACTGTTCACTTGTATTGTAAAGATCTCTGTTTGGGTTTCATTGGAATAAAGGGAAGACATGTACAGATTTGAAACATCAGGGTGAGTAAATAGTGACAGAATTTAGTCTCTAAATTCATGTATCATATTTGATACATGAATTTATAAGGCCTCTAAATTATCAACAAGCTCAAAATTCTGCTGTTGTACATGGTCCTTCTGCTCTTTGATTATAGTTTACTTTATTAATCTTTTTTTTCATACATCATACTTTTTTGTCCTTTTAGTACAAAAAGTCCACCTTCATGTTGTGGTACACATCTTACTCCTTTTGCTGTTAAATCTTTTTTTATAAAGTAAGTGTAAGAATAACTTACTGAGAGAATATTTACTGGTCTGAAGCAACCTGTGTTCACTTGATTATCCATACATCTTTTTTTCTTTGATACAACAGGCTTTTGAGGAATGTTTGTTTGTATATCTCTCAGTCAACCAGGGTTGCCAGGTTTGTGTAACAAAACCAGCCCAAGTGCTATTCTAAACCTGCCCAATCACCAGTGCTGCCAATTTAGCGTTTTTGTCTCTACATTTAGCGACTTCCCTGCCCCTTTTGAGACTTTTTTCAAAAGTCTAGTGACAAATCTCCAGATTCCGTGACTCACCCACTGATCTATATTTATATTAATATTTTGATCAGTGGACTCACCAGTGTGACGTCATCTAGTGACATTTAGCTACTTTCAGTTGAAAGCAAATGGCTTCACTGCCAATCACAGCCAAAACTAGCCCAATCGGTGGGTCCTTTCAATCCTTGACTAAAAAAAAAAGTGTAAAAGTAGCCCAATTCTGCAGGACTTGGCAACACTGCAATCAACATTGTATTGCTTTGCATTATATATTTTTTCCACCAAAATTAAAACTACAGTGCTTTGATCATACGCATTTAAATATCATCTTACTAAAGCCCGGAACACACCAAGCCGACGTTCGGCCGTCTGCCAGTTTTTGTTCGTCGGCCGACTAAGTTTTCTCAGTGTGTTCCGCACCGTCGGGCTGAAGTTGGTCCTCGTCTGCTTTTTTCGGCTGATTCGACATGTTGAATCGGCGTCGGAGCTTGTCGGTCAGTCGGGCCATCTGATCATTCTGGCTGTTCTGCTACTTGGCCGCCGGCTGTCGAGCGTCGGTTTGGTGTGTCAGGGCAACTTTGGACCCAGACGCTGCCGACGTGAGCCAACCCCGCAGTCTGCTTTCATCACCACTAGTTCGTCGGCGTCGGCTTGGTGTGTTCCGGGCTTAAGACATATTATTTGGAGATACCGAGTTACAACTGATAATTGTATGAATTTTATGTAAGTAGTACTATATTGTTACCAAAATCTCATTGAATTTACATTACAGGCTATCAGAATAAATAAAAACATCTGCACCAAACTGCATATTTTGCTCAGTTTGGGTAGCTGGGTTAAATCTGGCCTTAGGTGATCATGATTGGCTGGTCCAAGTTGGCTATTAGTTTGTCTAAACTGGAAGAACATCTTGGACTAGAACTTGAACTAATGTCCAACTTGCATGACCAGCTTGGACCAGCTAGAAACCAGCTACCAAGTTCCAAAACACAGAGTTTAAATGAATTAGTTGTTTTGTATTAATAAACTAATGTATTTTCATTTAAAAACATGTTTGTTTTCATGAAGATTCATGTATTGTTCTATTGTAACAATGCGCTGTTCTTGTTCGAGAAAACATGACCAATTCTGACTGTATTTGATTTCTAACATGTGGTTGCAATCTGGTCCCATTTAGAAAGTCTAGGGGGTATTTCATGTATTGTGCTTCTCAAGGGCCGGCCATTTCTTGCCTTCTGATTTAAAGAGCTATTCTGTTACTCCCATCAACTTCGGCTGACAGGTTTTGGTGGGCCCCTTTAAAACAAAGTCAATTCTAAATTTCAGTGTCTAAAAAGGAAAAGCTATGTTTTCTTCTTCTTGTCCAACCATGTCTAACTCTTATATACGCTATATATAGTTTTCTCAAGTTATTTGCTTATGACATTCCCGGTGCTCCGTAACACAGTGTGTTTATGCTCTAATCCCAAGCCAATGAACAAATTTTCCAAACTCAAAATGTTTAATTAAAAACAATGCTGCTTTTGTGCCATCCACAAGTACGATCATTAAGTTTAAACACATAATAAATATGAATAACACTCTTTAAAAAGCACTACTGTTTCCAGCGAAGTGTATTTACTCGTTAACCTGGAGGTACTTACATGTTCTCTCACATTACCATTTATAGATGCTTTTAAAACGACTCCCTATACGAGTTCACAGCAGAGCAGGATAGGAGCCTTCTGAAGCTCCATCCCGCTCCACAAGCGTCAGCAAAGTTACCCAATATTGCTTTTTTCATGGACTTGTTTGTGCCAGATGTGTCACGCTGAGATTAGATCAGCTTCTATAATCAACAGCAGATGAACAGAGGTGACCAAACAGACTACAGTGATCTCCTGGGACACGGACTGTGACTTCCTCCTAAAAAGTAAAGCTCAGCAGAAAATGGAGGGCGTGCTTCTTTATAAACGATCAGCAGTGCTATTGTGAAGAAACAGTCTGAATGACAATACTTGTTGTGGTGATTGTTCAGACTGATTTGCAACTCCAGAGTCAAAGCTAGAGATTATACAGCTAAACAAATGTCCTTGCATGTAGAACAATTGATATGAACCTTGTTCTTAATTCAAATATTTATTTTGTTTCCACACCCATTCTCTTTCGCTGTTTCTTTCGCTCTATCTCTGTCAGCCAGCTGCGTTTTGACTGCGGCCTCTGAAGGCCACGGTGTTGACATGTCCTGCTCTGAATTGCAGGCAACCTAAACAATGCAACAAGCGGCACTGTGGATCTGAGCATATCTGGCACAGACTTGGTGGAAGGGAGGAGGAGGAACACAAAGAAGGAGAAAAAAGAAACACAGCGGCAGGCGACCAGTGGACGGGCCGGAAACTTGGGATTTTCCAGCAGAAGCGAATGCAAAGTGTAGATTTGGCTGGGTTTGTTTTAGCTGACGCCAGGAAAAGCTGCAGCCAAAGAGTGACAAACTCATCCCTTACGGTGACCCTGCCACATTTATACATAAGCAGAATGATCTGAGGATGTCTTTTATGAGTGTGTGTGTGAGTCTGTGGGTGGTGTTGGTGTGGGAGGTAGCGGAGGGAGATTCTTCTCCCCATGAAACATGACTGTAGTCTGGCGCCATGATTGACCGATGTCCTGCACCGGAGAGAAAATCCTCCCCCACTGACTCCCTTTTTCTTGGAGCTGAATGTTTAAGCAACGCCTGAACACACAGGAACGCTCTCTCTCCCTCACGGTAAACTATCACTATTTCAGCGGGAGAAAAAATCCCAGACTATATCTAGAGAGCAAATATTAATAAGACTTGGGGTGGGATCTTTTAACTTGGGCCAGTAAGCAACAAACTAGGAATGCATTAGCAACTACATGGTCTAGCAACAAGACAGAAGACATAGCAACGCCTATCATAGGCCCTGTTTCCACCTGGTATTAAGGTCGATCGGATTACAAGCGGACGACGCTAAATGCAGGTGTAAACGGGGTGTAAAACGTTTTGAGCTTGTCCACTTTAGACCACTTCCAGAGGTAGTCGAAGGCCCTGTTTCCCTGGTATTAAGGTATTAATTCCCTGTTTCCCTGGCCTTGTTTCCCTGGTATTAAGATGCGTTTTGGTCGATCGGATCACAAGTGGATGAGGGAGACACATACCCATTTACACCTGGTGTTTTAATCCGTCTCTTTTGTCCACTTTCAACCACTTCTGTCCTGATTTCTTCGAGAAGAGGGAAAATGTATTTTTTTGTTCAGATCTTTCGATCTAATGGAAAAAATAAGCTCACGCAATTTACATATGAACGGACGACGGAAAAACATATGGAGAACATCAACTTTTGTTTCTGCTCTGATAGCCGCAATGCCACGCCAAACACTGTGAAGTAATCAGGAATGGTGAGAGAACATTGTGCTTGGTACATTTTTCATCTTCCATCCAAACTTGGGTCTTCAGCTGACAAAGTTTAAATCGCGTCTGGCTAGCACACTTCCCATAATGTTTATGTGTTAGGTCAGTAGGCGGAGAGTCTTTTGCGGCTGTTCGAACACATTCAACCACATGAGCATTTCCACTATGAAAGCAATCCAGTCAAATGTGTTTTCGACTGCCTCTGGAAGTGGTTGAAAGTGGACAAGCTCAAAACGTTTTATACCCCGTTTTCACCTGTATTTAGCGTTGTTCACTTGTGATCCAATCAACCAAAACTAATCTTAATAGATGGAAAAAGGGCCGAAGACACATTCGACCGGAATGCTTTCATAGTGGAAACGCTCATGTCGCCTACTCACTTAATGTGTAAACATTATGGAAAGCACGCTAGCCAGACGGGAACTTTTTCTGCTGAAGACAGACAAGTTTGGTTTGAAGACAAAAAATGTACCAATCACAATGTTCTCTCCACCATTCCTTCTAAAACGCACTCACCGCGTTCGGCTGTCTTGCGGCTGTCAGAGCAGAAACGAAATCTGCTGCTCTCTGTATGTTTTTCCGTCTTCACTGGCGTGTTCATATGTAAATTGCGCCAGCTTATTACAGAAGTGGTTGAAAGTAGACAAAAGAGACGGATTAAAATACCAGGTGTAAACGGTTAAGTGTCTCCATAATCCACTTGTGATCTGATCAACCAAAACACCTGGGAAACAGGGACACAGTGGCAATGAATTTGCATTCTAAAGCACTGCTTAAACTTTTGAATGTAATTCTGCATAACAAAAACCTCAGGACTGTTTCATATCAGCCTTAGGTTCATTGCAGTTATATAGAGCTGAACTGTGATATCATTGTGTTACTATGTGCTTTTTCAAACTGATAGCAAACTAAAGTGAGAACTAACGATAGGGCCTTAGTGTTGGTTTTCCATCCTTAGGGATTTTTAAACGAAGCTGCAGGGGCTGTAAAGACTTGACAGACCGCTGATGAATGTGTGATCATATCCGTTGAGAAGAACATGGGGGGGGGGGTTCACTGAGAGTTACGAGGCCTTGATTCAATGCTCCATTGCACTTGGGGAATCAGGAATTTGGCTAGAGAAAAGGCCCCCAATTTTGGGGGGCCGCACTTTATCGTCTGAAAAAAATTTCTGTTAGTGTCAAATGCTCAAAAAATGGAAAACAGAGCAGAAGGAAATTAAGAAGGGGTGAAAGAGTAAAATAGTTTGTGGGAGCTATAAAGTCATAGGGGGTGGGGTGGGGGCGCTAAAATGATATTCTGACATGCCTAAGCCATGCAATCAAAGTGCCAAAAGACTTATAGGCTGGGATACAAGGGCGTATTGTGCTTCTCTGTGACATCACTCCTGAGTAAGTGGGAAGGGAGACAGGGAGATTCCCAGTTTTCCCTCTGGGGTGAAAAAGGCAGAGCTTGATGTTGATTGCCACATCGCCATGTGGGAGGATTGTCCTGAGGGGCGGCCTGCCCTCCCTCCATCCATAGCCATCAGAGCTATTAATGTATGCTATTCTAAGGGTACATTTACACGACAATGATGTACTAAAAACGGAAAAGTTTTTCCTTTGCATTTGTCACATACAGACGACACCATTGTGAAAACGATCCCCGTTAACACAGATTCACGAAAATGACTAAATACGCTGTATTATGCGTTCCAGGCCAGTAGTTGGCGATATCAATTTGTAAAGAAACACTACGCACCTATAGACTGAACAAGTAATATGCAAGTGTATGACGTCAGTTTTCACAAATTTGCGTTTTTGTAGTTTACATGGAGATGATAACATTATCATTTTCAAAAATTTGCATTTTCAGGCCCCCAAAACGTTGTCGTGTAAGTGAGTTTAAATTAGTTGAAAATAGTGTTGTGTAAACGGCCCCTTATTGGAGTTTTTAAGTTGAAAAGCAGGTCAGAGATTGCTGAGAAAGTCTGCCACAAACCACTAAGGAGGAGAAGATTTTCTTTGCTGATTTATGTAGATGAAAATGTGAAGGTATAGAGGGGTGTTTTGTGCTGTTAGACTTGGCAGTGTTTCTCTATTTAGAAGCTTTGAGAGCCAAATGGTCATTCTTGGGTGGAGTGTGATAGATGATCTAAACTCTGACTCTGCGTGCAAACACGTAATCCGACATGTCATCAGAAGAGTATATGAAACAGGCTCTGTTTTCATCAAAATGTCTCGCCTATACAAGCTTGATCACTCGATGTACTGTGAGCGCTAATGCTGGACGGACTCTATTAACATAAATAGTGATGTGTATATATATATATATATAAAGTTTACAAACTTTTATGTTAGATGCAATTAATTGTAATTAATCCATTTGACAGCACTAGACATAAACAGTCTAAATTAATACATACATAAATCATATTTTGACAAAAAGTCAAAATTATGACACACCAAGATAAAAAGTCAAAACTGAGTCATATTTATGAAATATTTCATTTTAATTTCATAATTATTACTTTTTATGGCAAAATCTCAATATTTTATCTCATAAATATAACTTGAATGTCATAATTATGATTTACCAAAGCATGATTTTATTTCTTGTGGCAGAAAACGGCTTCTGGGATAGAGCTCGGATATTTTCACAAACAACCATTTGTAATTTAAATTTCTGTATCATCAATGCAGAAGCTGTTGTTCAGTGTGTATGTAGCATATTTTACCAATGAATTCAGTTTTAATTAACCTACAAAACAGTTAAAGTGCCCATATTATGCTATTTTAAAGTTTGATAATTTTGTGTTGAGGTCTTTACAAAAGATTTACATGCATCCAAGGTCAAAAAACACTTTTTTCAACGGCTCTGGGCTGCACGAGCTCTGATGACGACACAGCTGTTTCACGATTGGCTGGATTCACCGCATGACAAGGATCGCATGTTTCGTGTTTATTCTGAAACTTTAGTTCCACTAATGGTCACAAATCTGTGTTTTTATAACAGTTAAAGCTCTTTTCATGTAGTCGTGATGTTATATTGTGTCATGTTTATCAAAATAAAACTGATAAAAAAAAACTTAGACCCCACTACATTGCTATTTAAACAATATATGCTTATGTTTATTCTTGTACAAACAGACACTGTAAGCAGTACATAGACTATTGAATGAAAATGTCTCTGAAACATCTGTCTATTAGTCAAATATTGCATTTATTTGTCACTACGGGAACCAGAAAGTGTATGAATTCATGTCTCCGTTTTCAGCTCCTCCCCACCTGCACGCAGCTACTCTCGCTGATCGGTTGCATCCAGCTGCAGCCGGTGTCGAACACATCTAGTGTCTGAAACAGTTTGCTAAACTAAACCCCTCCTTTTTTAGAACCTACTCTTCTCTGATTAGTCAGATGGCCCCAGTCTGTTGTGATTGGTCTACCGCTTACAGCTTGTGTCAGACACGAAACGCAATTATCATATCTGAATTTCAGCTCTGGAGGCTTCCTCAACACATCAAACTATGATATAAACAGTAACGATGGAGTTGGTTTTACCATATAAATTCGAGCGCAAGTCCTCAGCTTTTGGAAGTGCATGTGTAGCGATTTGTTTCACAGTACAGAAGATGTCTTCTCAACATTTCTACAACACGAACCAAACTCTTCCAGGCCTCAGCTACAGTGTTTGAGGGCGGGTCAAAATAGATGTTAACGGGCAGCTAATGAAAACCATAGGGTGGGCATTATGCAAATTTGTTACAAATCTATATAGGCTTGTGCAGGAAATAAGACTAGAATTACTGACAACTCGTTTCAGGCAGTTCAGAATTTTGGGAGACAATAACACCATTTGTCGTGCACTTTGTTCTTTGAAACATTGCAGACCTTTTACATTCACAAACAGCCATATAACACTACATGAAAGGTAATATCTAAAAAAAAAAAGTAATTTTAGCAGTGGAGTGAAACTGTATTTATTTGTGTGCACACTGCCAGAAAACTTTCTTGTTTTATTGTTATGGAGCTGTTAGAATTGAAATCAGGCCAAATAGTTAACAGACAACCCTATTTTTTTTTAAGATTTTAATGAGTTACTGAGTGTCTAACTGGCTTCTATGTCATCAGCTTGGGAATATTGCTCTGAATTTTGACAATGAAGTGCTTTACAGGGAAGTATGAGGCTTGGCTTTGTGCAAGCAACTACCCTTAAATTCAGGAAGCAATGAACAATGTGAAAGATAACATTCCTCCAAGCACTAGGTATGTGAACTCTTTGGGTTTTGTTTTCCTTTGAAATAATCACGCAGCGTTCCCTGATTAATCATTGGCTACTCGTATTACAGTGTGCCATCGTAATCTGGGTGGGATTTGAGATGTTGGCATGAAAAATTCTTCCTGAAGGCAAATTATGCAAAGTTTGAAAACGTGTATCAGGTTATGTAGCTGCTGGGAACAGGAACTGCCTCACACTTTGCCATCGAGCTTCTTGAGATCAAGTTTGGCCATGTGACGTGACATGTCACACTCTTGAGTAGGTTCGCATTAAAACATCTCAGCTTTTTTCAGTTTCTCTGTCACAGCATGAACGATAACAGGTTATTCCAGTCAGCAGGGCCATTTTGGTTCGGCCTGCAGGCTAACCCTGCCTGTGTTCACTTTAGCAATTTATCCTTCTGTCACAGTCACTTATGAAAATCTTTGAAAAGGAAAACAGCACAAATTTCTTAAAGTCTCTTCAAAAGAAGCTAACAAACATGGAATAAACCATTTTTTATATAAATAAATGGGGCAAAAAAAGTCTTCTGGTTTTGCTTTTTCTGTTTTGCATTTTGTGATTTCAGCAAAGACACACCCAGAAAAGATTATTGCTCTGACTTTGCTTCATATCTCAATATTATTCTCAGTTATGACTCATTTCAGTTCATGTACGCATTTGCCAGATGTTCATATCCCAAGACTTCCAGTGCAGTCATAATTTTTTTAGCAGTTTTTCAATGGGAATCAAATTCATGACCTTAGCATTACTTGCACAATTTTCAACCACTTCAGCAAAATATCAAATTTTATAAAACATAATTAAATATATAAAATACATAAAACAACATAAAAGTATATATATAAAATAAAGTAAAATTATATTAATAAAAAAAATGTATTGAAATATAATATATACTCATGACCTTAGTATTGCTTTTGTAATTTGAGTGCTACTTTTCTACCACTTGAGCTAAATATCATTTTTTTTTTTTATAGAACATAATTAAATATATAATATAATAATAATTAAAATATAAAAATTTAAAAAAAGAAAGAAATGTCATTGGTGAAATATAGTAATAAAATGAATGTGGATAGCTAGGATTTTCTACCACTTGAGCTAAAAATTAAAATTAAACCATAATTAACAATGCATAAAATAATAAAACTTAAAATATAACACAGTTTAAATAAAAAATTAAATAATATTATTGAAATATAGTAATAAAATAAATGTGGATAGCTCAGATAATTTGGTGAGAAATGTTATAAAACTATACAAAATTAAAGTAAAATCATAATAATAAAAAATGTATAGTATAGCTCTGATTAGTTGGTCTAAGACAAATTTGATGAGAAATTATTGAATTTATATTGACTCATGACCTTAGCATTGCTTTTTTGTGTGTGATAGTTTTTCACTACTTGATCTAAATATCAAATTTTATAAAACAATTAAATAAAACTTACAATTAGTCTGTCAAGTCGATTAATTGCGATTAATTGCATTTAACATAACAGTTTGTGTATGTAGGTGTGTGTATACACATTTATATGATATATTTACAATTAATTATATAAATTAGTTTTATTTAACTTTTATGTTAGATGCGATTAATCGCGATTAATCGGTTTGCCGGCACTACTTAAATAATTTAAAATTTCATTTAACTTTTATGTTAGATGCGATTAGTCACGATTAGTTGACTTGACATCACTACTTATATATATTAAAATTTTATTTAACTTTTATGTTAGATGTGATTAATCGAAATTAAACGGTTTGACGTCACTACTTATATAACTTAAAAGTTCATTTAACTTTTATGCTAGACGCGATTAATCGGTTTGACATCACTAATATAAATTAAAATTTTATTTAACTTTTATGTTAGATGCGATTAATCACGATTTATCAATTTGACATCACTACTTAAAAAATAAAACAATTTAAAATAAAGAAAAATTTGAATGAACTAATAAAATGAACATGGATAACTCAGATAAATGTTTTAGTTCATTTAAATCTTTTTTGGTACAATCTGAATGGTACAAGATATTTTAGAGGACACAAATGTGAAATTGCATAGGTCTTTTATTTAAGACTTCATTTGTTCTCCATTTAATCTTATTGCTGATGACTTTTCTTTCCAGTGGGCAGTGCTGAAGAACAGTGGCATCTTTTGTGTACACAAAGTCACAAAGCAAGTCATCGTCAGTGGTTTATTTTGTAGCCAAGAAATCACATAATCAAGAAGGTTCCAAAACAATTGTTATATTTTTACACCGCTTTAAAAGAAACATGATTACAGCCTACAGTGACTCACATACTCATCATACTTGAGAGTAGTAGTATCAGTTTGGAAAATGGCATGCAGAGTGGTTACAAAACAACAATAGCTGAAAAGGGGGAGATAAATACGGGGGTATTAAAAAGATAGTTTGTATAAAAATAGATTCTCAGATCCTTATTTTACATTTTTCCCTGAGAATAATGGTAGTGCCTGTAAACATCGACAGAAATCGATTATTGTCCCCACACTCTCAATTAGAGGAAAAAGCCAAAGGTGCAATAATAGTTAAAGGTCTCACAGGTGAGAAAAACAGTGAGAGCCACATTCCACGGTGCTTATCTGAACCCCCCGGCGTTTCCCATGCGCTAACACTGACGGATAGCTTCCCTCAAATACTCCCTTCCAGCTCGTGTTTCATTAAACCACCACACTGACGGTTTTTAGGAAATTCCCTTTTGTCAAAACTGCTGACTGCCAGCAGCAAAGAAACTGCCAAAGAAGTTGCAATTACCAGACAAGAGTAAGAAACATTTTCCCAGTGGTGTTGTATTTTAACAGACATAAGTTATATGTAAACATGTTGATACGCTTTGAAAAAAGATTTTATGGCACATACATATTTTTATGAACATGCTATCCATCTAGAATTACATCTGTCCCCTGAAAGGCCCAAAATGATATATTATTATTATTAATACATTTAAAAAAAAAAAAAAAAAGTAAAAATACAGTTTTTTTACTTGACTTATTGCTGTTTTTTTCTTACTATTATAATCATAATCCCATGTAATTTAAGTGTTTATGTATATGCAAAACTAGTTTCAGTCCAGTGTTTAATTGTCAAAATGTCAAACCAAAATTATTTTATTGTCAAAATGTAAAACCAAAATGATATGATTTATTGGCCCTGTCCAAAATGGCACACTTCATAGCACTTTCGGTCTTATGGACAATGGCTGCCGCGTGCGCATGTCTGTTAAGTCCACGAGACCGTAGGGTGTCCCGTTTGTCAATTTTAGATTTCAGAAGGGTGCTCGCGAGCGCCCCCTTTGCGGTCGATATGCTCTCGGTGCGCACTTTTGCCGAGCTCCGCAGCAGACATCTTCCCAGACATTTTGAAATTGGACGTTACGTTACCATGGAAACGGTGCTCTAATTCTTTTAGCGGGCTCCTCCCCTAGTGGGCGGTGTCAGGTTTCGTATTACAAAAATCTAAACCTTTATAATCTAAACCTTTTCTAATCTTCACAAAACACATATCGTTGGAAATGTCTGAGTCTCAAGGTGCCATATTTGGTGACTGTTTTGTGATGGATGTGAAATCTGGGCAGAAATCTGTTAATTTGTTACCGGAGAATGCATTAAAAAAAATTCAATGGAATGTCGGTGACACCCGGTGGATATTTTTGGTACAACGCCTAAACAAAATCTCATAGGAACTTCAATTTTTGTGATATGAACTTCAAATTTGGAACACAACTTGGTTAGGTATATCGCTTTGATTTTATTTATAGTAAAAATTATTTAGTAAAATATATATTTTATATAAAATATAAAATGTTTAGTACAGTACATTTGGTTTAGAGTAAATTTAAACTTAAATTTACTTAAATTTGGTTTAGAGTAAATTAAACTTAAATTAAACGTAAATTTATACTTTCATTTTTTGAAGTGCTTCAGCAATAATCTGCTGAGTGTCTTCTTTAAAACTATATTCCAAAGCATTCTTGAATTACAACCATTTGAGTTTGGATAGTGCATTTTCCTATTCTCAAAAAACGGGCCAACAGTTAAGGGGTTAATTTTATGTTGTTACTTATTGTGTCAAGTTTGAGTACCCTAACTCTACATTGCATAAATCATTTTGACAATAAATTCCCTGTATTTAAGCTCCTGAACCCACTGATACTGAAACAATCATTCATTGATACTCAAACAAAAATTGTGCCTATTAATTTCTTTGTAGCGTTTTTTAATTGCACTGCATGCTAAATTTAAAACTATAGCCTAATTTAAAATCAAGATATGTTTAACATAATTTTCATACATTTTTGCTCTGTAGTACGTGTCTTCAGAGGTTCTCCTTCAGCCAACGGATGTAGTTCCCAAGACTTCGTGTTCCAACAGAGAATCGAAAGGGCCCGAAAGCTAAACTAAGGCATCCATGAAAACCATCTTCATAGTGATCAACAGTGACATGAACTCCGGCCTCTTCCAGTCGTGTGGCGTACATGAGTCCGTCATCTCTCAGCACATCATGCTCACATGTCATGATGTAGGCGGGCGGCACGGCTTTCAGCACTTCTGTTTCAGCTAGTAAAGGCGCCGCTCTCACATCCAGCAGGCCTGGCAGCTTCTCCACCAGCTTTGGGTCACCGTGAAGCGGAACCACTGGTTTATAGTTCTTCTGAAAGGCCACCGGAAGAAGCTTGGTCCAGTCGATCTTGGCTCTGGCTGCTGCCATCTTCTGGCCCTGATCCAGAGCAGTGTGGTTGTTTGCCAGCAAAGCAGGAACAAGGTTCTGATTGCCGTTTAGGTACTCCAGCCAAAAGCGGGCCAAAAGTGGTCTGTATAACATGGGAATGTGGGCGTTCTGCTGGTGCGAGGGTGTGTTGAAGTCTAGGGCCTGAAGCGCAGGGTAGACCAGAGCCTGAACTTTGAACTTAATAGGAATGCTACTGTCCAAAGCCATCTGTGAACAAAGAGATAAATACATGTGATTATTAGCAATCTTTTGTGATGAATATCTTTAATAACATACTATGGCACATTAATATGTGAAGCAAAAAGAATTTCAAACCTGCCTTTGCATCATTTGGATAAATATACTTAAACATAACATTTCAGAAAACTTGTAATACAAAATAGTTGACTTAATGTACTGTGATTAATCAACTGGGGAAGTATAGTGATATGTGTAAGTTAAATATTTTACTTTATTCACCTGTGATGTTAATGGGAAAATTTATTTGTAACAGTGACAATTTGATACAGGGATTTCTCATACCTGTTGCGCCACAGCAGCGGCAAGATTCCCTCCAGCGCTGTCACCTGACACCGCCACTCTTTTCGGGTCTATGGAGTACTGACCCAACACCTCGGCTGTCAGGATGTGTTTTGAGGCCTGAAAAACATCATTATACTGATCTGGGAAACGTCCATCTGGAGCCAGCCTGTACCTGAACATACAAAACAAAAAATACAAATGAAATCTGTTAATTAAAGCCTTTAATAATTCAAAGACCATATGCAAGAACTAGAAAAATGTCCAACATTGCTTACTCGACAGATATCACGACTGCATCCAGCTCTTCAGCCATCGTCATGCACTGAAGGTAATATGATTCCATCTCTTAAAGACAGAGAGAGCAATTATATTAAAGACAGAGAGAGCAAAAAGAGGTTTTGCTGCTATCGAAATTTGGACAAACTCCAAATGTTTCCTAATTAGGACCCAAAATAGATAAATATTAAAGGGTTAGTTCACCCAAAAAGGAAAATTCTGTCATTAATTACTCACCCTCATGTCGTTCCACACCTGTAAGACCTTCGTTCATCTTCGGAACACAAATTAAGATATTTTTGATAAAATCCAATGGCTCGGTGAGGCCTGCATTGCCAGCAAGATAATTAACATTTTCATTGCCCAGAAAGCTACTAAAGACATATTTAAAACAGTTCATGTGACTACAGTGGTTCAACCTTAATGTTATGAAGCGACGAGAATACTTTTCGTGCTCCAAAAAAACTAAATAACGACAATATCTAGTGATGTGCGTTTTCAAAACACTGCTTCATGAAGCTTTACGAATCTTTTGTTTCGAACCAGTGAGAGGCTACTGGTTCGGAGCACCAAAGTCACGTGATTTCGGTAAACGAGGCTTCGTTTTGTGATAAGTGTTTCGAAATTTTAATGGTTCACCACTGGGGGGCGTGACTTTGGCAGTTTGACACACGCTCCGAACCACTGATTCGAAACAAAAGATTCGTTAAGCTTTGAAGCTTCATGAAATAGTGTTTTGAAATCGCCCATCACTAGATATTATCGCACAAAAAGTATTCTCGTCGCTTCATAACATTAAGGTTGAACCACTGTAGTCACATGAACTGTTTTAAATGCGTCTTTAGTAGCTTTCTGGGCATTGAAAGTGTTAATTGTCTTGCTGGCAATGGAGACCTCACTGAGCCATTGGATTTTATCAAAAATATCTTAATTTGTGTTCTAAAGATAAATGAAGGTCTTACAGGTGTGGAACGACATGAGAGTGAGTAATTAATGACAGAATTTTCATTTTTGGGTGAACTAACCCTTTAAGTCTTCTCTTTAAAACAAAGAAAAGAAGCAATATAGGAGAATAGTTAGTAAGCACAAATAGCAGGAAACTATATTTGTGCACTGTGCGCATGTCTAAAAATCTGTTTTGATGAAGCTTGTGACATATAAACGCTAAAATCAATCCAATCACTTTATTTAGCGTTCATGTAATCACTAAGTTCGGATTCATCAATCGGAATGAATTCATTACACAAAAGATGTCCATGTAAATGTAGCTAATGTGGTTTGCTATTGCTGTGATGTCATATGAGTGACAGGTTGCCCTGCCCTTCATCAGAGCTCCAAGTTGGAAGTTATTTTGATTAAAGATTACAAGGGCACATGAATTTTAAAAAATTGATGATGTGCATGAAGGGATAATTAATAATCAATAAAGCAATATTCCATACAAAAATAATAACTGTCATGGTGATTTCATAAAGTCACTATGAATCAAGGCCGTAACCATGTCTTAAACATTGGGGGGACCATGATTTTTTTTTTTGGACCATTGATTTTTGTCCTGGGAGGGTGCTATTTGGGTAATCTTTTTAGTAAAGGAATTAAATTATTAAAAAAAGGGATTTAAGGGAATAATGAAAAAGAAATAAGAACAGTAAATTGTAGTTATTAAGTAATCAATTTAAACTATTTGCAAATAATGTTTTTTTTTTAAATATATTCACTCTTATATGTATCTCTAATGTCAAAAACGCAAAACGTTTGTCTCATCACATTCAGTTACGAATTACATCATATATTATTCAAATAATAGCGTGTTTTCAATTCAAAATGGTGAAATTTCATAAAAACTTTGAGTATTTTGCATCACTGGATATTACTGTTGGACGCTGAATATTTAAATAATAAAACAGTTGTCAAATATTAAATGTTTAGCTACTTACTCGCCACATACGCGTCAGATTGGAATTCGCTCTTGTCTTCTGTGAACAGTAAGCCCCACCTTCTTTTATTTGATTGTACAGCTCTCTCATTCTGACAGTGACTTGTTCTCCTCAATGTCTACAGTGGTTAAGGTGTGGTGCCGAATTCCTATCCCTGCCAAATTATTACCCCCCTAGTATTCGTGGGTTTAGGATTAGGTGTGGGGGAGGGGTTAGGATTAGGCAATCAGATAGCGACTTCAACGAGGGGGGGTGATAATTTGGCAGGGAGTCGAAATTCGGCACTACAACGGCCCTGCAATGAATTGATTTCATGGCGTCTTTAAACTGAGAAGTATTCCTTTCTGTACCACATGAGGGAGTATTGAGACTGCTGAGCAATTCTCTTTTTCTCGCTACCTCTTCTACAACTTCTGATGAATTCAACAGAAGGCTTGACTTACATGAAATCATTTGCAGTTTAACATAAACTATCACCTACTTGTACTGCCGACTGTCCATCCACCTCCATGGAAATACACCACCCCTCTTTTCAAACGCTGCTCCTGCCCTTCAGCAGTGGACTCGAACACTTGTGCTTCCACTCCACCAAAGGAAGCTTCTGTGATCCGGATGGTTGGGCTGGATTGACTTTTCACCTCCATCCAAGACGAATAGTATTTTACAACACCGAATGGAGAACTCAGTCCAAGGTCATAAGCTACAAAACTCTACGAGATAAATTCAAAAAGTTGTGTTTTGTCAGCAGAACTCTTTAGTAAACTCCATAAATCCTGTTACCTCATTACCACTGTATTTCAATGTAAAATCTTACCAAATGCATCGATCCACGTATCACAGCATCCATTAACATGAGTTTCCATGGCTCTGATATAGTGCTGGGCAGAGGCAGATAAAAATAATAAGCAGCTGCTATTGACAGTATAATCGTCCCTATCAAAATGGACCGCATTATTAATAAACGTTATGTTAAAAGAGCAATAAAATGGACTGCCGCACAAATGCCTTGCAGTGTGGAGTGAATGACACTTCACCTGATTTTACACAGTAGAGATTATGAAATTCACACAAATCTTTTTATACTAAAAGTCCTCTTGTCGAACTGAAGTTTTTATTTCACTGCAGTGGTTTTTGAGTTTTTATTCGTGTTTTTTTCTGTTAATTGTTTTAATTAATTGTTTTTTTAAATAAGGTTTAAGCAAACGACCTGTCAATGTTAAATTATGTACTATTTTCTTATCTACTGAATCAAAGTCCCTTTCAAGGAAAGTCTGTTCACTCGGTGGCCCATATCCAAGTCCTATCTATTTGAATGAGGGAATCCTGAAATCTCATAACTGCTTGGCGAACTCACAATAAAATAACATATTTCAAATCAGCAACAAAATCTGACAAGAACTGTCACATAAATGTTGCTTCTTATGCTCAAATAGCATAAAAAAAAGCTAATTTTTCAGGCTAGACAAGCCAGCGCGCATGTGCAGTCCTAAGTGGGAGTCTCAGGTTTCTGTGGGAACCCCGAGCCATGTACAGTGACTTTATCAATCAGCAATTGGCTCTTTTACTTAGAAAGCGGGACGTATACCGCCAGGTTATATTTTTCTCCCTTTTCATAACTAATAGAAGTGAACCATCTTTCTATCCCTGCGTCTCAATCAGCTCCCTAGGTCGTGAATCAGTATATCATGTAAATGAATGTGGCTGATTCCCTGATCAGTGCCCTGACTACTGAACTAGGGAGCTGATTGAGACGCACCCTATATCTATAGTCTTTGGCCATAGAGACGAAGACTTTTATTTTGAAATAATCTGCAAGTAATGTCTGTTGACTCTGCGATTAATTTTGAATTAATGAATGTCAGGCAAAGCCATTGTTTGTTCATACTGGTTCATACTTGTTCATACAGCTTTTCACTTTTACATTTCCTCAAAAATTAACAAGACAAGGCTATTGATTTGTCTCTTCTCTTTACTCATAATTATTGATCTTGGGACATCATATCATACATATTCATATATATACTATATTAATAAATATTACATTGATATATCACACAGTTTTACACAGTAGAATGTGACGGAAGTGTGAAATTATGAAATTTGTACTGACAGTCCTAAACTAAGTCATGGATACAGTAAACCATGCCTGAGAATGTGGAACCTGCAATAATTTTGTGGACAAAGCACATGATTTTTATGGTTTTATGCTAATTATAATTCATTTATATTGCATTTAATCATTTTACAGATTCTTTTTTTCTGTTTCACAGATTCCACTGTGAAGAATCAGCGATACTAATGGATTATTTCCCAAAAAAATAAATGCATGCATTCAAAATGTACTACTCATTAAGATAAACTCCTTGAGGCATGGTGATGTGCATCTGTGCAGACTTCACGCCCAGATGCAGCTGCACAAAACTAGGGCAGAGAGCACAATTGCATGCTTGTGTGTGCGTGTAGATAAAAATGCACACCACTGCAAATCTTGACATGAGACATGAACTATCTTGTCTTCCCAGCAGCTCTTAGGAAAAAAAAAAAAAAAGGCATTTTAACTGGTATGTATATATATATATACACACTACCAGTCAAAAGTTTGGAAACATTACTATTTTTAATGTTTTTGAACGAAGTCTCTTATGCTCATTAAAGCTGCATTTATTTCATAATACAGAAAAAACAATAATATATTATAATATTATATATTATAATATATTAAAATATAATTTATTTCTGTGATGCAAAGCTGAATTTTCAGCATCATTACTCCAGTCTTCAGTGTCACATGATCCTTCAGAAATCATTCTAATATGCTGATTTGATACTCAGTTATAATCAATGTTGAAAACAGTTGCTTAATATTTTTTTGGAACCTGTGATACTTTTTTCAGGATTCATTGATGAATAAAAGGTTAAAAAGAACAGCATTTATTCAAAATATAAATCTTTACTATCACTTTTTATCAATTTAACACATCCATGCTGAATAAAAGTATTAATTTCTTTCAAAAAAAAAAGAGAAAAAAAAATTACTGACCCCAAACTTTTGAACGGTAGTGTATACTGTTACAAAAGATTTCTATTTTAAATAAATGCTGATATTTTTTTTAACTTTTTATTCATCAAAGAACCCTCAAAAAGTATCACAGGTTATAAAATAATATTAAGCAGCACAACTGTTTCCAACTTTGATAATAAATCAGCATATTAGAATGATTTCTGAAGGATCATGTGACACTGAAGACTGGAGTAATGATGCTGAAAATTCAGCTTTGATCACAGGAATAAATTATATTTAATTTTATTTATATTAATTATATTTAATTATATTATTGTTTTTTCTGTATTTATTATGAAATAAATAAATTTTTAAAACATTAAAAATATTTCCAAACTTATGACTGGTAGTGTATATATAAAATGTAATATATATTTTTAAATAGAAATGGTCTTTTTTAGTCACACTCTGCAGAATTATTTATAATATTCATATAATCAGGATCATCTTGCATTATGTGGCATTATCCATATAATACAAATTACTGTAGCTTAAGCCCGCTGCTACTGAAACAATAGAATACTGTTTTTGAAACATTATTTCAGTAGCTTTGGGCCTGAACACTGCGCTTTTATTCCCATTCAATTCTTCACAAATAATCAGTTGCATTGACATGTTGCTTGCCATTATAAATCTAAAAACCATTTGAGAATGTTTAAAAATCTAAATATATTTAACATAACAGAAAACTTTAGCTCTGCTAGAGGTTCTCCTTCAACCAACGGATGTAGTTCCTAAAACTTCGAAACCCCACAGAGAATCGAAAGGGCCCGAAAGCGAAACTAAGGCATCCATGGAAACCATCTTCATAGTGATCAACAGTGACATGAACTCCGGCCTCTTCCAGTCGTGTGGCGTACATGAGTCCGTCATCTCTCAGGATGTCGTGCTCACATGTCATGATGTAAGCGGGCGGCACGGCTTTCAGCACTTCTGTTTCAGCTAGTAAAGGTGCCGCTCTCACATCCAGCAGGCCTGGCAGCTTCTCCGCCACCTTTGGGTCACCGTGAAGCGGAACCACTGGTTTATAGTTCTTCTGAAAGGCCACCGGAAGAAGCTTGGTCCAGTTGATCTTAGCTTTGGCCGCTGCCATCTTCTGGTTCTGATTCAGAGCAGTGTGGTTGTTTGCCAGCAAAGATGTAACGAGTCTTGGATCCCCGTGTAGGTACTCCAGCCAAAAGCGGGCCATGAGTGGACGGTGCAAGATGGGAATGTTGGCGTTCTGCTGGTACGAGGGTGTGTTGAAGTCTAGGGCCTGAAGCACGGGGTAGAGAAGGGCCTGAACTTTGAACTTAATAGGAATGCTACTGTCCAAAGCCATCTGTGAACAAAGAGAGAAATACATGTGATTGTGGACTATTTAAAATGTTTCTTTTTAATTGAAATGAAGCTGAAATATATAAATATTAGATGAAAACTAAACAAAAATTAGAATTGTTGCCTTGGCAATAAATTGAAATGAATTTAAGTTGAAGCACTAACATTATTAACTGGAAAAAATAAAAACTAAAACTGAAATAAAAATAAATTAAACCTAAAAAGCAATATGTACAGTGTTGGGGAAATTTACTTTTAAATGTGAATGCATTACAATATTGCATTACTCCCTAAACAAAGTAACTAATTGTGTTACTTAGTTAATTTTTATGGAAAGTAATACGTTTTATATATATATATATATATATTATTTGGCGAATGTAAAGGCTCTTTTAAACCAAAAGTGAAATGAATAAACCTCAGGCTGAAGGAAATGTAAATTCATGCCTGTACAGTAGAGGGCGTAGCTCAAACAAGCCATTCTGCACTGCAGAAGAATATGACACAGGAGAAGAAAGTTCAAAACTCTTACTTCAGCAATAATAATAATAATAATAATAATAATAATAAAAATGAAATATAAATGTGATATTTATCTAAAGTAATTTTGCTTATTGGTATGGTTGAATTGGATCATTGAAGATCAGCAGCAAAGGCACTGGTGAAAGACACAATATGTAAGATTTTTGGATTAAAATATCCCAAAACCACTAGAACAGTGTTTTATATTTTGTTGACTTTCCAATAATGTTTAAATCCAGAAAAATAAGCAATTTTAACCAGGACACGGACCGTGTCCGTGCGTCTCCTATCAATGACATCATACCTGCGTTATCCTCGATTTCTCAAATTTTTTATTTTGTAGAAATCATGGAAACACCAAAGACATCATTTTCAACACACTCAAATGTATTTATTAGAATAAACAGCGCTGCGTTATCCCTCATACGCATGACCGGAAGAAGCGGAAGCGGCGACTGTGGCATAATAAAAGCTCCACTGCTCTCGAGCCGTGTGTCGCGCTCGTCTCTCATCAGCAATCACTCCAGCGGCCTCGTTCCTCTCTCACAGCACTCGGCCCTGCTCTGCTTCATACTACAGTAGCGTTAATAATCTCATCCATGAACATGATTTCTGCCCGAGTCCCGTCCCAATACTTTTCCACCTGCTGTGAGATCAAGATGTCATCTCCCATGATTTTGCGCTCATCAAGCTACGCCTTTGTTTTGAATAGGCGACCTCTAGTGCCGAAAATGACATATTGTGCCTTTAATAAAGTGAGATTAAATACATAAAGTATATTTGTGTAATTTAACATATTTAAGTATTGCAGGTTTGTATAACATAATGAGATTGCATTTTTTATTCATTTTGAGGAATACTAAATCTGTTTTTGTGCAAGTGAGAGGAGTAAATGCATGCTCACATTTACAATACACATGATCACACAGCGCACACAACGCCACTGCACTTACTCCCAATTTCTGTCAACATGGGGACAGAAGAGCTGTCAGTTAATAAATAGGAAAACAAAGTAACTTGCATTACTTTTTTGAAAAAGTAACTCAGATATTTGTTGTAAATTTAAAAGTAATGTGTGATTTTTAACTAATACTTGTTCCTTGAAAAAGTAATCTACTTGTAAAGTTACTTGTAATGGATTACCCCCACACTGAATATATAACTAATATATAACAAGAAAATGACAAAAGCACATAATGAAATGACTAAAACTTAAACTAAAATGAACATGAAAACTAAAAATATAAAAATAAAAGCTAATTCAAAATAAAATAAAAATAACACTGTTGTGGCTTCCTTTTCCTCAATAATGAAAATTCATTTGCAGGGATTTCTCGTACCTCTTGCACCACAGCAGCAGCTAGGTTGGCCCCGGCGCTGTCACCTGACACAGCCACTCTTTTTGGGTCTATGTTGTACCGACCCAACACCTCGGCTGTCAGGATGTGTTTTGAGGCCCGAATGGCTTCATTATACTGATCTGGGAAACGTGCATCTGGAGCCAGCCTGTACCTGAACGTACAAATTATACAAATGACAGCCGGTAATTACCATAATTGAGTTTGTTGAGGATGTAGCAATAAAATTATACTGTAGACAACGTGCATTGCTTACTCAATTGATATTACAACTGCATCCAACTGTTCAGCCATAGTCCTGCACTGAAGGAAATACGTTTGCATCTCTTTTAAAGAAAAAGAAAAGAAAAGAAATAAACAATGTATTTTTTCTCACTACTTCTGTCTACAACATGCATTTTTAAAAAGATGTTTAATATGAAATCACATGCATTTCACCTACTTCCACTGCCGAGCGTCCATCCACCTCCATGGAAATAGACCACACCTCTTTTCAAATGCAGCTCCTGATCTGATGCAGTGGGCTCAAACACTTGTACTTCAACTCCTGCAAAATAAGTATCTGTGACCCGGACGGCTGGGATGGACTGTGGACCCTGTATTACGTCCCATGACGCAGCATACCTTGCAACATCGAAAGGTCGACTCAGTCCAAGATCGTGAGCAAAAAAGCTCTAAAAGTTAGAGGGATCAGAGAGCAGGATTGTTAAAACCCCCTAAAAGGGTCAGCAAATCTCTTTAAGAAAATTCCATTTCTTCAGAAGGGACATAAGGTCCACGTGAAGATTATGGCAGTTTACTATTGCATTTTTAAAAGCATTAAAGGATCAAATCCCACATTTTTATTTTGCATTATCGAGAGATATTAGATATAGCATAATCTAACAAAAACTAACCAAGCATGAAAACAGGTCAATTTAAACATAAAATGTTTGGTGGTTTTGGCAATTCCCATATCAAAGGTCAACAATTAAAAACAATCATACAAACATCTACATTTTTATATTCAATTAATTGAAGTAAAATGGTGAAACTAATCTAATTTCATCCCATGACACAGTGCACTTTACAACATTGAAAGGTCATCTCAGTCCAAGATCATGAGCTAAGCTCTATGAAAAAAGACTTAACATTAGTAAGATCAGAGAGCAGGATTGCTATACACCCTATAAGGATCAGAAAATCTCTTTAAGAAAATTCCATTTGGAACATAAAGAATGTCCTAAAGATTATGAAGTTTAGTTTGCAATTGTTTTTTTTTTGTTGTCGTTGTTGTTGTTGTTTTTTTGCAGCATTACAGGCTCATACTCCATGTTTTTTTGTATTATTGAGAGATATTAAACGGTTCTATCTAACTAAAATTAACCAAGCATGAAAAGTTGGTAGATTTAAACACATAAAATGTTTGGTGATTTTGGCATTTCCTACATCAGAATTCAACATTTAAAAAATAATGCAACAAACTCTTTTGAAGTGAAATTCAGTTAACTGAAGTAAAAATATGATGAAAAGACAATTTTATTTTCTCTTTTTTTTTACACAAATTGTAGCATTTTTTAAGTTATTTTTAGAAATAGTTATAGCATATAGTTATAGTTTTCCTTCTTAAGTGTTTAAACTTCATTAGTGCATTTCACTAATTTTTTAATGTAATATTAAACACTATTTCTAAATAAGTGCCATAGCTATCCCTCTTTTATTTATGTTTAAATAATGTAATGTATCCACATTGAAATGACAATTATTCATATTTATATATTGCATAGACTATATAATGGAAACAAATGCAAAAGCTTACCACATGCATTACACCACGCAATATTGCATCCATAAACATGAGCTTCCATGGCTCTGATATTGTGCTGGGCAGAGGCAGATAAATATAATAAGCAGCTGCTATTGACATTAAAATCGCCATGAACAAAATGGACCGCATCATTATGATGGAATAAGTTAAATGAACACAAAAAAACTTGTAAAACTACACCGGTCTCAGAGTTGACATAGTGACTGACCGTATGATGTTGTAATACCTCATCTGACCCCAGAGAGCAGTGGTTTTGAAACCACAGCAAATTTTACTTTAAAAGTCCTCGGGTATTAGAGAACTCTGAGTCTGCCTTTTTTATTTTGTGCATTTTATTCGTTGATGGTTAGCATTAATTTACCAATCATGTATTGTTGAATAAATCGAAATTTACGCGAATGTTTAAATAAACGACATATCATGCTGATTTTATTTTTTCAGCACTGTATTCTTATTGTAGACGGTGACTTTTATTTTGAAATATTCTTCACGCTTTATCATGTAACATACGTCACGTTGGAATGTACTGTATATCAGATGTTTGTCAGCCCAGTTATGAAAGCTCTACACGTTTTTTTACTCTTTTACTACAAATGCTATTACTACAATTACGATTCTGTTTATATAGATATTATAGGCCTATATTTATGTATAATAGGCTAGTAGTCATCTTGATAATGCTACTCGTTTTGAAATGGTTGTTAATGTTCTGATAAATCACGCTTCAATTGTTTGATCCCAGACTGTGAACAAATCTCTTTTTAACATGAGATCTGATTACTGTAATGTTAATGACCACTAAGTGGCGCTGTAGCTTCTCTTTATGATCTGGTCACTCCATTCTACTCACACTGACCGATTACTATACTTTTTAGCTATAGAAATATATCTTCATCTTCATCTTCAAACTTAATTAAATAGCATTTCAACAAAAGCCAAAATTACATAGATTTTCACTCATACTGTAAATGTCAATCACATTATTATAAGAAGTAAAGTCTCATTTGACTCACAAATCAGGCAAATAAAAAGTGTTTCAAAAACTTTGATTCATGAGTTTGGAATGTCATAATATTACAATAAATAATAAATAAACATTCAACAATGCAACAATGCACGGTTATAAGTACGTGTAGCCATGGAATATGATGATGGGAGTGTGAAATTATAGACAGATTCCACCACTGTGGCTTTTTATGAGATATCTCTTTATTGATTGATTGATTAAGTTTATTTCGAATATATATATATATATATATATATATATATATATATATATATATATATATATATATATATATATACACACACACATTACAATTATTATACACATATCCACATAAATTATTTACACATATAATACTTGCTCAAAAGGGAGTGGAAAGTAGAACTTATTTACTCCCACCCCCAATTCATTCCCTTATATTACACCATAGTTGCTGCCATTATCTGTTAAATTACTGTTTAATTTATGTGATATTATAATATTTATATACAAAATACCCAATTACATTAGGACCGTCTCAATAATCACAATAATACAATATAATAATCCTCATTATCATAAACATTCTAATATGTCCTGGTATTTATAATAATCATGTAATATATTAAATATAACCCTATCCCATTAAATCACAGTTTTATAATAACAATAATAATGACATTGAAAATAATAATAATATCTAGTATCATATCCCGTTCTTAGTCCTAAACAAAATCCTGTGTATCATATCTGAGGATGTGAAACCTGCAAAAAAGGAACTTAATAAGTTTGTAAATAAAGCACATTTACACCAGTAATGTGTTTTACATTAATTGTATGCTTCTTTGTATTTTGAAATAACAAAACGTATTATTATTATTAAGTTGTATAATATATAATATATAAAATCATTTATAAATAAAAAAAAAAAAATGCGGTAAAAAAAAAAGTCTGCTTCAACTGGTTTATATTTCAAGCTAGTCAAATTTCCACAACAGAGCTAGCTAGTTTAAGAAAATGTATGAAAAATATTTTGCTTTCACGCTGGCCTGGTCGAGACTAATCTATCATAACAGGGCAATCTCTCCTAACATTCCTCTTTATCTGCATCATCTTCAGACATAAGTCCGGTCGTGCGGATGCGGTCACGGATGGAATGGATCGGGAGAGTATTTGGTGTAATACGGTAAATTCTACACCCCCCCCATGTGCGCTTCCACATAATTGACATGGCGGAATTCCATTCTGGTCTGGTCTGGTCCACCGTGGACTTCGCAGCAACGGAATGACATGCTTTCTATTTCGGGCATTTAGGGACTAAAGTGTTAATAAGCAAGATTTACTGAACCCAAGGTAAGTAGACGCGTTTTTGTTCAAAGTAATGTATTTTACGATGCGCGCTGAGACATTGTTTCACAAAGTTTCAAGTTGCAGAAAAGCGCGAGCCGGTTCACTCTCTGATGGGAAGGGGAAGTCTTGAATTTAATGGAAAACGAAACGAAACCTAAACGAAACTTAGTGCTTTAAACTCTTAACTTTTGCGTGAGCTGAATTACTTCACTTTTACATGAGTCTATTTTGACAGCAGTGTTGTAACTAGAAATAGCCTACTGCAATTTTTAGGCTAGCCTATCTTGTTTACTTTTTTATGCAAGAAAAAGTAGGCTACTAATTCGTAGTCATCATTAACACTATTTTATCAAAATTCACTTCCACAACGTTCGTAATGTCCAAGTGAGAATTAATAAAGGAGGCTTCGCTATTGTTATTCTGTCCACTGCATCTTTCCCGGAAAATTCTGGAATTTGATACCCGTTTCATTACGAAACTTTTTTTTTAATCAACACAGAGGCCTGTTTGTATAATATAATCATCTTGCATTTAATTTGCCCTTACACATGAAATATTTGTATATTAAGAACAAGACTGGTAAGGATGCCAAATACAGATGGAAAGTGACACGTCAATTCCCAGCAACAAGTTGTTTGCTTAAGCGTCACACGAATAATATAATCTCAAAACGGCTGGTTTGTTAACGTCATTCAAATGAGTATGACGTATGATCTATATTGTACACATAACATCCAGTTCCGTCTATATTGCCATTAACAAAGCTGTCTACATACACTCCCTTCAGCTGTGTAAACTTGCATTGTAGAATAGCGTTCTTTTGAATCGATTCTTTTGAAATGAATCACTTGAACTTGTTCACAAAAACAGGCTGCGTTTCTCATTGGCAGCCCTGTACGATTCTTTCTTTAATCAGACTAGATCAGCCCCTGAGGTTCTCAATTTAAAAATTCACCAACTCATTGAACTGAGAACCGTATGTTTTGAACATTAACGACAGACGATAGAGCTTGTCTGCACAGTATTTGGGGAGTTTTGAGGATTTGACAGATGGGATGTAAAGTTCTCAAGAGATATATTACAAAAAAAGGAGATTTTGCACACACACACGTAGGCATTTATGTATATATAAATGTATACTTAACAGCTTTAATGAAGGAAAGGACTACAATCCCATGAAGCATTGCGAATGACAGTGCCATTAAAAACGATGGAGGAAGATTAAACTATTCATTTAAAGATGTTGAATTGTGTATATATAATATATAGCCTACTTGTGTGTGCTATATATATATATTTATGAGTTGATTATGTGACTGTTTAATCAATGCACATACAAAACAGTTGTTTTTACAAAATAACTTTGTATTATTGCCGGGATGACAAGCGTCACATGATGACAATTATGTCACGTCGTAAAAGAATCTCTGAATCATTTTGTTGAACTGAATCAAAATGAGTTAGACTCCCTAAGTAGATAGCTTCATTAATTAAAAGGGGAGTGTACAACTGTTGCAGTGTTGACACTTTTTTTTATACTCTGTTTCCTTTGAGAATGATAGTGTTCACATGTAAAAAAAAACATGTGAAAGAAAGGAACAGACTGTGACAAAATGTATTTTTGGAGTTTTTAAGGAAAACGCAAATATGGGTTGTGGATCATATTGTGGACCGGATCTTTTAGGCAGAGGAAACCCGATCCCAAATACATGACGTCATCTGACATTCCAGAGCGAATCTTGAGGTGCAGAAAGCTGCCTTGTAGACTTTAGAGACTCCAACCTTGGCGTCAAGTTTAATTTCTTTCCTTTAAGTCATTGCTGTAGTATTTATAGTCAAAAAGTGAAAATTATGTTGTGTAATGTGAAGGTTTTAAACTTTACAGCAGCAGACTCAGCCCTATTTGAGACGGTTTATGTCAAACATGGGGTTTTGCAGACTAATGTGTGCACTAAAGTTTTATTGTAAGTGATGCTTTAAATTATGTCCTGTAAAGGAAATGCACATATCTGTGGTGATAACCTGACCACATGGTGAGCACTGATTTGTCAGCATCTTGCACCCCCACTAAAACACACAGGCGTACCCTGACCCCCTCCCAACCCTACAGCCCTTTGGCCCCAAACTCAAACATTAAAAGAATGCAGTGCTTGTGGGTACACTGTAAAAACAAACCTATAGGATCTACTTAACAAAATTGAGGTAACAATTTGCACTTAATTTGTTTAGATAGGTCCATCACATTTTGAGTAAAGACTACCTAAATTTAACAGCTATGATATGACACACTAAAAGAAATTTGGTATCTAGTCTATCTAACATCTATCAATACGTTACACAAATAATTACTAATGCTTGATTGTTATTGTATAAATAGTTTTTGTAGCTAGCGTAGCGAACATTTGCAATGAAAAAGTAAAGCCCCTGATATAAATCCAAGAATAAAGTGGTGTAGTTTCAAACAAAATCAGGCCTATACAAAGTTCATTTGGAATTCGTTTCGGGGGTTCAAAACGGAACTTTCTGGAAAAGTTTGATTCAGCCGGTAAACATCTTTGAGTTACCATTAGTGATGGCGATTACTTAAGTGAGCTCCGAGGCTCTGCCTTCTTTAGCATGGAAATCTTCTGTTAAGTCCATCGAGGTCAGACACAAGTAAAAACATGAACACACTGGAGAGCTGCTTTATAGTAGAAATTTAATTTGTTGTTCTAATTGAAAGTGCACCGCTTTCTCCTTCTTTCCAAAGCGCTTGTGCTCCTGTGGCATCTGTCGTTGCTATGCAACCATGAACTGCGCTCGCCATGAGGAGTAGGAAGTTTTAGGAAAGGATAAATTGATTTCTAGCCCTTGCATTAGCTTTACTATTAGATATATTTATGGAGATGAGATTTAAACCACCCTGTACAGCTATGATCAGCTGTTCAACTGAGATTTCGATGTTTTGTTACGGAAAGGCCGAAGCTGATCGGTTAGCTCTTGTCACATGACATGCTGTGCGCTTGCAGCATTCTGGAAAGTTGATAATTTTTCATCTCGATGCGCCTGGAAAACGCACCGAATGTGTGTCGCGACTGCATCGCTTCCATTATGAGCTCGCCTGCCACAAGGCTACATTTGAAATAACTGACTTGCGATATGAAAAGACACGATATGTAAACGGGCCCTAAAGCTGCTTGCTTTAAAGCAGTCTATTGTATAAAGTGCTATATAAATAAACATAAGGTGACTTGACTGGACTGCCAAATTGCAGAGCTGGTGCAAATATATCCATGATGCTACGATCAGATGCTTTCTTAACTGTTGTTTTCGCACCACTGTAATTTTTCTCAATTTTGTTATTGAGAGGAAAGCGTGCAGAAAATACTTATGTATTCATCTAAATGCCTTTATCAGCAGCGTGGTCGATATCGGACGGTATATCATTGCAAACATATTTCAAACTTCTCTTTATCCCTAAGTGGTGAATGAAGAAGAACTTCACTGTGAGTAAATATCGGGGCCTTAAGATGTTTCTTGTCACTGCATTGACGCAAGTATAGCTATTGCTCATTCTCATCCTGTGCTGTCATGTCTAGTACAGCAGGTTTGTTCTTTAGGTTCTCCCCTGTCCACTACCTCTCTACTTTGAAGCTCTGATGTTATCTGTAACAGAAATGCTCAAGCGTTTGTGCTAATGGCATTGGATAATCAGTTGTTTTGCTCTATTTGTCTCCATTATTTCCTGAGAGCAATTGTAATGATCTGTCGAGCTGTCAGTACTTCTTTATTGTAGTTATTGAATCGGTTGTGCCGAATTATTTCTAATGCCAGCTACCCTGAGGGTAACTGAGAAGTTTTAATGAGAAACTCATGGTACATTTGTGAGGAAAGGATTTAGCACGGGGAAGTATGATGGTGGTAGTGGTTAAAGATCTGGTTTAGGAATGGGTGATTCATGAAGTGGAGAGATTCTGGGAACCCTGATCACCATCATACCCTTGAGCAAAAAAACCCACAGGTCTCTCCTTCTGTGAAATTCTGTTGGATTTTTTCCACTGTTTTTGATTATGGTTAAGGATTCAAACAAACCCATAAGTATGAGAAAGTAGTTCCAGTTGATATAATCCAACTGCTCTAGGACTTTTGTCTGTTTGATTATTCCAGTCTGTGTATTAGTCATAGTGATTTTTCTCTTTCTGCAGGTTACATTGTTATGCTAGTAGGTGATGACAAGTGATTGAATAATTCAATTGATTTGTTTAAAAACACAGATTCTTTTAGGAATAAAACAACTGTCTTTGAGTAAGTCGTTGAATCAGTCATTCAACTGATCTATGTATTTGTTATACTACTCTTGCTATATCTAATATTCATATCTATCTATCTATCTATCTATCTATCCTTTAATTAATGGTTTTATATTTCTCTATTTTAATTCAGTTATCATTCGCAATGCTTCATGGGATTGTAGTTCTTTCCCTAAATAAATCCGTTAAGTACACAATCTTGTATCTTTGTCTTTTTGTCCGATAATCAAATACCTTTTTGCTCCAAATCAATTTTTAATGTGGTAATTCACCTCGTAACTGGCTGGTTTGGTTCATGGCTTATAAATCTTTAACAAAGACTACTAAAAATATCTCTATGAGAAATAATGAATGGGAAAAATACTTCACTGAAGGTCACTGAAAAAGTGGGCGGGCACTATTGCACTCTTTTATGAATTCATAGTATGCTATTTTGAATTCAGTCTGTCTTTGTGGGAGTCAGTGAGTCATTCATAAAGCGAATTTATTCAAAAAACAGATTCATTCAGCTTAGTGCTCTTAATATTTTTATATCTTTGTATGACGGTAGTATGCAGCTACGAAAGAATGTCTTTAAGCATTCTTTCATTTAGTTCATTCGAAAACACTGATTCATTCATTATTATCGCTACTGTAAAAAAGAACTGTTGGTTTAACTTAAAGTAAGTTACCTGGTTGCCTTAAAATTGAGTTCATTGAAATTAAAAAATTGAGTAAATACAATGAAGACGATTGGTTTAATCAACAGAAACTCAAAATATTATGTTAACTGAACCACATTAATTAAGTTGATTTGGCAAAAGAAAAAATGTTGTGATAAATCATGAAAATAAGTTTTTACAGTGTAGTAAACATTCATTTATTCTACTTGGTTTGAAATAATTTTGTTGGTGGACCATAAATATTGTTGATGTTTCTCAGCTCAGATGTCTAAGCTAGTGCATCATTCGGTATTTCTTTCCCTTCTTATCCCGCTGTCTTTGTGCATAAGTATGCATTGGAATGCACAAAACGGAATTATAGGTGATGAGACAAAACTTTACCTGCCCTTTTATCTCATCAGCCATCAGTTGCTAGAGGCTGGAATGGATTGAAGGGTGGATATTGGTCCTTGTCTCTTCTCCTGAGCATCACATCTTGTTTGATCATAAGAGCTTCTTATGTAGCCAGATCCAGCTATGCTTTGCATTAGATGTTTCATGAATTGGGTGATCTACCTGCAACCTCTACTGTCTACAGCTATTAAGCGTAACATGTTTGGTACAGATGTCCTGTAACACAAATACACATTAACGTAGCTCGCCTCTTTATAGCTGAGGCCCAAATCAGGATAAAGAATGTGACCTATTGACCTTTAGAAGAAGAAGGAGGGAAAGGGACTGCGGTGGAGAGAGCTGCCTGTTTGTTCTGTACACACATGCACATGTTTATTCCCACTTTGGCATGGCTGGAGTGGGTTTGTAGACTGTGAAGGTTATTTTTAATATCAGTGACAAGTTTTTATGTGGATTTTATGAAGAAAATGATGCTCATTGCAACTTGATGAAAATGATGAGTTGGGTAAAAAATTCAGTTAAAAATAAATTTAAAATAATTCTTGCGATATAGTTTTCAAAATAGTTTTTTTTTTTTTTACAAGCAGCATAAATGCAATCCAATAATTTGCTTAAATAGAAATACCAAACAAACAAAAAAATGTTGTAAATTCTGTCTAAAACTCATAACGTGTGTCTTTAAATACACATTGACAACACTGATTTTTGAATCACAGCATGACAGTTACTTGTAAGCTGTATGTGTTTGAATCATTCATTGGTGATTCAGACTACACTGCTCTCGTTGTATTTTTTGACTCATAAGAGTCCAGCTCATAAGAGTCATTTGTTTAGGCATTAAACTACCCTATTTGCTCTACATAGTTTTGATTCACTAAAACGTAAGAGTCATTCTTTCGTGATTCAGTTTACACCGGCCATGCTGTATGTTTTGATTCACAAAAATGAACTAGCTCCTGAGTTGTTTGTTGGGGAATCAGACTATGCTGTTTGTGCTATAAGTTTTTGATTCACTAAAAAGAACCAGCTCAGACAACGCTATCTCACAACCAATTTGTATGTGTTTTACGAGGTGGCTAATTCGTATGAATTCGTATGACCTCACTCTTGCAAATTCATATGATTTGTCTAAACCCCAGTGACAGGTAGGTTTAGGGGCGGGGTTAGGGGTAGGTCATTCATTAGGGGTAGGCAACTTGTAAAATGCATACAGTTTAGCAAATTTTACGCATTTGTATGAGTGAAGTCGTACGAATACGTACAAATTAGCCACCTTGTAAAATATGTGTGAATTGCCATGACATAGTTGGCTCAGAAGAGTCATTTGTTCGGGCATCACACTACGTTGTTCACATTAAATTTTTTGTTTGTTTTTTGTAATAAACTAGAAAGAATCAGCTCATAAAAATCATTTATTCGGGAATCTGACTACGCTGTTGAGAATGATTTATTCAGATATTGGACTATACACTGGTTGAGCTGTAAGTTTGTGTTTGTGATGTGTAAATGTCACATCCTTTTGATTTTTTTTCCCCGGCAAAAATGTACCGAGTCCTTCACATAAAAATCAGGCTTTCATAGGCTTTACAGGCTTTCACAACCTAGGAAGTCAGGGAAGGTCTTGTCTTTTATTCTGCCCCTGGACATAATTTAGATGTTAAGGGTGTGAGACTGTATAAATTTCTTTGCTGTGACCCTGCGCAACTCCTTAGTGTGACTGGAGAATATGATTCATTCAGTTTGACCCAGTTAAGATGCTCCTCTGCTCCTTCTCAGTGCTTAGAGGCCAGATCACATTTCATACTGGGGTTATGCAACACTGAATTTGGATCCTGGGAATCTCTGGGAATCTTCTTTCTCTGCACTGTCCCTCATTTTTTGTCCCCTCTCTTCTTGTGTCTTTCACTGTAAGTTTTGTAAGGTGAGAGTGGATGGAGTTTCAGTGCATGGAGGAACAGGGTCAGCTTTTTCAGCTCAGCTGGGTGTGTAACTGTATTATTGTGCCTTCAGGGAGGAACCAGGTTGTGCTCCAGAGTCTGTGGTGTCAGTGTTGGGTAACACCTTTATCTCTTAAACAGGACGGAGGTGTTGAGACAGTCCTGATGCTGTTATATAGGCCAAAAGAAAAGAAAATAACAATTTAATACCACAAATGAATGTCCTAGACAGCAATGAGATTAATTGGAGAACATATTTTGCTCTTGAGAAATAGACTTTAGTAATCTCTCTAGAGTATCAGATTTCAGACAATGTCACAAACTGTTCTTAGATTTACCAAGATACCAAAGTCTGAAATCAAATGTAAAGGATTTCAGTGTGAACTAAAAAATTTCTCATCAAAATTGTCTGGTCTATGCTATCCACATTTATTTTATAGCTCTATACTCATTTTTTGTTTATTTCTTTTATTACTTGTTCTGAGATAAAATCTATACTAATCTGAAACATTTGAGAGTGTAATTAAAGGGATAGTTCACAGAAGAAAAAAAACAGTCATTGTTTACGAACCCTTGTGTTGTATCAAATATGCACCGAAATTTCAGCTACCGAAAATCTATTCCATGCACACAACGTGGATAAGCTACAGCAGTTCAACATGTCTGCTGTGTAGACACTAGATCTGGATTGACAATATTAATTTCTTGATTTTAATCAGCATTGTATGAATTTTTGTCATTTTTTTGGTGCTTTTTTATACGGCGTGACAGATCACTGTAGCTGCCTCAGTTCAAGCGGGAGCACGGATGAAGCGCACATGAACCGATCATCTTATCTCCTCTTTACTACTAGTTACAGCATGAAATAAACATGTATGAACATCAGAAGGTATGTTGAAAGATGCATTAACTTACCAAAATAAATCCTGTCCTGTGTAATCGCTCGATTAGTGTTTCAACCGGGGAAAGACATCAATAAAACAGCTTGTAGGCTATACAATATCACTTTACTGTATGTTACATTTACCTCAAGAAAGCTACAAGTTCTTACAGTTTATTGGCGTTAAAATGTTTATATTTCACCAACTGGGGTAGAAACAATTCTGTTATAAAAAAGTTGATTTAAAAACTGCCTTATGTGCAATTTAAATGTTTGTGCAGCTCAGTTTTAGCTATTTGAGTGTTGATTATTAAATAAGTTTAATCAATTAATTGATTATTAATTAATTTATTTTCGGTTTCGGTTATCCTCTGAATAATGGCTTAAATTTCAGTCTTTTATGGTTATTGAAGACCCATTCACATCAAGACCGACAACTATAATGATAAATATATTATCGTCCACACTAATGGACGGTAACATTCTGTTTATTATAAGTGTGTGCTGCAGTTATTTCGTGTCGTCTGCAATTTTAAATGCTCAAGTCTTTTAAAGTCATGTGGATTCTGATTGGCTGTTAATGTTTATATTATTCATGTGCTGAAAAAAAAGAATCTGAAAGCGTTTCAAACTATATCGTTCTTCTGTGCTGTTATAATTATAGTTGTGGTGTGGGAATTTAAATTTAGAACGATTTTTAAAACTTTATGATAGTTATCGTCCTTGGTGTGAACAGACCTTTATACTTTGTAGCATTAGCTTGATAGGCATGCTGTGTAATTCTACTAGGTCTCAGCCAGGCTAGCAACACGACTAGAGCAATCTACTAGACCAGACGCAAATAAAGGCTTGCCAGTTGGTTCGTTATTCTGCCACACTCCTGCAATGTGTCCTTGATTTCCTGTCTGTGCCTTGTCTGGACTGTTATCACTTCAGTTCCATTGTGGCTGAGATATTTGTGTCGGGGTATTTTTAAAGAGGTGATGTCATCTGGCCGTAAATGCTGATCAGAGTCACAGACGTGAGTCAACATCAGGGAGATGGAAATGCTGAGCGCTCCGAGGTGAGATGGAGTTACTTTGCAGGGGGAAAAAATGTGACATGTAGATTGTTTCTCATTCTCTGGGAATGTGTGTGTGCAAGCCTGAGCATGTGTTGTGTGTGTGTGTGTGTGTGTGTTTCAGCTGATCGGGGCTGAGGGAAGGGATGGAATAGAGAATAAAAGAACGAGGGGGAGATGGAGAGGAAAAAGTGATGGTTTTCTTGGTTTCCCAGCTTCCTCAGTGTTATTATGTGCCATTAGCTGGATTATAGGCCCATGCCATACTTGGTCCACATCTGGGATTGTAAACCTGCCAGATGCCAGACAGATTTCTAAAAAGAATTAAATCTGTCTTATGGTGGGGTGTGTGTGTGTGTGTGTCAGGGTGCTGTTGTTACTGCTTGGTTGCTGTTGCGAAGATTTTCCAAACTTTCTAATGTATAGTTGTAAAGACATCTATAAGAGTAGGTTGATTCCCCTGAAAAGTGTAAACCTTGTGGCTCTGTGGTGTTATCGAAACGTTGTCTTGTTTATTTGCGCATCTTGACTGTCCTTTACATAGCAACACCAGCTCAGCCAATAGTGTGAGTTTGGGGCGGGGCTATCTGTTGTATCAACTATTGGCTGATGAGTGTTTGGGAAACCTGTTTGAAAATAATCATCGTCTTTGCAGAAATTACACATTTTACTTCTAAATATTTGCATTGTTGAAACTTTTTTGCTGCAGAATGTCATTGTACATAGTAGATATTTCTCTTGAATGTTTTAAGTCCGATTATCTTGTGGTTAATATGTAATTAGTGTTTGAATTGGATTGGCTAGAGGGGGCAAGACTCCCTAGTTCCAGTTTTACCTGTGATTTGAATTTATACAGAATATACTCTAATGTTCAAAAGTTTGGGATGGAAAGATTTTTTTAAATATTTTTTCGAAGTGTCTCATCACGTGTGCTCACCAAGGCTGTATTTATTTAATCAAAAATACAGTAAAAACTGTAATATTGTAAATTACTATTACAATTTAAAATAACTGTTTTCTATTTCAATATAATGTAATTTATTCCTGTGATGGCAAAGCTGAATTTTCAGCATCATTACTCCAGTCTTCAGTGTCACATGATCCTTCAGAAATCATTCTAATATGATGATTTGGTGCTCAAGAAACATTTCTTATTATTATCACTGTTGAAAACAGTTTTGCTGCTTAATATTTTTGTGGAACCCGTAATAGTTGCTAATAGTTGGTAATAGTAATAGTAATAGTATATCTTTTTCAAGATTTTTTGATGAATAGAATGTTCAAAAGAACAACATTTTTTAAAATAGGGATCTTTTTTAACGTTAAATGTATGTACTGTCACTTTCGATCAATTTCATGTGTAATGATTTCTTTAAAAAGACAAAAATCTTACTGACCCCAATCTTTTGAACAGTAGCGTATAACAGCTTTCTAAGATTAATTTCCTTCCAGATATGTGAGAATTCAAATACTGCATGTCATCTGCTCATTTGTAGATATAATTATTGCTCAAAGGTTGCTCTTTCATACCTCAGGAGACTAAAGGTCTGAGTTTTGTTTTTCTGAAGCATTGGCCTTGCCTCAGATGTTTTGTGACATTTTTGAGATCTCTTCTGAATCTCTAGCACTATATATATTCTAGAGATCACCTTTTAAATCTTTAGAGATTGGCTATTTACCTTCCAATAACTGCATTTATCAAAACAATACATATATCAAGCTGCACTCTGATCCATGTACCCTAAAATCTAAACCGTCATACATCTAGGTCTTAAGATTTAGAAGATCTGAGATGTTGTCACCAAGGAAACAAGATTGTTTCAGTAGTGTTATTTTGGTTCTATGAAAAGCGTGCTGTTTGACTGTGTGCGAGAGGCTGTGAGGCCGACCGGGAGGTGGTCTAGGGGAATACCCCACATCACTGGAACCTCAGCAGTGCCATGAAAGGAGACTCTGTGTCTTTCTTGATTGACACTCGCTGTGACGTGGTCACAACAACATGACCCGTGAAGGTAGGGGGTCCTGCCTCTTTGTGCGACACCCAACAACACCCCCCCACCCCCCAGTCCCCTCGGCTCTGACATTGTATGCACCTTCTCGACTTTTCTCTCAGGGGATTTAGCCCTCAAACGCCCCCCCTCAAGCCTACAGAAGTACAGACTCCAGCCATCCTCAGGAATGAGGGGAATGAGGAGAGTAGAAAGAAAAGAATGGGCTGAGAGCTTGAGGGGTAAAGTGAGAGGAGGGGGGCAGGAGAGAGCGAAGGTTTTTGGACCCCAGAGGACTTGGTGTGTTAAGCCGTAGTGTTAATGATTTTAGTTGGGCGGTAATTACAGGCTGTGGCAAAAGAGCACTGAGGAAAGGAAAACAAGCATGCTCAGAATGAGAAAGACTGCAGGATGCTTTAGTAGTGCCTGAAGTGAGGTGAATATAGAATTTGTAATTGTTAAATTGTTAAAGACAAGTCACAATGGTCAACTCACTATTCTTTCAAAACCTGACTTTTTAATTAGTTTTATTTATTTATTTATTTATTTATTTATTTGTGATGTTCCTTGACATAATGATACATGTTGGTCCAAAGAAAATTTGCAACATTTTTTGGTTTGGTTTAGTTTGTTTTGTTTGGTTTGGGTTTTTTGGTTTGGTTTAGTTTGTTTTGGTTTTGTTTTGTTTTGGTTTGTTTTGGTTCTGTTTGTTTTTTTGTTTTGTTTTGTACATTTTGGTAAAATCAAGTTATAAAATGTAAATATATAAGTTAATATACATAAAATATATATATGAATAAAGTTAAATATGTGTAAGTTATGCCATGTTATGGAGATTATAGGTTGAGAACCATTTTATGTTAACTTCAGGATGTTTTCTGTAGTCAAATCCAAGTGAACAGGTTGGCTGTTGGTGGTGTGTGTTTAGCATATTTGTGTGTGTTTAGCAGTGGAAGTGAAGGCATTTATGACCTAATAAAAAGCCCCTATCTCTATTCTCTCATCTTCCTCTTTCCTGAAGATCACAGGACGTCTCACATCTACAACTCCTTACGTCTTAAAAATGTAGAGTATTGTGTGTAGAGATTTTTTGTGGTTTTTAACAGCCAGCTGAAATTATTCTAACAAAAAAACAAAATACCATGATTTTAACGTGTTTTATGAACATTCTTCTATGGTAAAAACAATATATTGACCTCATGGTACCACCTCAGTACTTTGTCGTAGCTTAAGGCTTCTGTCTGTTCTGTAGTTGTTGTTTTTCCTGCGCTACTTCAGAACATTAGATGAATGATTTTGTTGCTCTAGGTTTGACCCCTGGCGGTGACGTGCATGTTTGGAGTTAAATGGGACAGGTTATTGCTTTCGTAGAGGGAAATGGCCCCAGTCAGCTGAAGAGATGACACTATCATTGCTGATCTTTCTCCCACTACCTGAACTTTGGTTGTTTTTTAAGTTAGGAGTGTCATGTGAATCAATTCTGAGAGGTGTGCAAGATTGCACTTGTTTTGAAGACAGAAGCATAATACCTTTCTACATCAAGCGAAACTATACAGTACATACAGCAGTTACTTGACTGATCTGCAGGTTTGTTGTGCAAGTGTTTTATACTTCAAAGACTGCGTGCCTGCACCCTGATTATCTGTACTATACATACTAGTCTATATCTATATAAGTTTTTGATGGTTCTTTGAACACAACGTGGAAGCTGCTACATTAATTTTTAAATGTGAATGAATGAATTTTAAGATATCTGTATTAAGCTAGATTCTAACACTTGCATACAAATGCACATTGAAATTAAAAACTGAACTTACAGTAATATTGCTAATTGTTTTCATGTTATGGCCAATAACAAACAAATGGCAATAAATATAATTTCATATTTAATATTAAATATAATTTATTATAGATCTGTATTATTTTATCTAACAAAACGCACAACAATGAATAGTTTCAGTAATGAATTTAAGCATCACAATATGATAATGTACTATATGAAACAAATCTGCTAAAGAAAGTTTTGTTTGAATGAGAAAAAACAGAAGAGTGTATTGAAGCAAATGGCTCTTCTGGAGCTCTTAAAGTGTTAAATCATAAAAAGTGCATGTAGTTCTCTCTCCATAAAATTTTATTATATATTTTATTTTATATTTTTAAAGACATGCAGATTTAATGATGTTTCAGATGTTTCTTGCTACCGCAAGACAAAGAATCCTGTTTTATTCTTTTTTTTATTTAAATTTTCTCTCTCGGTCCAGTCTCCTGGTTGTGGTGGAGAGACTGTCGCCCCATAACTGCATTTTATATACAGATTACATCATCCTTACAGATTACATCATCATATAAACATTGGTGACATCAAAATGATTTCACCCCTTTCCATAACCGACCAGTAGCCCTTCACTGAGTCATGGGTTTAAGCGTGTATGTGATTTATATGTGTGTGTCTGGATAGGTTTGCAGATGAGGATCTGCTTTAGTCTTCATCATTAGCCATCCATGGCTGATTTCAATTGAGTCTAATTGCTCATTTAAAGAGCGGTCTGGCTTAAAGAGACCATTTCATCATACTGTCATATATTATTTTAACTAAGTGTTTCTCTCTCTCAGGCTGTTGCACGGAGGGCTCCATGAATGTTCGTCACCATGATGATGACGGACCAAATGCTGGACCTCCCGCTTCCATTGAGCAACGAGGTTCCCATGATGCACCACATGATCAATGGCGATGCACCACAGCAGGTGAGTTCATAATGTTATAGACCCCATTTAGTAGATAGTTTTTTTTTTTTAATTGATTGGTTTTATTTAATAAATTGTCAGTTGAGAGAAAGATAAGATCTCACAACTTCTTAATTTTAAAAGCAAGAAATATTCCTCCAAGCCACAACAACTCTATAGCTAAGGACCTTTAGCTAAAGACCTAGAATTGCCCCTTGTTTGACACAATTATGTGTGAAATCTAGACTTTTTTTTTTTTTTTTTTTTTTTTTTTTTTTTTTTATACAGGTGATCCTGGTCCAGGTGAACCCAGGTGAGACGTTCACCATCCGCACAGAAGACGGGGCTTTGCAATGCATCCAAGGTTTGTCCAATGAAGATTTATTTTCCACTGTATCTTCAAGTAGATTGCTGTTGCTAAATGTTGCTGTTCAATTCTGTGAATGAATCAGACCTCTTCTGAAATTAATCATGGTGTTTTTACTCAAGTTTTTGGTCTATTTTATGTTCTGTTTGTTTGGCATGAATGCTGCTTTCCAAACTCATGCATGCTCAGAGATGTAGTCTGGAGTATGATTTGGATGGTTCGCCGTTTGGTGTAAATCCAAGAACAGAGATGAATCTGCAATATGTCGTAACTTGTGAAGTACAGTACTGTGCAAGAGTCTTAGGCCACCATTAGATGTTGTTTTAGCAGTAATATAATGACCATATATAATTATTTCTCAGTCTCTTTATTAGAATATAAACAGAAAATACAGTAAATTTGTATGCTGTATTAAAAAACAGAAAAAAAAAATCAGATAAAAACAGGTAGTACACCTAGATCTCTTTTATCGAATTCAAAAGGTTTCAATTATATTTTGCTACATAGAAAGGTATGTTGTATGTATGCATGTATGACATCATTCAGACACCTGCAAACGACCGCATGGTCGTGAAGCAAAGTAACTAATTTTCTTTTAACATTGAAAAATTCATGTTTTCACTTGCTCATACACATGTCCTGAAACATCAGGTCATTTGGTACAACTGCTATAAAACATGGAAAATGTCGTAATATTTTAAAAACTTGTACTAAATATAAAATGTTTGATTGCTTTTTTGTTAGCTAGCTAGCAAGCTAACTAGCTAGCTAGCTAGATATCAGCCTGTTGAAAATATCGTCATTCTATATAACCAAAAGTGTCATTCAGTAAAACTGAAATTTTGGTAAAACCAAATGACTATTTTGGTGACATGGTCTTGTAAAAAATGACAAAAGCAGTGATAATTGATTATAAAAACCACATGATCTCATTGTTAACACTAAGTAAATCTTCAAAATTAATTCTCCATTATGTTTTTTTTTTTTTTTTTTTTTTTTACACTTTTAAAAACCTTAAACGTCAATGACCCGAATACATCTGCATCAATTTTGCAAATGTCTAGGGCTGCACAATTAATCAAAAATAAAAACAAAAATCTAATTTTAAAATAGTAATATTTATTTTGTTCAATATTTTCATTCAACAACAATAATAATAGTTATAATAATGTTATTAGTAATAATTTTTTATAGTTATATTGATATATAATCACAAAATTTGGCCAAATTGCGCAGCCATAGAAATGAGCACAGTAAACCTGGAGAATTGCTTTTTAAATCACAACTGTAACTTTTATCAGAAAAATCACATGTAGATTTTTTTCTCCCCTAAATTGTGCGGCCCTAAAATGTTCTCCATAATAATTAGCAAACCTCTTAGGGATCTAGGCCATGTGATAGTGCTACAAACCTTGTGTGTTTGGCCAGTGGAGAGGCATTCAGTCACTGAATCCTTAAACGAAATTACATCTGACCTCATAATGTCTTATTAACTTAATAAAGGCCACTGAATTCCCTCAGTAAGAGTTTTTCAAGTGTATGTAAGAGATTTAAATGTGGAGTCACAGTAGCCTAGACCACAGGATACTGGTTCCGACCGTCTGAGCGCTCGCATCACTGTTTACACAGCTAAGAGGAGCTGCAATGACTGTTTAATTAAGTTTGTCCAATGAGAATGGCAGAATCAGCAGCAGAGGGGTGTTTGGTTTATGGTAGAGATGGAGCTGGCAGCTGGCCGACAGAGGAGCGAGAGAGAATGTAGACGGAGAGAAAGAAAGCCTCACAGGTGTGGAGACGATGCAGTTGAAGGCCACGGTAATGTTCTGGCATGTTCGGGATAAGAACTTTGTTTAATTTTCTAATATTTGTTCGATCTTTGCCAGGTGGCCGTGTTGATAAGGCGAGTCCCCTGTTATTCTTTGATGTTGACTTTGCGTTTTTGCAAACAATTTGCTGATAAATGTTTTCCCAGGGCTGGGCAGTGTATAGTTGACTTATCTTTATTAAAACAGTTCTGTAAAGAGATATCACGTACTATGTATGTAATTCAGAGCGCCTTTAGTGGCTTCATCTAAAAATGCAAAATGAAGCTTATAAATCACAGTTTTTAGGGTTTCTAAATAACAAATCTACTAATTGGTCTCAAGAAAGTCCTGTGTACTGTAATTAGTCTGGATTTAAAGGAAAATATTACCCAAAAATGAAATTGTCAACATATGAATGTACACACACATTACTGTTAAAAACTTTGGGGTTGGTAAGATTATTATTATTATTTTTTTTTTTAAGTGACTCTTATGCTCGCCAAGCCTGAATGTATTTGCTCAAAAATACAGTAAAAACAGTAATATTGTGAAATATAAATATATATTACAATTTAAAATACATATTTGTTAAAATGTAATGAAACCATGCATTATTAACATTATAAATGTTTTTGCTGTCATTTTTAATCAATTTAATGAATAATATATATATATATATATTATATATATAATGAATGAATATATATAATGAAGAGTTCAGATGCAAAAGCTGCTAAACGCCACTTCCGTCAAAAATGAGATAATATTGAGTGAATGCTCTGTGCACATAGTATACGTTTATCAAATAATTTCTTAAAACCCCCTGCCAAATTATCACCCCCCTTGTTGAAGTCGATATCTGATTGCCTAATCTTAACCCCATCCCTAATCCTAACCCCTCCCCCACATCTACTCCTAAACCTACCAATACTAGGGGAGTTATAATCTGGCAGGGGGTCGAAATTCGGCACAACACCAATTAGTTTGCAGAAACCGCTAAACACCACTTCCCTTTGTCAGCCAAAGCCTTCTACAGAAGAACCAATCGGAAAACGCGCACGTGTGTGAGCATGTGCAGTGTTGACCGCTTTGTTCATTTTAATGTGAGTGATTTAGTTTTATGAGAGCTAGCTTTTATGTTGTTTTTGTGAAGTTGTTTGTGTGGTAAGATCCCTGAGTTTTTCAGTAGAAATGTACAGGCCAAGAGGAAAAGGGGCATGTGGGCTTTGCTCTCCAGCCATGCAGAGGTTTATGAAGCAGAAAAACATCTGAATTCTACTTCCTCCTCTGAATCACCTTTCCTGCCGGGCATAGGGGTTCTGATGGACGTCTACAGGGTTGACACCAATTCAGTCCTCCCCTAGCAACTGTCAGAGATATTGTGAGGTGTTGTAAAAATATGTTCAGCTGCTCAAATACGTCACTTTGCATTAGTATCCTTACAGACATATTGTCGACTCACTCTCATTAGGAGGCTTGTAAAACACACACACACACATATATCCCATATGCTTGTATTTCAGAATAATGACCCTTTTTTGTTCTTCTCAACTTCATTTATTTGCGTATTCTTGTAATCACGTTAGTTCACCTCATTTTCTTTGTAAAATGCTTTATGCGTCCTTGTATTATATCTCTATCTCTTTCCTTCACTCCTTTTCTCTGGACTGCGTAAATATGTTTCCTGTTGATGTGGCTCGGAGGCCTCCCCCCTCTCTGTGGCCCCCTCAATCCCTCACCCCTTTCCTCCAGCACCGAGAAACAGAACTCCAAAAGGCAGATGTCTAATATTAACGGCCACGGTCCTGAAAAACTGCAAAAAATGTCTCCTTCATACAGTCAAGAGAGCAAGAGGCCTTGGGCAGACGTTTAGAAGCAAAGGAAAGCTTCTAAAAGAATGTGTACATGTGGAGATCAGGCACCGCTAACACATCACACCTGGCATTTGCTCTTTCCAGGTTAACCCTGAGCAGACAGCACTCGCCTACGGCCTCAGGGGAGCCAAAATACGGACGGGTTTGTCATCACGCAACTTGAGTCTTGAGGGGTGCGAGTCCTTGCAAGTGTTTGATCTCACTGTGGGACGTGCTGGTCTTGATGAACATCACATTGCTAGCATGATGTTAAAGCATCATAAAATGCACTATGTCTGGCTCCTCTCTGTTTTGGATTCTTCTGCAGGACCTAAGTGGAACATCCAGAAATCCAGAATGTAATGACTGAGGTCTGCAGCCAAGTTTGAGAAACCGAGTTGTGGAACGTCTTTCATTAAATTGATCAAAAGTGACAGTAAAGACATATATAATGTTACAAACAATTTCTTTCAAATAAATGCTGTTCTTTTGAACTTTCTATTCATCAAAGAATCCTGAAAAAAATGTATCACAGTTTCCGCAAAAAAATTAAGCAGCACAGCTGTTTTTTTACATTGATAATAATAAGAATTACAAGAAAAAATATATTTTTTTAAATATATTAAAATAGAAAAATTATTTTAAATTGTAATATTTCCACAATATTGCTTTTTTACTTTATTTATGATCAAATAAATACAGCCTTGGTGAGCATATGAGACTTTGATGAGAAACATCCTTACCAACCCCAAACTTTTGAATGGTAGCGTATACGTTATATTCATGTACCACAGTATTTATGGTACTTCAAGGTGCTTGGAGAATACCACTGGTACTATCATGTTTTTTGGGTATGATATCATAATATTTTAGATTTGTACCATGCCAATACCATGGTGTTTTTGGAAGTACATTGTAAATACCGTAGTACATGAATTTCAGCAGCATTATATATTTTAAAGTACCATCGTATTATTGTGATACCTTTGCTTTACCATTGTACTGTCGGAGTACTTTTTGTAAGGGTATTGTGCTTGTATCAGTTTTTGGGCATGTTCAAGAAATGGTTTTACCATGGTATTTAATTCCAGTGCATGGCATTAAATAAACTAATGAACACTGCTGTGTCAGTGTTTCTAATACAGCGGCTAAGAGAGTAATGGCAAATTTGACATCTTTCTACCTTCTGACCAATGTAATCACGTCCAAAAACCTTGGATATGCATACAAAACGTTGCTATATTTACAGTGTTAAAGGGTAAGTTCGCCCAAAAATGAAAATTCTGTCATTTAATTACTCACCCTCATGACAGAGAAACCAGAAGTGCTGCACTGTTTACAACGTGAACAGCGTAGGAGACTGACAGGGAAGAGAAAAAATTGTTGAATAAAGTTATTTTTGTTTCTTTGGGTTTTTTTTTTTTTTTTTTCTACAAAAAGTGTTCTCGTCACTTCATAACATTAAGGTTGAATCGCTGTAGTCACATGGACTATTTCAACTTTACTACCTTTCTGGGCCTTGAAAGTGGTTATAATGTTGCAGTCTATTGGAGGCCAGAAAGCTCTCAGATTTCATAAAAAATATCTTAATTTGTGTTCCGAAGATGAACAAAGGTCTTACAGGTTTGGACCAACATGAGTGTGAGTAATAAATGACAGAATTTTCATTTTTCGGGGTGAACTAACTTTTTAATAACTTTGGAAACTCGTCATCGCAGTCTTTGAAAAGGGTCTCTTATGTAGTATGAAAGCATCATAATAGTAGTAGTAGTAGTGTTCAGCTTCAGAGCAGCAGAATACTCATAGATAAACATCTTTCTGCACATGCACCCAAACCGACATTCACACAGACAGTGGACTATATATGTGCAGAGAGACGTTGATGCTTCCTACAGTAGCCCGAACAAGAGAGCAGGAGTTCCAGGAACAGATGGTGGTTAGTTTCATAAAAGTGCAGTTTATTTCAAACTCAAGTCAAGTTTAGGTTATTTTGCTTTCTACATCTCGCTCTTTGTTGTTCCTGTTTTTCTTTGCACTGTTTTGCTTTTTATGGCATTTGCTGTTTTTTTTCCCCCTCGTTTAGTGTGTGACTGTTCTCATCTGGTCTGCGCTCTTTCCTGGTGGAGGAAACCCCCTCTGCCGCACAGATGATCATAGCAGAGCTTCAATTCCATTCCTCTGACTCACTCTGCTGAGGAACAGTGGATTTTTTGTGCATCATGGAACGGCAAAGAGAGGGAGAGAAAGAGAGGTCTGAGGAAAAGGGCAGTGTTGTGTCTCAGTCACGTCCTTTTCATGGTGTACTCTCAGTGTGTGTTCGTGAATATGCCAGTCTTTTCGAAATCCGCTGGCACACTGGGTACTTTTTTTTTTAACGAAAGCTCTCAGAGGAAAACTTTATTGCTCAGAGCTTGCTCTTTCATACCTTAGGAGACAAAGTCAGCATGGAATCAAAATTGACCCTGTTTGTTTTCCTTATAGATTTTCATAGTCTTGTTGTGCATGAATCATTGGTGCACGTTAACTTATTCCTGAGGAAACATCTTTGTGATCGCTCTTCCAAACTTTCTACTCCTCGGAAATTATTTTTCTTTTCGGCTGACATCATCAAGCCCTATTCGATTTCTACCCTGATTATGAGCAATCGGTTCCTGATGGAAAAATCAAGTCCCGCCCTACTTGTTTTTCCTGATTGAATATCCTGTTTTACTTAAAAAGTCACATTATGAAAGTAAAATGGTTTGCGAGTTCTTAGTTTGGTTTCCTTGAATTTTCAGGTTGAGATGTTTCTCGTAAAAATTACTTGGGATACAAATAGAAACATGAGATTATTAACATAAATTAAAAGTATAGATTAGGGCTGTACAATATATCGAAATAAAATGATCACAATATGGCTTTATGTGATTATCAAATGCGAAGGATGTGCTGTGGGTCTTCTCCAAGTGTTTAGTGGTCATATAGTATCTCGTGCAGCTCATGATCCAGTGTTTCAGCATCGATTCATTTATTGAGCTCATTTTATTTATATTAACTTGCATATATTTATTTGCTGGCAATCTGTCAAAATAAAAGATTGATGGTTTAAAGGCAGGGTGCGAACTACGGGGGAGCTAGGGGGAGCTCGGCTCCCCTTAATAAGACATGGGCTCCCCTGAAAACGTGATTTGTGAAATTTTGGGGGGTCTCAAAAAAATATTGACAATGTGTTATTTTGACGTGCAATTTGAGTTTGTTGTAATGTGTTCATCGTGGATTATTATGTGTAAAATTGCAAAAATATCATTCATTCATGCATGACGGCGATTTAAACCTTATTCACTTCAATAAAGATAACATGCTATTCTGGTCATGAGCATCAAGGTGTGGGGGCGCTGCGGTGCAAATTCCACTCATGTTTAGTACATGTTAACTCGAACAGCAAAGGAAGCTGACCCCAGGCCTGTGTTGAGGTTGCGAATGTTATTCGCAATTATGTGTTGTGGCTGGGTTGTTATAGCTCTGCGTGACTCTTGATGTATTAGACCTAATTGAATGGAGGAATTTTGGTATTCTTCTGTAGCCTGATGAGTAACTTTAACTGTTATTGTTGTTTCAACTAAAGCAAGTAGTTTACACAGTCACAGCTGTTATGTATCTTTGTAACTCATTGTAAGTCCTCAAGCGCACGAACCCCCCACCCCACGGTTATAAAAAAAAAATCAAGTGGGCTCCCCCAAAGTCCACTGCTTAGTTCGAACACTGTTTAAAGGGATTTCAAAATGAAAATCATCCCATGATTTACTCACCCTGTTGAAAATGAAAACATTTCATAGTAATATATAGCTCAAAAATTGGGAATATGGCCTATGAAAACTCAAGGAAATATCACTATATATTGCATAAAAACAAAATATCGCAATGTCTACTATTGTGCATTCCTAGTATAGTAATATGGCACATAAAATAATCCAAACCTGTATAAATTTCTTTGTTTTGCTAACCACAAAGGAAGATATTTGAAAGAATGTTTGTAACCAAGCAGATCTCGCCCACCATTAACTACCATAGTTAGGGGAAAAAATACTATGGTAGTCAATAGGGGGCGAAATCTGCTTGGTTAGAAACATTCTTCCAAATATCTTCCTTTGTGTACAGCAGAACAAAGAAATTTATACAGGTTTGGAACAGCTTGAAGGGGAGTAAATGATGACAGAATTTTCAGTCTTGGGTGAACTATCCTTTTAAGTCTCAATTTACTCTCCTTTTTAGTTTTGTTAGTGTCTAGAAGAAACAGTAGAGCTATTAACAAGATCTCAGTTGTGATTTTTCTTTCATACAGCTTCTGTTGCTTGTTTTGTTTAAAAGTTTTCGTATCCTAATTCTTTGGTTTGCAACCTACTGCCACCACATTCTCCAGAACATTACACAGTGGAACATTCCACCAGTTTGTTTTTTTTTTCTCCTCCTCCTCTTTCTCTTTCTCATTTCTCTAGCTCTTTCTCCGGTCTTTTTTGCTGACCTACTATTTTCAGCTACCACTGTGTCCTGCTGCAGGCTTTCTGCGTGCCTTCATGGGGCAGTGGTTTGGTAATCGTAGTCTCAAGTTCCAGGATAACAAGGGCTCGCATAAAAACAAACCCGGCAGATTGACACCTCTGGTCCTTGCCAGCGCACTGGCACAGTTTGCACTGCCCGGCCCGTTGAACAGGATGAGTGTGCAGTTCACAGGAGTGAACTCTATAACCCTCCACTGGTTTACTCTCCTGTGCAAACCCGCATCACAGACTTAAAATGATAAAAAAAAAAAAACAGAATTCATGAGGGTGAGTAAATAATGACAGAATTGCCAAAAATGAAAATTCTTTCATTTATTCACCCCCATGAATTCCGTGGCACAAAAAAGGTACATTTTTGAAGAACATGACAAAAAGTTATCATATGACTTCAGAAGTCTTGCAATGTAGTGCATAAGGGTTACACACTGTTTTTGTGCCATTTTTTTTTTAAGCTTGTTGTGCTCAAACAGAAGAAAGTAAGTCATACAGTTTTGGAACAACATGAGGGTGAGAAAATAATGAAAGAATGTTCATTTTTGGGTGGACTATCCCTTTAAAATCAGGTCTTTGTGTCGGTGTGTTTTTTTTTTTTTTTTTTTTTTTTGGTCTTTATCTGCTTAATTAAATCCTGGGATATATTTAAAGTTAGAAGCCACTCTGAGTCTGATCTACATCTGAAGTAATGTGAGCACATTTAGTGCTTTTTAAGGAATTTTTTGACAGACAATGGCACCATTTATGAATGTGACAGGCTTCATCCAGACAGGGTAGATCCAAGAATCTCTCTCACCCCTTCTATCTCTGTTGAGTCTGAACTGTAGATCAAGTCTGAGCAAAGGAAACTCCTTCCTGAGTTACAGAGCATGTCAGAGCAGGTCTGCCATGGAACTCTTGTCTTTCTCCCTTGTTTCCTCTCACTATTTTTTTCTGCCCATTTACATTTGCATACATTACTTTAAAACGTCAAAATTCACCTTAAAGGGATAGTTCACCCAAAAATGAAAATTATCCCATGATTTACTCACCCTCAAGCCATCCTATGTATATATAATGATGATATATCAGAGTTTGACCCCCCCCCCCCCCCCCCAAAAAAATTCATGCATTCATTATAAAAAATAATCCATATGACTCCAGAGGGTTAATAAAGGCCTTTTGAAGTGAGGCGATACATTTTTGTAAGAAAAATATCCATATTTAACACCATTAAACATTCCCAACCATTATAAAGCTTGGAGGAGCATAGATATTTTTAAATATATCTCTGATTGTGTTCATCTGAAAGAAGATATACACCTATCATATACACCTATGATGGCTTTAGGGTGAGTAAATCATGGGAAAATTTTTATTTTTGGGTGAACTATCTCTTTAAGACTTCAAAATGAACCTGATTGGCTTTCTTAAAGGGGTTCATGAATTCAAGTTTTCTTTGATCTTTTAACATATAAGAGGTTATTGTGCTATAAAAATATCAGAAAGTTTCAGAACTCAGTTTCCTTGTTAGTCCAAAAACAGCTTCTATTGAAGCTCAGAAAACGTCTCGTTTCGGATTTTGTCACATTATAAAAGTATTCTGCAGAATACTGTCAACTCCTACTTCAACATCATTGCCTCTTCAGCCTGCCCACCGATTTGCGCATGTCATGTAGTAGTAAATGATACAAAACGAAACGATAGAGATGCAGCTGATGATTACAAGATGTTTTGCTGTGTCAAGTTGTGGAAAAACACAGTCTTTGCTTTGCTTTCTATGTGATCCTAACATTAAAGGGTTAGTTCACCCAAAAATGAAAATTTCTGTCATTAATTACTCACTCTCATGTTTTTCCAAACATGAAAACATGTTCATCTTTGGAACTCAAATTAAGATATTCTTGATGAAGTCTAAGAGGTTTCTGTCTCTTCATAGAGATCCAACGCAACTACCACTTTCAGGTCCAAAAAGGTAGGAAAGACATTCATCATTAAAGTACTCCATGAGTCTCCAGTGGTTTAACCTCAATTTTATGAAGCGAGAGTGCTTTGTTTGTGCCTAAAAACATAATTTACCACTTTATTTACAAAAATATTGATCTTATGAGAGCATCACGACGCATGCCTGTTGTTCATGCGAGAGCTAACGTTGTTGCGTGAAAATGCTTTGGATAATATTTTTTTGTAAATAAAGTAGTAAATTGTTTTTTTTTTTTTTTTTTTGTGCAAACAAAGCACTCGCGTCGCTTCATGAAATTCAGGTTAAACCACTGGAGTCACATGGAATACTTTTAACGATGTCTTTCCTACCTTTCTGGACCTTGAAAGTGGTAGTTGCATTGGATCTCAATGGAGAGAACGAAACCTTTCGGATTTCATTAAAAATATCTTCATTTGTGTTCTGAAGATGAACGAAGGTTGAATGACACGAGGGTGAGTAATTAATGACAGAATTTTCATTTTTGGGTGAACTAACCCTTTTAAGAAAGCGTTGATGAACTTTATTTTTAACGAAGTTCCAGTCAGATTGCATCAGTAAGACAATGATCATTTGTTTGCTTCATTTTACTGTGGATTTGTTTTTAAACAAGACACAGTTTGGCACAGGCTTTTCTGTTCCCATGTTCAGAAGGGGCAATGCGGCCCAGTCCAGCAGTGGAGGCACAAGCTGATCAGGCGTGCAGGGCTGGAGAGGAGATGGGGAAGGTCCGGTCTGCCTCCTACGTAATTTTCCCTTCCCCTCCACTGGGGAATCACCCTACACAAGAGTCCCTTTAGCCCCACAGAGGTCAAACCATGTCTCTGAGCCAGCTAGTGAAATCATCGGCCAGCAGCTATAAATCAGAAGTGCGTCTTTGTCGTTGCGTGATTCACTCGAGCTTCTGTTGCTTTTGGTTTTTTTCAGGGATGTTGGGTGGGGAGAGGGTAAAGTTCTCAGCCTGTTAACTCAGGATGGGAAGCATGGAAATGAAAACAATGCCTTGAAACACCAGAGATGGCCTGCCATGATAGCAACACCCTGGTCTAATTCTCTGAATGGGCTTTTATCAACGACACTGGGAGTAATTCAGGTCATTCCTCGGACTCGTCCATAGCGGGACTAATCAGCTGCTGAGAGCGGAAGGGTGACGGAGAGGGGGAGCGACTGGAAGGTAGCCGTGAAGTCGTCTCGTTTTCCTGGAGGGCTGTTTGCATAACGCTCTCCACGCAGGAGCTGAATGAGTCTGTGGATGATTTTTATTGCACATCCTGAAAGCCAACACCCTCCCACCCCAAGCATGCTGGGAATTCACAGCCAAGCGCTACATATCCACAGGGCTCACCGTTCCCAAGGCAGGGTGGATCTTCAGACAGACTGTGTGGAAAATTGCAGTTTTTGAGATGATTTGCTTTAGCTTTGAAAGGTGGGCTTTGTCTTAGATTCAGTTGAATTAACATCTCAGTGTCCCATAGCAAAGAGTTCACAGCCACATCCCTATCCACCGTGGCCAATGTCTTTGTTTAATATCTTAGGCCGTTTCTTTATTTGCTTGCTACATCTGTGCATCCTATAAATCCTTTTTTTTTTCTTCTATTTGATTTGGCTAGCACTTAGATTTCAGTAACCATCTGAAAATGTATTTATTTACTTATTTTACCAGCACTTAAATTTCAGTAAAGTATTTGGATTTTTAATTTGTATGTAGAAAACAATTTTCATTCATTCATTCAGCACTTAAATTTCAGTTAATTATTTGAAAATTTATTTTTTTTCTTACATATAAATTATTATTTTTTTTATTGATTGATTGATTCTACCAGCACTTACATATTAAAGTTTTGGTATTTTTATTCAGTGATTGATTGGTCGAATTGATTGATTGATTTGTTGATTGATTCTACCAGCATTTAAATTTCAGAAAAGTATTTGAAATTAAATTATACGTAGAAAAAAAAATATTTATTTTATCAGCACTTACATATTAAAGTTTTTGTATTTTTTATTCGGTTATTGTTTGATTGATTGATTGATTGCCAAGAACTGACACAGAAATATAAATTTTTTTAAAACATTTAGTCAAACATTATGTAGTTCAAACCTAAACAGATGAAATCAATTTTACGTCAGGAGGTCTGGAGCACCATAAGTTGAAAATGGATACCAAGACAGTGGAGTATGTGTTTGTAGGAGATGTGTAAGAACATGCATATTTTCTTTTTATGAATAAATCTTTTTAAAATTCACAGATCCGATGCAGAAGTCTTGACTGAGATCTCTACCTGTGAGACCTTTAACAGAGTGTGTTTGTCCGCGTGTCCAGAGGAGTGTGTCTCAAGGCTTTCAGCCAAGAATACTGCACTAACTTTCATTAATGCAAATACAAACATTTAATAGTAAATATTTAGGACTGGAATACACTTCACCCTGTGATTCGAGCCTATATAAATGCAGTGAGGAAAGCATGGCTCTACTGTCTGTTATTTAACACTGTTTGGAGTTCACCAGAGGCGAGTTTCAACAAAATGATCTTTGCGTCATATTTTGTTATGATTATGTCTTAAGATGTCATTTAATTCTTTGTCAAAGTTTAGTCGTGGGACCATATAATGGTGCTTGAATTTGGATTGATTGTGTGTAGGGGAAAAAAATGAATGCCTCCAGGGTCTGTGAAACACACATACATCCCCTTGATCAGCGAGGCTGTTGGATAAACACTTCGGCTCCCTGAGCTGCGAATTTTCCTCGTTGGATGGAGAGAGACAGATAGTGTTTACTGCAGGAACAATGGGCCATGCAATCACAGACACATGAAAACACACACTGCATGTACTGAGAGACACACAAACCCTCTTCAGAGATACATAATGATATATACATAATCAGATTTACTGCAGGTCTGCAATTCTGGCTGAAAGGAAAAACTGAAGAAATTCTGATAGATGGGTCACATTATAGTGCGTCTTTCAACATTTGTCTAACCATTCTTGTTTATGAAGATGAATTGATATGTTGCAGCTGAATGTTATGTTCTTCATATGGGTTGTTTTTTAAGTGCTTGAATGTTGCTCTTTCATAGCTAAGCTCAGGAGATTAAATGGAGTTCTCTTTTAGTAATGGGGCGTCTCTATTATTGTTACTTACACTTAGGGTGTGGGATTTGTTCTAAACCACCTTTGTAAGCATTTAGACTAAGAATTTTTTACTTTTATTTTTGATAAAAGTCAAAAAAAAAAGAAAAAAAATCTGCTAGGCCCAGAATATCAAATCATAAAGGCTATAAAGATAGTTCACCCCAAAAATTAAAATTCTGTCATTTACTCTCCCTCAAGTTATATTTCTTTTTTCTGAACACAGAAGATATTGAAGGATGTGGGTAACCAAACTGTTGACGGTTGCCATTGCCAATGGCTACCGTCAACTGTTTTGTTACCCACATCCTTCAAAATATCTTCTTCTGTGTTTAGCAGATAGATTCGTACAGGTTTGGAACAACTTGAGGGTGAGTAAATGACAGAATTTTTTATTTTAAGTTAACAGTCCCTTTAAGGGTGGGCTCTTTTGACTTGGACCTGTAGACAATGACCTAGAACCACTTAGTAACCCTAGTAACTGTCTCGCAACACCATAGCAACCACTTACAAAACCCAAGCATTGTTGTGGCAAGTTTTGAATTGGCCTTACTCACATTTTCTGCAGAAAATATAAAAATCTAGTTGAAATATAAACATTTTCTCAAATGTTTCTCAACTTATTTTTGCAATTGTTGGCAAAGTACGACTATGAAGCTATAAAAAATAAATGTGGAGAATATGGCTTAATTTTGATGAGAAATGTCTGAGTTCATTTTGGATTTTTTTTAATGCGCCAAATTGCTTTTTGTTTTGTTTTTTTAATAGAACACAATTCTCCCACGACTCTAAATAGACAACTAAACAAAATAACATGTAATTTACTAGAGGTTATGACAAAAAAATTGGGTTGAATGAATGATTCAGTGACTTGACTTGTTCATTACTGGATGAATCAGCATTTTTGATCGAATCTCTTGAATAAATTGTTGTCATTTAGGAATAAGATCACATGGGTGTTTGAATCGAGATTGCGTTGTTTTAACGATTAATCATGCTGAACATTATATATGTTATATATTATATATGTACAGCATTAGTGTTGTATTCTCAGTTTAAGAAGTTTAAGACACATATAAAACCTCATCAAAAGTCTCCATCTGCTATTCATGTATTCTTATTGTTGTCTGGAGAAACAACTGAGATGTTAAAGTGATCTCAAATGTGATTTTCCTCTCCTATGGTGTCCTACACACACACACACACCCTCCCAATCTTGCGTGCTTAAAAACACAGATCAAATTTGCAATCCCTTGCAGAAAAAAGTGCTTTCTTTCTTTGCCCAGTGGCCCTTAGATTGATGCAACACATTCCTTCCAGAAACATCCCTTTCTTTTGCTCTTTTCTGCCCGCCGTCTCCCTGTCTGGCCAAGCTAGCCCTCCAATGTGAATTAGTGGATCTTTCTTAGGAACTGATAGTTTGCGGAACGCTGAACTTCCGTTTTGCTCCTCTGCAATCTATGTAAATGCACATGTACGTGCTGTCAATCACTGTTACTGTAAAAAGAACGAAAACAACACTTGGCAGCTTTTCCTTAAGAGTTTATCTGGAGTATAAGTGAAATTACACACTCATGAGGACGTGCACGCACATGTACTTTGGTGGTGTCTCAGCGGCCCCCAGGACTGAGTGGACTTTATGAAGTACCCAGCAGGCCCTGCAGTGGGGGAGAGAGCTCCTCTCTGGAGCACAAAGAGGGGTTTGTTCAGCTGAAGAGGCTCTCTTCCTCGACAGCCTCCTTTACCCCCCTTTTCCTTATGTCCACCTCTGTCTGTCTCTCTTTTACAATCGCTCATACTTCCGGTTATGGATGTGCACAAACCCCTTTCCCTAAGTATTAATCTGTGCATAACATTTTGTGTTATGGACATGAATGATACCTCAAATTGCGGCTTGATGAGGAAATGTGTGCTATTACTTTTCTAAATAGTCAGACTTGTGATTTTTGCCTGGCAGATGATAAATGGGCTAAAAAAAAAAATCTTATAGACCAGAATCATAGAAATTTGAGGGTTGGCTATTTTTATTCTCCTTTTTTTTTCTTTTTTTTTTTTTTTTTTTTCCAGATGATGTAAAAATTAGGGCTGCCAGTTTAACATGTTAGCCTATTTTATTGCAATGAATTAATTTTTAATAATTATAATATAATATAAAATAAATATATATATATATATATATATATATATATATATATATATATATATATATATATATATATATATATATATATATATATATATATATTATTTTTTTTTTTTTTTTTTTTTTTTTTTTTTTTTTTTAATATTTCTATTTAGCTTTAATTAATTTATTTTTTAGCAATTTTATATGTCAAGGCAACATTTCTAATTTTCATTGGAAAATTAATTTTTCAAAATTGATTTTTAATAACACTAATCATGTGATTAATTTAGTTGCCTTTTTTTTTTTTTTGACAGTCGCAGTATTTTTGTTCTGTTCTCTTTCTATCTATCTAGCCTTCATGCCATCCATCCCTTAAACCCCTTCAGTTGAAGTAGAGGAATGCTTGTGTTGAGTTCCCTCTCTCTTTTCTCTTTCCTTTTCTCTCATGCTCTCTCTCTTTTTGTGGGTCAAGGATGAAAGGGCCCTTCATATTAAGAACCTGTGATACAATCCTGTCACTCAGTCATCTAAACCCCCACCACCACCACCACCAAAACCTCAACCCCAGCTCCTTCACTTTCACAGGAGCGAGAGAGAAGGGGGTCTGCGGCCACATACCTGTGTGAGACCCTTTCCAAACACACACAGAACAATCTGAATGGATTTTGTTGTGCTCTGTACACGTCGCCCCGTGAAAAGGTTATTTTAAGCTGCCGTGCGTACACACTCATGTCCTGGTGAAACGACCCACACACATCGCTGTGTACACACACCCCTCCCCCGTCCCCTCCGCTGAAGAAACTCCTGTGAAGCCCCTTCAATACAAGCACAAACAGGGTCTTATTCAAACCCAGCAACCGCTAGCTGGAGAGATACTGACCCCGGTATTGACTGATGGGGGAGAAACCGAGGAGAAACTGTAAAATTCATCAGGGTGATTTTGTGATTTAGTGCGCCGGAGGCTGTCACGCCACGGTTCCTGCAGGGTCTGGAGGAGATGGCGATGTCTAAAACAGCTGGTGGCCCTCCTCTACATGAGCCCCGGATGAGGGTACGCGCTTTGAGTTGCTTCTCTAGGCTTTATATTCTGACAATAAACAGTCAGTGTGGTGGGTGGAGGGGTTTCATTCACCGGCGTCCCATGAGAACCAAAACACAGAGGGTTTGTGTGCTGGCGGTGGCCGTTTCTTCCTGCTGCGCACCAGTTGGACCTGATGGCTCTATTTCTACCACGTTGACTGCGGTGAAGCCATAAACAATGCCTTAAACTCTGTGTTTAACCCAATGCCACAGTACCAAATATAGGCCTGTGGAGTTTAGCAGGATAGTGGGTCAAAAATCATGTCAAGTCAGTTTTATTGGTATAGCACTTCTCATAATACACATTGTTTCAAAGGGTTAGTTCACCCAAAAATGAAAATTCTGTCATTAATTAATCACCCTCTTATCGTTCCAAAGCCGTAAGACCTTCGTTCATCTTCGGAACACAAATTAAGATATTTTTGAGGAAATCTGAGATGTATCTGACTTCTCCATAGACAGCAATTTAACCACCACTTTCAAGGTCCAGAAAGGTACTAAAGACATGGTTAAAATAGTCGACGTGACTGCAGTGGTTCAACCTTAATTTTATTAAGCGACAAGAATACTTTTTGTGCACAAAAACAAAACAAAAATAATGACTTTATTCAACAATTTCTTCTCTTCTGTGTCATTCTCATGCGCTGTTTACATTCAACACTTCCAGGTTCTACGTCAGAACGCTGGCTCAGTATTGGCCGATGCTGATCACATGAGCAGCACGACACATGCGTGTGATGCTGATGCAGAAGCCGGACAATAATGATTTGGCGTAATGACACAGAACCTGGAAGGTTGAACCACTGTAGTTACGTGGACTGTTTTAACGATGTCTTTAGTACCTTTCTGGTCTACGGAGGAGTCAGAGAGCTCTCGGATTTCCTCAAAAATATCTTAATTTGTGTTCCGAAGATGAATGAAGGTCTTATGGGTTTGGAAAGACATGAAGGTGAGTACTTAATGATAGAATTTCACATTTTGCAACAATATAAACGATCAAGAAATTGAGATTTGCTATACAGTATATATTGCTTTAGATGAGTGTACTGTATGTATGCGGATAAAGTTGGACTATATATCCAACTTTAAATATATCACAGGGTGATAATATAGTTATGTATATTTGGCAATATAAACAATCATGCAGTTGAGATTTTCTATATAGTATATTTCACTTGAATAGAAAACAATGAAGCGTATCTCACTTATATCACTATTTACTTCCGTAATTAAATCTCCTATGCATATGCATGTCTTTTAATTAGCAATACATTCCTGTTTTTCTGCCGTTTTCTCATTGCCCCTGGAATTTTCTTTGCTTAGCTTTGTATTACGTGGTGGAATGGGGGGGCGGAGTCAGCATTGTGTTACTGTTTGATTGACAGCTTTCTTTTCTTTTCTTTTTTTTCTGCCTCAGGGCCTGCTGAAGTTCCCATGATGTCACCGAACGGTTCCATTCCACCAATCCACGTTCCTCCTGGCTATGTTTCCCAGGTAACCAGCGGGAATGGGTCAGGGCTGTGTGTCAGGGTGGCGAAACCTCTCTCGCACAATAAGGATGTGATTTCACCCCTCACAGGCAAATATCCCTTTCTTGGAAACACACTCACAGAGCGTGGGTCCATTATATGGCAACCAAACAAACCATAGACGAACATGCACAAAATTCCAAGTTAGTCATCTTTACTGAACGGTGTCAGGCGAGTGTTTGCTAAAGGTCGGCGGCAGTGACATTTCCGTAGAAAGGTCAAAAAACTCTTGCCGAGAAGGCAGGAAAAAGGGTTTGAGTTGTGAGTGTAATAAATCAGTGGGGGGGGTCTATAATGGCACAAAGGTCACTCGTGTAAATATGATTCATTAGCGCATTCTACCCGAATGTGAAGGGCAGGACCAGCCCATGTTTGGTGGGCTGCCTGTTTCTTTCTCTCTTTTAACTTTCCAACAAGATGGAAGCTTTTTAGCATGAGTGCATCAAAATGAAGTGATAATAATGCTCATTAGCCGTGTATTTGATGCTCTGTTGCCACAAAGAATAATGAGATGTAGTTTTGTTGCACAAGCATGTGGTCTCGTAATTCTTTTTCGGTTTATCACCTTTATTTACCACTACACAAAATCCATATGAACTAAATGTAAAGTCAACATACTTTATCGTTCAAAAATTTTTCAGTAAATTTATTTTATTTTTTTAAATAATTTCAAAAGAAGTCTCTTATGTTAACTAAGGATTGCATTTGTAAGGATTGCAACGATTTGTGAAATATTATTACCGTTTAAAATAACGTTTTCTTATTTTAATATATTTTAAAATGTAATTTATTCCTGTGATGGCAAAGCTGAATTTTCAGCATCATTACTCCAGTCTTCAGTGTCACATGATCCTTCAGAAATCATTCTAATATGCTGATTTGCTGCTCAAGAAACTTTTCTTCTTATTAATAATGTTAAAAACAGTTGTGCTGCTTAATTTTTTTTTTGTGGAAACCATGATACTTTTCAGGATTATTTGATGAATAGAACAGCATTTATTTGAAAATGAAATCATTTGTAACATTATAAATGCCTTTATTGTCACTTTTGTTCAATATAATGCATTCTTGCTGAATAAAAATATTAATTTCTTAAAAAATTTTTGACTGGTATTGTACATAAATTTATACATATTCCCAGAAGGCCCTGCAGATCCAAACAGTTGTTTCCTCCAGTAAAAGCTTAACTGAGCGCTTTGGTTTGGTTTCTGCTGTCGTCACTGATCTCACTTTCAGTGGGTTGATTTCTCCCATGTGAACTGTCCCAGCAGATCTGTGATTCCTGTAAGCATCTTCCATGCATACATTCCTCCACTGGAATGTATTTGATACCTGTTCCATTAGAAGGCCTTGTTTACTTTTGCATTCCTGTTTAAAGTGGCACTGAACGTCTGTGGTTGCCTCGTAACTGTTGGCACGTTATATCCGGTGACGAGATGTATTTGTTGGGTGGAGTACTAATGGCTGACATCAGAGAGCCTGTGAGGTTGGGAATTGTTTGGCTTGACGTCAGTGCATGTTTGTATTTTCAGGTTCTCGAGGACAACACGGGCGTGCGGAGGGTTGTGGTGACACCTCATTCTGAATGTTTTCCCCACAGTTACTCTCCGGCTCTGTCCCCGAGCCACCACATTCACCCTCCGTATCTGACGCACCCACACTTTATTCCAGCCTCACATACGTCATACTACCCCCCAGTCAGCCCCGGTGACGTGCCTCCACACCAGTTCTATCATCATCGACTTCCTCCCATCTACCCGGAAGGTAAAGATTCATAGTCCATAGCAGGCTTAAAGTTCCTGGTCTTACTCAGTTATTTAAACATACTTCAGTGAGGATGGGCAACCATGACTTTGTACTGAATCATAACACTTAACCAGGCTCAACATGAAAACAAAATACCACACAAATCTATGAAAACACAACCAATCCAAAGATGCATTATGAATGAAAAGTTTAAACATGCTTGATTTCTCATGGTTTTAAGGACCATTTTCTTGTTTTCTTGTTGTAAATGAAAAAAATTTTCTTTATAAAATATTATAAAATATATAAATATGATATTATAAATATATTTATATTTACATAAAATAGTGTAATATATATATATATATAAAATATACGCATTTCTTTACTAAACTAAATTTTGAATTTAATAAACTAAAATATAAGTATTTTTATGCACAAAATTAGTTTTGTAAATTATATATTGTTTATGTTTTGTAAATAATATATTATATTTTGTTAATCATATATATATATATATATATATATATATATATATATATATATATATGCATGCTTATAAATTAATATAAAAATGATATATTTTCTATAAAACAAAAGTTTCTACACTCAAATTTTAATTAAAAATATTTAAGGTAGAATGTAAGTTGATTTATTTAGCATTTTTGTGGTCATGTGTATGCAACGCTGCACAAAATTAGTTTTGTAGACTAGAATATAAATTATATATTGAATATAAATTGTTAATATTATATATACATACTCATACACATTGTATATATTATATTGGCAAGTTTAAGATGATTTAACATTTTTTTGTGGCCATATGTACATATACACAAAACTAATATACATTTTGTGTTGAATATAAAATATATATGTAATTATATAATATATTATTTAAAATATATGAATTTCTGTACTACACTACAAAATTAAGCTAAAATATAAGATTTTTTTTGTGTTCCTATGTATACAACACTTAAATTAGTTTTGTAGACTAGAATATAAATTGTATGTTGAATATAAAAATGTATTAGTAATATTAAATATATATATATAAAAATATTGTTGATTTGTTTTACATTTTTGTGCTCATATGTTTATACAATGCTGAACTTTTACACAATGCTGCATTTTTACTTTGTGACATTGACTTTGTACTTTCTATAGTGTAATTATGATCTTTGTCTTATCTCAGAGATCATCCCACTGTATAACGTCTCCACTTTCATGGGGCATGAGGAGTACTGTAAACCTCCACCCAAGAAGCTCAAACAGCCAGTGGAGCGTACAGGTATAAGTCAGGTGACCAGCTCGCTGTCCAGCAGCTACAAGAACAGCACGGCCTGCACCACCACAGCGAATGGCTATAGCAAGAGCCACAGCAGCTCTGGAGGAGGAGGAGGAGGAAGCCCTGGCAACAAGAGGCCAGATCGAAGAGCCAGAGGAAGCCCCAAACACACAGACGCCGAGCCACAAGGTTGAATTTAAAAGACGTCTAATTTAAGAGACATCTTGCAGATTTTGTTCTCTTGTCTCTGTAATATTTTAATACATGTGGAAACAGCTGAGAGCAAAAACAAAGGATATTTCCAGCATCAGCTGGACTCGAGTAACAGCAGTCAGAGCTGCTGACTCTTCAAAATGAGTCAACAATCTTGTCCACATCTGTTCACTTTAAAGCCTCATGAAGCTTTATGGGTCCTCTCCTTTAAGCCTTTGTTTTTGAGCTTTTATATCAGTGTCAGCACTTACTCTCTGGTGTGACATACTCATTGGATAAAAAAGAGATAGTACAGGAAGCAAGTAGGAATGTGGAAGAGTGCCCACTACTGGTGCAATACAGTCAATCACTTGAATTGCATAGGCTGTGTTTGGAGTAGTTTGTATGCTACTGTTCAAAAGTTTGGGGCCAAGAAATTAGTACTTCTGATCAACAAGGATGCATTAAATTGATCTAAAGTAACAATGACATTTATAATATTACAAAAGATTTCTATTTCAAATAAATGCTGTTCTTTTGAACTTTCTGTGCAAAGAATCCTGAAAAATCTTTAACAATTAAAAAAAAAAACAACGTTCTGAGGAAGAACTGGTTCTTGATTCCCAACCATAGTATACAGTATTTATTTGAAGTACAGTATGTAGTACAGTAAGCTTGTATTTCCACATAGCCGAGGATTCCAATCAGGGCTGTTCTGGGATCAGTTGATAGATGAATGTGCAACACATGTTGCATCAGATGCAGTAGATTCCATATTTCCACATTTCCTTTTCTTTCATCATTCCATTTGAAAACCGCTCTCTCAGTCTCACTGTTTTCCTCTTTGTTCTTTAATGTCTTATCTTACCCTGGTCTTTGTTCCTGTAAACCTTTGGTTCCCATGCCTCTGTGTCTGTGTGAGTAAAAGAGAGGGAGTGTGTGTGTCTGTAGTCGGTCTATGGTGAAACCACTGTGCATAATGAGACGCAGATCTCTTCCTGTCTGAAGTGACAGCACAAGGCTGGTTCGTGTTAAAATGCACAGGGAAAAGGCACTGCAAATTAAATCAAGAGATGGGAAGATGATCTGTTCCTGTGGAGAGTGTCTGAGAAGATGCTCAGATCTGGCTGAAATACTTGACATCACAAGGACTTTGAAGCTGTAGCTACTTATAGTTTAAAGTAATTAAAGTACAGTCAAGCTATCATTTGGAAAAAATGGCTAGCTACACTAACGTTTAAAAGTTTTAACAAATTATGAAACATTCTTAAATCAATATATTTACTTGAAATGGAAAATGACTGATATCTGAATTGAAAATTATCAGAATTGAGTTTATTTTCTTTTTTTATCTCACCCCACTGACATATATATATATATAATATGTACTCTTATATTAATATATCTTTAATATATCTTAAATATCTTTAAATTCAACAAAATGAATCACTTTTGTACACACGTTTTCTATATATATAGATATAGAATATATATTTGTAGCATCACTTTATTTACTAATTTATTTACTATTTACATATTAATTTTCCAACACTTTCGTGACTCTTTATTTGAATCCAATAAGTAATTCAAGAGCACTTTGACCTATTTTGTTTCATTTTTAATCCATACATGGAGTGGAATCTCTAATTTTCCACGCTCTTATTCCCCTCTCACCATTAAAATAAAGAATCCACAGAAAACATCCTCTATCTCCCAATCCCAACAACATCTTGTTTGGGTGAAAACCATGGAGGTCAGTGTGGGGTCATGTTGCCATGACTTCATCGCAGTGATGACTCATTGCAGGAGCCCCTTGGGCCCCATAAGAGCCAGGCCTATGAACCTCACTCGCCCGACAGCCACTTTCCTACCCGATGTAGGCCCGCTCCAACAGCTCCATCCATCAGGATGTCTCTAATGCCCCAGATCTGTGTCTCCGTCTGCTGATACTGAATTTATGTTCTTTGTGTTTCTTTCTCTTTCCAAACAAGCATGAATATGTTACAGGCACACACAAACTCTGATTTATGACTGATAGGAGACGGCCGGCTACATTTAATCTCTTTTCTGTGCAGATCATGATGTGGATACGAGACGAGTTCAGCCTGTGCCATCAGGAATGGACAAGCCCCAGGTGGGTGATTCAAAACATGTCGTCTCACAAATCTCCTCTCGTGCAGACAGTTCAGGGAATCAAAAACTTTAATGCCGTAATTTCACGCTTTTGCCAGTGATTGCTTTATTTGTCCTGCAGGGTTATCGCTCCACTGTAAATATTTTATTGCTTGCCAAGGTAAGCATCACTTAACTAGTGCTTCACATTAGAAATATGAACAAATCCCGAGTATTATGATTTACATTTATGCATTTAGCAGACGCTTTTATCCAAAGGGACTTACAAAAGAGGAACAAAACAATTTGTCAAATACACAAAAATATTCGTAATGTACAATACTAGGTTTAACTAGATTGGGAAGCAAGCTTAGAAATGCAGAGAGGAAATAGATGTTTTGTCATTTAATTAAAATCATTTTTTCAGTATTTGTTGTTTCTGTTTGAGGTCAATTTGACCCTTGCAAAAACACACTGTAGAAAAAAACATTAAAACAAACTGAAGTAAACAACTAACCGCAATGTGCCTCTACTGTGAGTACGTCAGAGAATGTTAGCATGTGAAAAAATAAAATGTTTCCCAGTACGCAATGTTTTTCATGGAGGATGGATCAAGTTTTTTTAAATGATTTCTGATAAGATTAGAAAAAGTTTAAGTATCAACCTGATTTTTAAAATGTTAACTTTTTTGTTTTATTGTATTTTTTTTTTTTTTTTTTACTATTTTCAATTTTTTTATATAAATATATATATATATATATATATATATATATATATATATATATATACATTTATTATTTTTTTATTAATTTTATATTATATTTTATATAATATTATATATGTGAAAAATCATATGATATGACATGTACATATATATGATTCATGATTCCTCGAATTATGAGGTTTGTTGAGGTTTCCATTCTAAGCAGTTGAATGTACAGTTTTTGTGTGGTGAACGACAAATTTGATTAAGAAATGATAACTTAAGTTGAGTCCTATCTAGGGATCATCATAGAAAGGTGGGCTCTTTTGACTTGGCAACCACCTAGCAACCATCCAAAACACACTTGCAGCCTGCATATAGCAACGACATAACCTGAAATGTAAGGATTGTAATTGTCTCGAGGTGGTCAGAATGAAGCACTTCCATTTACGTTCACGAGGGGGCAGCAGGAGTTAATGAATGACTTAATAGTTCGGCAGATCATTGATTAGTCACATCAGTGTTTTTCTCCTCTCTGCTACCTCATTTCATAATCTTCATCTTTTTCTGTCAGTAGAAACACATTACGTATGCATTCAAGGTTCAAAAGTGACGTTAACATACAGGCGTCCAAGAAAGTATTTAAAATATATGAATGTCACAAATAATAACACAAGCACAATAAGGTTATGTAAGGTTTTAAATTGTGAAGCACTAGATATACTGCTCAAAATAAAGATTTAAAACCATATGGACATGTTTTCAAATGTTAGTGAAACATGTTCATAGATTTGATGAACTTGAGGGAAACTGACTACATATGTCCACCTTTGGAGCAGGTACAAAATAATTCTCAAAAATGGTTTAAAAATGCAGTTAGTTCTGATAGGTCTTACGTTAATAGTTTTATTGGTTAATGTGCAGTTACTTCATGCATTTTTAACCCTTTACATTCTTTACACTTGGGGTGCCAAAGATCCCAATTCTGTGAAGATATTAGTTGCTTTTAATTGTCATATTTCTACACTATCAACCCCTGCAAAAACACACTGTAGAATATATTTTTTAATATATTTTAAAGATTAAGAGTCTTTTTTTGTCTTATCAAGATGATAACAAGGTAACCCACTTTTGTTGTGCTTCATTCTTTTATTTCACCCTGGAAAACTCATTTATATTCTACACAAGAAGCTGTTTCTGTTTCTGGCTTCCCTGATTGGTACTGTGGGCATTGCAATTTCATAAATGAAGCATTTTGCAATGTCTGTCTTCATCAGTACCTATGACGGCAGCTGACGCTCAAAGATGTTTGTGAAGATACTACTTATAGCTCTTTCTTTCATCCTATACTAATACAAAATCACTTCATTTGAATGCAAAAGGGAAAGCATTGGGCAAATAGTCTGGTTTGCCATGGCTGAAGCCTCAGACACAGATGTTTTTGTTTTGTGAATGAGGAGTCTCTCTCCGCTCCAAGCAACTGTGAAAGACGTCAGCTGTCTGATGCTTCATTCACTGAAGACTAGCAGTAGTCTGCAGTAGCCTTGGCACCCGAATTAACTATTATTTACAGCTGCTTCGATTTATTGATGTACCTGATATCATAAATAATACACAATTAGAAAGGGCCTACCTTTCAGCACTTTATTTTGGACTTTTAATCTTCTTCCAGACTCTTTTCTAAAAAAAGAGTCTGGAAATGTTTCACTATTGTTTATATATGTGAATAAAAAAGAAATAAATTTCAAGTGGTTGATTTATAATAAAACTTGAATCTGTCTTTATTTTGGCTCTTCAGGTGTCTAATGTACAGTCCCACTCCGCACTTGTGTCGTGGACTTCTGTTTTCGTATCGGGATCATCTGGACGCGTCCCTTCCTGTAGTTACGAGCTCCAGCTCAAGGACAAGGGCCGTGATGGGAAATACAAGGTTGTGTACAGGTAAGGCCTTTTTTAAACATTGTGTACTCCATTTCAGACATAAAGTTGATTAGTTTTGCATGATTAATTGTTAAAAGATTGCAATTTTGATTCAAACACCCACACAGTCTTATTCATAAATGACAACGATTCAGCTGTCAATTAAACCATTGACAAGTACAATCAATCACAGCGGAACATTCAAATGATCCAGAGAGAGTAGTTATCATGTATAGGTATTAAACAGCTTTACAAACAGTCCACACATTATTTCTGTCTTAGAATAACTCACACTATCACAGAAGTACTGGGATAAAAGTTTATAGTTCGGATATAAACACTGATGTCTATGGTACTGATAAGAATAGAGCAAATCAACTTTTAAAAGTAACTTGATACTTCAAATAAAAGTTGTATCAGTTACATTGTTACACCAGTGGGTGGCGACAAGTGACTGTTAAAAAATGTATGCTATTTGTCATTGAATCATTCATTCAAGAGTTTCGTTCAGAAACGCTGATTCATCCAGTGATGAAACAAGTCTTTAAATGCGAGTCATTGAGTCATTTAAATCGATTTAAAAAAAAAAAAATCTAATTATTAAAAAAAAATTTAAATAGACTTCAGCAATTATCATTGTCAGAGCATCTAGTAACCTAGCTATTTTGTTTAATTTTCTGTTTAGAATCATGGGAAAATCATGATTTCTTTGATTTCTAAACAAAAGAATTGTGATTCTCAGTTGGTTCAGAATCGTGCAGCTCTTTGATTTATGTATTTTTGCGTCACTAAAGCTATTTCTTTATGCTCATTAATATAGTTACATAACAATCTTGTAATCTTCCCCATGCAGTTAGGAAATTAACATTTACGACTTTAATTTTTTTTGGTCCCCGGCTAAAGGCTATTATGAAGCAGAAGGAGGTTTTACTGATGCTTCATTAATCTACTCCCACAAACAGATTGTCACTCTTAGTTTGTCTTTGTTTCAGTGGTGAGGAACTCCAGTACACCCTCACTGACCTCAGACCAGCCACAGACTATCACGTCCGGTAAGAATAGTGTTTCATATTTGCATTTATTCATCTAGCACACACTTTTAACCTGAGCGACTTGCAAATGAGATGAAACACTCCATTAACTGAGCACTTTGAATTTCATTTGAGTGCTGAAGAGAGATGAATGACCTGATATCTGATTAACAAGACTACATTAAAGATAATGAATGTTAAAAAATGGATTTGTACTTAAATATGTGAATTTTTCAGATCTAAGGAGTGGAGTGGCACAAAGTGTTCTTTTTGTAATTACAGTGGATACAGCATTTAAATACATTCATTGTTATCACTAAATGATTCATTTAAAATGGCAATAGCAGATTTTTCTGTGTATTAGTTGAACGTGATGAATTACTCTTGACCTCATTTGGAAATTCTCACTGTGTGTGTTTTACAGAGTAAGCACAGTGTGTAACTCTGTCAAGGGTCCCAGTTCGGATGCGAGGGCCTTCACTACCCAGAGTGCCCCTCCTGAAACCCCTCTACCCCCCAGACTGTCCCATCGCACCAAGAGCTCCCTCACATTACAGTGGAAGGTACGTACTGTATTATTGTACTGGTTTGCTACAAACCGTTAAACCTTTAAGTACCTTATGGTTGGGCTGAACTATATTAAATGATGGTGGAATAGTTTATGCTGCTTATTAATAATTAATTAGTAGTTATTTATTGATCAATCTATGTTGCATCATGCAAAGAAAAAACCTTAACCCTTTGTAAAATTGCTGTAATGTATGATCTTTTGTCAGTATTGTCTTACTCTGTTTATTATATTGTTTAATTGATAATATATAATTCATAAATATTTCCTTTTTGTTTGTTTTTGTGTATTGAGGCATTTACATTTTTTTAGTTTGGGGTCTTTAAGATAAATTAATAAAATAGATAAATTAATACTTTTATTATATATTACATATTAAGCATGCATTAAATTGATCAATAGTAACAGTAAAGACATTTACATAAGATTATGTATAATGTTACATAAGATTTCTGTTTCAAATAATGCTGTTCTTTTTAACTTTGTTCTTTAAAAATCCTGAAAAAAAAGCATTACAGTTTCTATAAAAATATTAAGCAGCACAACTGTTTTTAACATTGACATTGACAATAAAAAGAATATTTCTTGAGCACCAATTCAGCATATTAAAATGATTTCTGAAGGATCATGTGACACTGAGATGCTGAAAATTCAGCTTTGAATAAGTTATATTTTAAATATATATTAAAATAGAAAACTGTTATTGTAATAATGTTTCACAATATGTATTTTTGATCAAATAAATGCAGCCTTGGTGAGCATACTTTCTTTCAAAAAACATTTAAAAACTTACCAACCTCAAACTTTTGAATGTATATAATTTTTTTTATTTTGTAATTTCTAATTTTTATTGCAGCCCCCTGTGGACAATGGCTCAAAAATCACCAATTATGTTCTGGAATGGGATGAGGTATGTACTGCATCACCTGTTTAAATTAATTTGGTTATATCTACCTATCAACCATTCAGTTGACCCCCCCCCCCCCCCCCCCCCCCTCAAATTCCTCTTTATTTGCCTTCATTTTTTGCTATGGCTGTAAAAAAAAAAAAAAAATTCCCTGTCTCCATGGCATGAGATGTTGGTCCTGAGGAGACTAAGGCTTTACGCCACAGTCTCTCTACTTTAGTTATTTTCATTCTCAAAGCTTTTCTGGCTCAATAAGAGCTCATTAAAACTCCTCAACTGTGGCTGTTAAGCTCTCTGAAGATGCTGGCAGCAGTTCCTCCCTGCAGAATCCATTCTAAATACCTCTGCCTTTAACTTTAATTAAATTCTGGCTCCTGTTGTTGTGACAATTAGCACAGCTTCCAGCAGCAATTTGGTTCTTGTTGTTGTTCTTTTCATGTAAAGAGTATTCTGTTCTGACACAGTGTGTGGCTGCTGCTGGTCTTTTCTGTTTGTTTTAAGATGTTTATGTTGTTCTTGTCATCCTATTTGTCATTCCTGACTGCATTGTTTTATCCTTGTTGCTTTTTCAGGGGAAAAAGAACAGCATTTTCCGTGAATATTACGTCGGACACCAGCGACACTGCAAAGTAGTGAGGTTGTGCCCTGCTGTCGGGTACACGTTTCGAGTGGCAGCGCTAAATGATATTGGTGCCAGGTTTGTTTATTTGTCTGTATGTCATTTACAAAAACATTTTTTTTTTTTATTTAAATTAAATTAACCTAACCAGTAATAACATGCTATATGTTTTTGACATTTTATTTTAAATTATACCTAGTAATACATACCATGTGTTTTTGATATTTATCACTATAATTCTGTTATTCTACCTTAGAAGTACTATCAAAATATCATGGTAAATGAATATAATAATCTATCAGCAATATAGCAATATTTTCATCTGATACCACCATTTATCATGATACCGCCATAGTACTTATTTTTTTAAGGGTTATTTCTGAGGTGTAGATGAAATATTGTTTTACATTGATTTTTTGCAGTAAATCATAAAACTATTTTTATAAATATATCTCACTGGCATATGTGTTTTTAGTTGTATGCAGTTTAATAGAATTTTGGCCCTGTGGTGTCCTTGTGTTTAATGGTGCGGTAAATGAGAAAATTCTCCTCGCTACTCACTGTGTGTGGCGGCAGTGCCGTTTTACCGGGGGAGGAAGTCCAAACAATTTATAACTTTGTGCTTCTCGCATGTTTTGATGAGACACGGATATGTCGTATAATCTTTATAGGATAGGATTTATTACTGTTTACCGTTTTCTTTTTCTGCAGTGGATTCAGCACAGAAGTCGTCTTCTACACCACAGGAAGTCTCCCACAGATTTCCTTGCCTCCACGGCTGGTACAGGCAGGTCCATCCTGGGTTACGCTGGAGTGGACACGACCAAACAGCTGCAGTGTTGAGGAGGTGGTCACGTACACCCTGGAGATGCAGGATGAGACCAAGGTGTTGAATTCATCCCTACCACCCGCATCCCATAATCCCCCTTGTGCAGTAGTTATTATGGCCTTCTGTTGTAATAATTTTCACCAAAAATAGGCTTACGCTATAGGGAATACATTGGATGTCAAGTCTATTAGCTGTTTTTTCTACCTCACTGGTTGCTGGTTAATCACCTTTGCCCACAGTTGTCAGAGTAAATGGACACTTCTGGATCTATGACTAATGCTAATGTCTGTTCGGGCAGAAAATATTCAGAAAATTTCATCCAAAACATAGACCTCTGTATGAACTAAATAAACAATAAATTGTGAACGTGTTCAGAATTCTGCAAGAAATATTTTTAGGATTTTCTAGAGACTATTTTAAGTCGTAAAATGAGCAGGATATTAAAACTTAAAGGGTTAGTTCACCCAAAAATAAAAATAATGTAATTTATTACTCACCCTCATGCCGTTCCACACCCGTAAGACCTTCGTTAATCTTCGGAATGCAAATTAAGATATTTTTGTTGAAATCAGTGTGGCCTGCAATGACATTTCCTCTCTCAAGATCCATAAATGTACTAAAAACTTATTTAAATCAGTTCATATGAGTACAGTGGTTCAATATTATTATTATAAAGTGACAAGAATATTTTTGTGCACCAAAAAAAACAAAATAACGACTTATATAGTGATGGAGCGTTATGAATCTTTTGTGTCGAATCAGCGGTTCGGAGTGCCAAAGTCACGTGATTTCAGCAGTTTGGCGGTTTGACACGCGATCCGAATCATGATTCGACACAAGATTCATAACGCTCTGAAGCTTCATGAAGCAGTGTTTTGAAATCTGCCATTACTATATGTCGTTATTTTGTTTTTTTGGCGTACCAAAAATATTCTCGTCGCTTTATAATGTTAATATTGAACCACTGTACTCACATGAACTGATTTAAATATGTTTTTAGTACATTAATGGATCTTGAGAGAGGAAATGTCATTGTTGGCTATGCAGGCCACACTGAGCCATCGGATTTCAACAAAAATATCTTTATTTGTGTTCTGAAGATGAACGAAGGTCTTACGGGTGTGGAACGGCATGAGGGTGAGTAATAAATGACATTATTTTAATTTTTGGGTGAACTAACCCTTTAACGTATGGCTTCGGCAGCGGGTGTCTGAGCCCTCCCCAGCTCTACAGCGCCCCACAGTTTTCCCACTGTAAATCTGTGGTGAAAAATGGAACTGCAGCGCGCTCTAATTGAGAGCCATTGGGGCAGATTTCAGACTGCCCCACTTATATTTTTACGTTACCTTACTTAAACCTAGATGATATCAGACCAAGATGATATCTATCAGTTTCAGCTATGTGTATATAAAGGCCAATTCACACCAACAAACACGTTACCCCTGTTGGCGTCTGTTGGAGTTGGTCAGAGTTTGTTTTCACCTGACTGACCATAGTCTGTTTGGGCAGTGTGAACATGGCAGTTATTTTTCATACAATTCTAAATCCAACTGCCAACTTGTTTGTTGCCATTTGTCTGTGCGGTGTGAATTGTCCTTTAGTCTGCATCAGGTCAGTAACTTGTTGTAATGTCTGTTTTTCCTATGTGGAGTAGCATATATCAAATTAATAACAGTATAACTTAAATCCTTTAGTTTAAACGTGCTCGTGAATATATAGTCCGGTTGTGTTTGTTTCATGTTTCAGAATAGACATGGCTTTCTTTTCCTCATTGGAATTGACAATTCACAACATGTGATATTTTAAAAAACAGTAGGGCGCTTCTAAAATAGCCTAAATAGCCTTCTAAAATATGTGTGTGTCATGTTTGTTCTTAAAGCCTGTCAATCAACATTGGAGCGCCACCCTCAGGCTGAATAACACAACCTCTGCCAAAAGTGTTCTGCATGTGTTCAGCTTACAAAATGTTTATCATAAACTGGTGCTAAGACCCAGAATCTAAATTTACGGTCAGGATCCGCTACTGCCTGTTGTGTTTGACACAGAAGACTAATGCGCCATCCAAATATTTTAAAGAGATTTCATGCACATTATTTTTCATCTTGCTCATTGCTGTTTTCATACAGAGTAATAGTAGGATCTTGCCATTTTTAATAAATTTAAACCACCAATTTGTTAGGAAATATGGGTAATATATACATTTTAATATATAATTTTAAATTGTATAATTATATAACATTAATTATATAATTCATATGGTATTAATTATAAAGTGTTATACTGCGGGGCTGTTGAATGCTCGATTGCACGGCTAAAGTAGTTCTAGGCAGGTCTTGACTGCGTTACAGTTCCATATCACTTTGCCAAATGATTTCACTTTATTTTTGATTTTCACTTGTGGTACAGAAATTTCACACTTCCTCATTTCAGTATGTCAGCCACATTGCCGTATTTTCAAGTGTAAGACAATGATTTTGACAGGCTCGAAAGCAAAGCTGGAAATAATTGTTCCATACTTCACTTCCTGACACCTAAAGAACAATGTTTTTTTTTGTTTTTTTTTGTCAGGGATTGGACTTCCAGGAAGTTTACAACGGTTTGGAGCTGAACTGCAAGCTGGAGTCCCTAAGAAGGAACACACAGTACAAATTCAGGGTGAGTGATGATTTTTCCAGCATATAAAACTTGAAACTTATTTCATGATTTCTTCTGTTCATATACACAACCATATGCACATAAAACAAACCATCCATACAGGTGGTAACTAGGGTTCTAGAAAATTTCCCCAAGCACTTTTGCTTCCTCATTTCCTTCTTCGCTAATCAGGCAATTAGCAATAATCTAATGAACTTTAGCTTCTCCGCTAACCTGTAGCTGTTTCTCAGATCCAGCTGCTGTTATTGGGGGAAGGTGAATTGATTTCCCGTGGTGGTGCGTGTTAAAGGCTTTTACTCTAATCTCTGAGAAAGCAGAGAACACTGTGTTATTATCAGGGGAGAAAGGCACTTCAGACAAGATTTTAAATGTGATGCTCCATGTGATGCTGTAGGTGATTGGGATGCAAAAATCGTGTTGTCAAAAATCGTGTGTCATCATGAATCATGAAACACCACCTGGGTTATCTGCTTTTCAGGGATGTCATCTGAGGTCACTCAGACCTCTCAGAGATGTTTGGAATGAATTACTAGAAACCTGAATACAGTATAAAACTATAGATCTGCATTTTTAATCAATAATAATTAATACAATTGGCTGTCAAATCAAATAATGAGTCAAGAAAGAGAGTTCTACTTCCAATTTATTCGTTCTCCTCTACAGCTCATCACTTGCAGCGGTGAGTGGCGCAGTGCACCGAGCTCTCTGCTTGTGTGTAAGACGACCCCAGACAGACCCGGACCCCCTGTGAATCCTGCAGTAAACGCGGTCACATATCACAGCTTCTGTGTGATGTGGGGTAGGAAAATCTTAGTTATCATTTTATGTTTCACATTGGGTTTTTTTATTGTCTGTTTATCATTACATTCTAACCTTTACCTATAATTAAATCAGAACCTCCACAAGATGATGGTGGATCTGGGGACTTGACGTACATCCTGGAGATATCAGAAGGGAATTCAGAAGGTATTTCTGGTTGCAAACGGGTGAATCTGACATGCATATGTCCATGTCACATTTAACCTAAAAATTAAAGAGTATTATATTTTGCCAAAACATTTTAGTACCATTTAATATCATTTTTTACATGGTCACACAAACAAACAATTATTATTACAATGTACTAAAATTTAAAATTTAAATTAACAAGTTTAAAGCTTTTATATTTCAATTTTAAACTTGCAAATTTTACAATTTAAAGAATATATTATTCTTTCACATTATATTTTTAAATGTTATTTTCTTTATAGTAATGCAAATTGAGGTAGTGCTTAATTGACATGAAAATAATACATAAATAATAAAAAATGAACACTACAGTTGGGGTCAGTAAGATTTTTTTTGTTTTTGAAAGGACTCTCTCACCAAGGCTTGCTTTTATTTGATCAAAAATACAGAAAAAACCCCCCAGTAATTTTGTGAAATATTATTGTGGTTTAAAAGAATCCTTTTCTATTTTAATGTTTTTAAAATTAATTTATTCCTGTGATGGCAAAGCTACATTTTCAGCATCATTAGTCATCTTCAGAGTCACATAATCCTTCAGAAATCATTCTAATATGCTGATTTGGTGCTCAAAAAATATATTTCTTATTATTATCACTGTTGAAAACAGTTGTGCTGCTTAATATTTTTGTAGAAACCATGATACATTATTTTTTTTCAGGATTCTTTGATGAATAGAGAACTCATAAGAACAGGTTTTGACAGGTTCAATGAGATAGATATGTTATGAATCTGTTTTTATGCTCAGCAGAGAGGCAGTGGAAGACTCTCTATAGAGGACCTATGAGGAAACATTTGTGCGAGGATCTAAAACCAGCAACAAGCTACTCTCTGAGACTCAGCTGTGTGGATGTGGGCGGACAAAGCCAGGTATGAGAAGCAAAGTTCATTTAGTGATTTCCCAGGCTGATTCATAAGATCTCAGTGTACTCCTTGTGTTGTATATTGACTTATTTTGTTGGTTGTGCAGTGCTCAGATGAATTTGCGGTGCACACTCATATTCCACCCCCTGGCCACTGTCAACCCCCAAGGATCATGGGTGATGTCAAACACAAGGAGCTTACTTTGCAGTGGGGTGAGGCTCTTATTTTTTCATTCTATATGCTTTATTCTTCTCCTCTCTTTTCCCTCTTCAAGTCTCAAAGGAATAAACAGATTAACTAAAAATAGTTTAGCATTTGTGGCACAAAAGTTTTTTTTCCCCTTATGTACTACGAACATATGACAGTAATATGACCCTATTTAACAAATCACTTAATCCATCTGAACAGAGAAATTTAAGTTAAAAACAAGATGAATCACACTTGTCTGCTTTTAGACTAATTATGTTTGTTGCCAGGTCAACAGGTGAAGTATTCAGAGGATTTATAGTTATAGAACTCTATTCAGGCCTAAAGTCCAAATGACCCAGAATGCACCAGAATGCATCTACTTTGTGTGTTATTCACACATTACATCACCCTATTTACTGTGTGGGTCTGTGTTTGCATCCGTGTGTGTGTGTTTAAGGGAGCCAGAGGTAAAATGCAGTTGTTTGTTAGCGATAATACCCCTGACTCGCTGTTTTTGAGTGAAGGTGGGCTCATTTAAGAGGCTGAACACTGTCTATAAATAACTGTGAAATAGCAGTGCTGATTTCAGCCATCTATGCTGACTCTCAGAGCTCTGCACCGCTCGGACCGCAGGCGTGAGCTTCCCTGCATGTTCTCCATCACTGCAATTGATCGGTTCCTTCCTGTAGCCAGTTAGCCACAGCTGAAGAGGGAAGTGAGACCGTGTTTTGGTTTTGAGAGGCTGGTAGATGGATGACTTCTGAGGTCATCATAAAGTCTGTGTCTGGGAGGACAGTAGGACTGCATTGTGGTTTCACACCAACAGCGTTTCAGAACTGCTGCTCTATACAGAAAATAATTTATAGGTTGCAACAATAAATATTTCTTGAAATAATGGTGATAAAATTGTTATTGAGTGTGTGAATTATTAGAAATTTGATTGTCATTTAAGGTAGGTAATAATTGACGTTACATAATATAGCTTTAGTCTGCCTGTGGAACTTGTATCAAGTCTTTTTTTTAAGCAATAGGTGAGTTGAAATAAAATATTGCAAAACATTTAAAAATAATAATAATAATTCCAATTATTATTCAAATGATATAAAATATTTTTAAAGTTCTGCAATAAAGGCTTTTATGAATTATTCATTATAATAATTTATAAAATGTCTCTTGTCACCTCCCAGGTCACAATTTTTGAATTATTAATATGAGGCTTTAATTGTTTATTTATTTATTTATTTTTAATGCAATATTCACTTATATGAATTATTCATAATAATAATTAATAAAAACCTTTTCAACACACCTCCTAGGTCACAATTTTTATTCATTTTTATTATTTTTTTTATGAGGCATTTATGAATTATTATTATTATTATTATTATTATTATATTTATATATATTATTATTATATATTTTTTTTAAACCAGTCTAAATAAGCTCAGCACCTTTTCTGTAACCTGTTAATATGGCCATCAAAATTAATTTGTGCCACTCAGGATGTGTGAATCAGTCCTAATGTTGTGATCATGTATATTGGACTGGAGTGATGTGTTGTGCTTTGACTTTTGCACTTTTAAATGATTTCTTTTTGTTCTGTCTCAGTCTCTAAATTTCTCCCACTCACTGTTAATTCTTCTTTTCTCCAGATGGTCCTTTGTGTGGTGAAGAGAGTGAAGGAGTGGAGTTTAGCTTGGAGATGTGTGCAATGGAGGAAGGTTCGGAACCGGCGGAGGTGTACCATGGATCCAAAACAGAGTGCACTGTGGGTAATTTGCTCCCTGGCACCACCTACAGGTTCCAAGTTCGTGCAGCCAACAGTGTTGGGGTAAGTCACCCTGTACGCAAAAGCACAAACTAAGATTAAAATGAAAAATATAAAAAAAAGCTAATTCCAAATATTAATAAATATTATAATAGTTTATAAAAACAAATGACTAAAATAACAGTGAGACAGATGAAATGAAATCCACATTTTATAACAAACCCTTCACATCACCTCAGGGCGAATAAAGGGATCTGCTGTCTCCCTTGGCAATGATATTAAGAACCTAATTCAGCCATCACAGAAGATAGATGCCTAACACAGTGTAACGCTTTGGGTTTACCTGCCACAGAAAAAACAGATTTCCCTCCTTATTGTAGAGCTCAGGCCATTCATTACCTTTGAGACAGCTAAAGCACTCTAAATCTCAGCCGCTTTCTCTCCTCTTTTCCAGTATGGACCTTACTCTGAATCTGTGGAAATAAGCACTGCCGCTGGCCCCCCAGGACAATGTAGTCCCCCTGCCATCAATGTGACAACACACAGTTGTGCTGATGTGACCTGGGAGGTGAGTCAGCCATTCATACATTACAGTAAATGATGAATCGTACTGTTGTATTATCAGAGTGATTTTCTGCTGCATTGAGGAAAAAAAATAAATAAATTTCAGAAGCAATTGTAGTCCTTGGGACTCATAGAAAGAAAAAATGTGTTGAATTACAAGAATATGTGCTCAATACAGGTACAGAAACTCCATCTAAACTGCTTTATTGAAAGTACATCATAATACCGTCATCGATCAACCAGAAAGTGTTGAAGATTGATTCTTTCCAGTGAAGGTGTCCACGCAAAATGTTTTCTTCACCAATTGCGCTTTCTATCCTTTCTTCTCAAAAGACACTTGCTTTTCATGACAAAGGGCCTTTTATATTTTGTTCACAATGAAAATGAATGTGATTTAAATCCTTGATGTTTCCTGAATGTCAAAGATTTCAGTTATTTGCATTCTGTTTGCTGTCTTGAGAGGGTGTTCCATTTATTAGCGGTGCGTATGATGCATTAGCTCCCTTGTGTTTGTCCTGATGAAACCGTGTCAAGCAGGTAATTAGTCACATACTGCTGGGATTATGCGTTTGTTGCTCTGATTTCCTGGAGCGTAACGCTTGCTCTGATCTCAATCCTCAGAACAAAGAGAGCTCTGGGATAGACATTTCTGAGTACCGGTTGGACTGGGGACGTGATTTGGACTCTCTTGAACTGGTTTACAGTGGAACGGAAACCTTTTTCCAAATCTCCAACCTGGAGGCATCAACAGACTACTGCTGCAGGCTACAGGTAGTTCATGATGTATCTAATGTGAATCATTGCCTGTTAGGACCATGAGACGTTTGCTCAAACATATTCATATTAGGATGGTCAACGTTAACGCGTTAACGAATTATATTTGTGATTCATTCTTCAATCTGATAGTTTACTTTGCTGGATATAGCAAATGATGAAAAAATGAATATGTTAAACAAGATAAATGATATATGCTTAATTTCACGATAAGTATGCAATTAATCCCACAGAAGGGTGTGATTAATCGCAATTAAAAGATTTTAATCTATTGATAGCCCTAATTAATATAAATTAAAACAAGCCAAGAAAGTGGATCTATTTTATTTTATTCTTTATTTGCTTTATTTTTAGATTTTTTTTTTTTTTTAATCGCTTTTATTATTAAATTGCTTTATTTTTTAAATGCCTTTTTAATTGCTTTATTTTTGTTTGTTTGTTTTTTAAATTGTTTTATATTTAATTATATGCTTATTTCAGGATATTTAGTGCTGAGAAAAGGGTATTAAAAAAGCTTTGGCTTTTAGCTATTATTTGAAGTGTTTGACTGTTTTTTTTTTATGTTATATATTTAATTATAACAAGTACAGAATTTACAAATTGTTCAATTTAAATAAAGATGAATTTTTTAAAATAATTCAGTTTTTATTTTAGTTTTTTTTTTTTTTTTTTTAATCACATTGTTTTCAAAAAAATATTTGAAAGCAGAATATGTGCTAATGATAAATCACAGTAAAATGAGTTGTGAATAAATTATCTTCCTAATTTCTTACTCAAGGAAACGCATTATTCTAATTGTTCCTGAAAGTAATTAATTGCTCATAAACTTTCATAACTCGCTGCTTGCAAGAGTGTAAAACCTTAATCACACAGTATAAAGAGGATTAACACTTTCTGTTTACAATGAATTTATATATATATATTTGTTAAATTATTGTATTAAACATAGTCTACAAGCATTGGTGTGTCCATTATCATTGTCTCTTTGCAATCTAGTTTTAATGCATCAAAAATAAACCTGCAAATTGTGCCTATTAGACATTATATAAGCATTAATAGATTTCAAATGTTAGACTGGAGCTGTGTTAGGTCTGGAAATGTTCCAACCTTTGAGTGCTCCTCTTCACATTTAATTGGCCCTGAATCACTGTGTTATGTAGTGGAGGCAAAAACAATTCCAAATCTTTTGACGAACCGAAAGCATAATTGTATATATAGCCCAAAAGATAATCGGCAAAACTGATTATTAACTTTCTGAGTTTAGTCAGCATGAAACGGAAGCTGTGGTAGTCATTTCTTCCCTAATTTGTGACATATATCCAATTGAAACGGCTTCTCGAACAAGAAGAAATGTAGATCTCACGCCAGTAGACGTCATCAGAGAAGAGAAGAGATGTCATTGTAAGAGGGAGGGGAAGTTATTTTGATTATAGATTAAGAGGGAACACTAATATAAAAAAAAAAGATGTGCACAGATAAATAATTTATAAAAGATATAGCAATATTCCATAAAACAACAAGAATTGTCCATTTTGATTTCAGGCAGTGAACCAGGCAGGGGCAGGCCCCTACAGTGATCTGGTGAGATGTCGGACCCCTGCAGCAGTCCCTGATTTAGTATCCGGAGTTTACCTGCTCGACCTCCCTCTGACCCCAACAGAAAGTGAGTCTTTCTCCCCTTCCACCTGTCTTGCCCTCACCTGGGACGAGCCCCACTGTAATGGAGCAGAAATCACCTCCTACAGCATCTCAATGGGAGACCGCATCATCACCACCGGAAACGCAACCTGTCACATTATCAGGGACCTGCTGCCGGACAGCGAGTACAGGTGAGCAGAGATGTTGTTTAACACTTTGTATCTCTTTTTCTACCATCCTGCATCACCAGCTCTATATATATTTGTGCATTAGCGATGACCGGGGGACCTTATTTTCTCATGGTTCTGTAATATACAGACGAGTGGTGGTGAGCCACGAGCAGGTCCCTGAATTAGTGTTATTAGCTCTACAAATGGACTCCACTTATGTCTGACTCAAGATGTGTTCAGCAAAATGGTGCATACCGGGTAGATGCAAGTTGTTAGCAGGGTATATGTGCTGTTTGTTTTTATACAAAATTACAGTGGTACCATGGTGTGGTGAATGTATCAGATGGTAATACCACGGTACATTGGATATATACTATGGTACTGAATGGTTGCCATATACATGCATCATACTGTTTACAAAAAAACTACAGTATTATGTAAAAAAAACAACAAAAAAAAACATGGTATTACGGTAGTATGTGACCAAAAATATTGGTATGTATGGTTCCAGGAAGAACATGGAACATCCATGGCATGTTTCCATTGCACAAAAGGTTCTTTATAGTGGAAAAAGGTTCTTAGATTATTAAAATGTTCTTTAAATTAAGAACAATTGTTATTTTAAGAACTGTTCACTAAAAGGCTCTTTGGGGAACCAAAATGTTTCTTCTATGGCATCACTGCAAAACCCCCTTTTTGGAACCTGAGTGTAGTACTGTGGTACTTTTTTGGTTATCCAAGTCATCCTTGTATAAATAGGGAAATATTTTAAAAGAAGCGTCATCTTAACACATTTGCATAAAGAAATTACTATCTCGAATTGTCTTTGGGCTAATAGGCTTCGGGAAAGCGAGTCTGTTAAATGTTACCTGAGGTAAAGGCTTTAATTTGGGATGAATGACAACATTAAATGGACACAGAAGTGACTTCTCCAATGAGGTAATGGACAATGAAACACATCCCCAATTAATATGGTAAATGCACGTGTAATTATCATGAATGCATAATGTCTCTAATGGAACTAGAGATTTCATAATCCTTTTTGAGCGGAATAACATGTTCCAGCTCACCCTAATGACCCAATGTTACCAAAATCTGTTTGGACAAAAATTATGTGAATTTCAAGGCATTAACTAAATATCAAACCAAGTGGTCTCTGAAAACAAATTATGCTCAACTTGTCCAATTTTGTCAAGGTGATTTTAAATGGATGTATGAATTCAGTTGTCCTTAAGTTTTCACATGTGTCCTAGTAGTATAACATTAATTATGAACATTATTTATATATATATATATATATATATATATATATATATATAAAAAAAACTGACCACTGCAGACTGGGAACACCCCACAAGAGCTGCAGTTTTGGAGATGCTCTGACCCAGTCGTCTAGCCTTGTCAAACTCGCTCAAATCCTTACGCTTGCCCATTTTTCCTGCTTCTAACACATCAACTTTGAGGACAAAATGTTCACTTGCTGCCTAATATCTCACCTACTAACAAGTGCCGTGTTGAAGAGATAATCAGTGTTTTTCACTTCACCTGTCAGTGGTCATAATGTTATGCCTATATACACTATATTGCCAAAAGTATTGGGACACCCCTCCAAATCATTGAATTCAGGTGTTCCAATCACTTCCATGGCCACAGGTGTATAAAATCAAGCACCTAGGCATGCAGACTGCTTCTACAAACATTTGTGAAAGAATGGGTCGCTCTCAGGAGCTCAGTGAATTCAAGCGTGGTACCGTGATAGATTGTAAAATCACAGAGCAGTGTCAGCACATGCTGAGGCGCACAGCGCGCAGAAGTCGCCAACTTTCTGCAGAGTCAATAGCTACAGACCTCCAAACTTCGTGTGGCCTTCAGATTAGTTCAAGAACAGTGCATAGAGAGCTTCATGGAATGGGTTTCCATGGCCGAGAAGCTGCATCCAAGCCTTACATCACCAATTGCAATGCAAAGCGTCAGATGCAGTGGTGTAAAGCACGCCACCACTGGACTCTAGAGCAGTGGAGACGTGTTCTCTGGAGTGAAGAATCACTCTTCTCTATCTGGCAATCCGGAGGAGTCTGGGTTTGGCAGTTGCCAGGAGAACGGTACTTGCCTGACTGCATTGTGCCAAGTATAAAGTTTGCTGGAGGGGGGATTATGGTGTGGGGTTGTTTTTCAGGGGTTGGGTTTGGCCCCTTAGTTCCAGTGAAAGGAACTCTTAATGCTTCAGCATACCAAGACATTTTGGACAATTTCATGCTCCCAACTTTGTAGGAACAGTTTGGGGATGGCCCCTTCCTGTTCCAACATGACTGCGCACCAGTGCACAAAGCAAGGTCCATAAAGACATGGATGAGCGAGTTTGGTGTGGAGGAACTTGTCTGGCCTGCACAGAGTCCTGACCTCAACCCGATAGAACACCTTTGGGATGAATTAGAGCAGAGACTGCGAGCCAGACCTTCTCGCCAACATCTCTGCCTTATCTCACAAATGCGCTTCTAGAAGAATGGTCAAAAATTCTCATAATCACACTCCTAAACCTTGTGGAAAGCCTTCCCAGAAGAGTTGAGGCTGAATTAAACCCTACGGATTAAGAATGGGATGTCATTAAAGTTCATGTGCACGTAAAGGCAGGCGTCCCAAAACTTTTGCCAATATAGTGTATATATACTACTGCTCAAGTTTTAAGATTTCTTCAAATAAATGCTGTTTTATTCAACTTTCAAAGAATCCTTAAAAATGTTCAGTTTCCACAAAATTAAGTAGTACAACCATTTTCAACACTGATATGTCATATGCTCTAATAATAAGAAATGTCTTTCAAAAAATATTTAAAAAAAATCTTATCTACTTACCTAGCTCCTTTATTTTTTTAAGTGTGATTGTGTTCAAATACTTCCGTGTTCCTCCATGTTTTTTTTTGTTTGTTTGTTTTTTTTTTTTTTTTTTTGGTCTTTTTGGTTTCTGAAATTCTTTAAAAAATTTCCAGAGAATCCAGCCCTACTTACCATTTAGTCATGGTAAGTGCTTTAAAACATAAGTTTTGAACATTGTGCAAGACTTTTTAATAGAAATAAAAAAGCTTCAGGTTTTGTAAATAAGCTTTTATAGAAGTCCCGCTGAGATATTTTCTGCTTCTATTAGTCCCAGAATGTAGCATGTTATGATTTACTAGTTCAAAACAACATTTTTTGGGGGGATAGTATAATTGTTATCATTTCCTCACCCTCATGTTGTTCCAAATGTGTATTGCTTTCCATGAGACACAAAAAGAGAAATTTTAAAGAATGTCCACGCTGCTCTTATTCATTCAATGAATAAATTACACTAAACACAACTGATTCTTATGAGTTTGCTCAAGTGCAAATGATATATGTTCCACAGAAGACATACAGGTATAGAACAACATGAGTAAATGACAGAATGTCTGTTTGTGGATTAATGTTTAAAATAGATTAAAGGTATTGTAATAACTTTCACTATTTTCAGAGCTCTTCTGCTAAAATGACTTAGAAATGTTTTTCTGTCCCATGTGCACTTAAAATAATTGGATTCTTGGATATCAGGTGGATAACTTCGCAGAAATCCTCATTCGAATGCAACACCACCCCTTCAGCCAAAGTAGATCATTTTCATCTGTGCTGAAAGGTCACAGAGAAGATACCTGCAGTGTTTAACTGGGATCGACAGATGAAGCAAACAAGGCAGAAAGTAAATAAAGCCACATTGGGCAAAGCTGCAGGAACTACTGACTCTTAGTTTGCAGATGAATCAGCTTAAAAATCAATAGTAATATGATGTTGATGGACGGAGCTTCATTTTTGGGTGATCTATTCCCTGAAAGTTACCAATAATGAATCATTGACACCTATTTTCCTTAGAATAGTCCACTCTTTTGTTCAAGTGAAAAGAGATCATTTGAAGAGAATCGAGAATTGATGTTAGAAGTTACTTGGCCTTTAAACCCAAGGGAACTAACAACTGAAAAAGACTAAATTGCTACCCTTTCTTTCTCCTCTCAGCCTGCAGATTCGAGCAGAAAATGAAATGGGCCCCGGGCCCTTCAGTCAGACCCTAACAGTAAGGACAAGGCCCCTGCCGCCCTCTCCACCACGGCTGGAGTGTGCAGCGGTCGGACCCCAGAGTCTGAAACTACGCTGGGGTTTCAGCAGCCGAAGTCAACTCACCGACAACACTACCTACATTCTGCAGATGGAAGACAGGAATCAGAGGTTAGCACTGAAGGAGCGGGATGTGCAAAACTACATATTTTCATAATCAAGTAGTCTGAGAGTTGTCTGAACGACTTATTGGTCTTAATGAAGTCTTTTGTTATTAGGCTAATTTAGATGTATTTTTTAAAGGATTAGTTCACTTCAGAATTAAAATTTCCTGATCATTTAATCATTTACTTTCTTTCTTCAGTCGAAAAGAAATTAAGGTTTTTGAAGAAAACATTCCAAGATTTTTCTTCATAATGGATTTCACAGGGCTAAAACGGGTTGAAGGTCCAAGTTGCAGTTTCAGTGTTAGTCAGTCTTGCATAGTCAGTGAGCGTTTAAGACTTTTAGAAAATGACTTGCTTGTAAAATTATATAACAACATTTAAGAAAGCCATTTGTCTATTTGTTCGTAACAGTGTTATAAATGCATGTTCACATTTAGTCTAGAACTACAATAACCATCATGTTCACAAAACGCACACAACACCTCTGCACTTACTCCTGATTTCTCTCAACCTGGGGACAAAAGAGGTGTCAGTCAATAAATGGGAAAACAAAGCAACTTGCGTTATTTATTTGAAAAAGTAACTCAGATATTTTGTTGTAAATTTAAAAGTAATGCCTTACATTACTAGTTACTTGAAAAAGTAATCTGATTACATAACTTGCATTAATGTGTTGATGGTAATGTGTTACCCCCATCACTGTTATGGATATACTATTATAGGTTTAGTTGATATCTTGAATTATATTTTATTTGTTTATTTAGTTTTATTAGTTTTTAGTTTTAGTTTATTTAGTTTATTTTAGTACTTCAACATAAAGTGAATGAAAATGAGAAATGTTGCCTTGGCAAATTTCAAGAAAGTGTTTTTATTGTTTTTATTTTACTTAACAATAACCCTGGTACTCTTATACTCACCATCAAAAGCTTGGTAATTTTGCTCAAATTATGTAAGTGTTCTTCGTTTGAATATTATTTTTTTTCATTGTAAAGCATGTGTGTGTGTATGCATGTGCTTCCTCGCTTTAATTTGTCCCTCATGCACCCGTAGGGCAGGTTCTTCTCTCTGATGTAAGCAGATCATCTGAAAAGCACATTTTGTGTTTGTGGGTCCATTAAGGAGCAGTTGGTTAATGAGAAGACTCTATCTCAAAGTGCTGTTGGGAATTAGATTAGGAGCTCTGGGTTATCAAGACCACCTGCCTTAATGCTTTCTCAGAGTCGCTCGTCACTGACCCACCGATGGCTCATTTAGAAGCAAATGAAGGCCCGTTCTCTCCTCGGTTTTGAGCTTTTAGAGTCAGTTCCACTTCTGAAAAATTTTAACCATATAAGCAGTAAAGTCTGGGACTGGTTGCATAAATTGCCAAGAGTAGTCTTACAAGTTAGACATCACATTTTTTTCTTTAAGACTGTTCATGACTTTTTTTAAATCGATTACATAAAAACGTAGATTGGCTTAAATTGATACTGAAAAAAAGACTTAATGCCCTTTGACTAACTGCTAGTGGGTCATAATGGATGCAACCAGTCCCTGGACTCTTGAATGGAGGTAATGAAGGCCTGCCTGTACCTCGCAATCTTTTCTGCCTTCATACTATTTATTAAAGCAATGTGAAAGGAACAGCGTTCAGTTATATGATCTCAAGCCAGCAATCAATTTGTTTTTCATTTGCAGTCAAGACTTTAAAAAAAATACTAGGCTGCCAATTAATCAAAAATGATAATTAATGTTATTTGTGCATGTTTGTAACAAGCCTTCACTGTCTTGTTAGGTTTGTGGTGGTTTACCGAGGTCCGAGCCATACTTTTAAGCTTCAGAGGCTGAGCGAATCAAGCCGGTACTGTTTCCGGATCCAGGCAGTGAGCGAGGCGGGCGAGGGGCCGTTTTCTGAGACGTTCACCTTCAGCACCACCAAATCTCTGCCACAAACACTGAAAGGTACCACATTTATTATACTTCATAAGCATCTGTGGAGGTACAACAGTTTGGGATCACCTATATATATTTATAATATTTATAATTTTTTTTTTTTTTTATATGACGGTTTTAACAAAAATATTGAGTAGCACAACTGTTTTCAACATTGATGATAATAAAAAAAATGTTTCTTGAGCAGCAAATTAGCATATTAGAATAATTTCTGAAGGATCATGTGACACTGAAGACTAGAGTAAATTACATTTTAAAATATATTCATATAGAAAACATATTTAAAGTATTAAATTGTAGTATTATTTACAATCTTACTGTTTTTGACTGTATTTTTTTATTCAAAAGCATAAAAAAACATGTCAAAAACATAAAAAATATATCACTGATCCCAAACTTTGGAACGGTAGTGTATAGAAGAATAAAATATGTATAAAAAAAACCTGAAAAAGTGTTCCCCACCTTTTGTCCTCAGCCCCACGAGTTCTTCAACTAGAGGGAAATACCTGTGAGGTCACATGGGAGAGTATTCCACCAATGAGAGGAGACAGAATCAGCTATGTGCTACAGGTGCTGGGAGGCAGAGACTCTGATTTTAAACAGGTAAGATCCAAAATCCTTCATCATTTACTTCTTAAAACACCTGTTGCCCCCAAATTGTTACCAAGAACTTTGACATGTTTGAAAATGTTTAATACTTCCGTTTAAATGTTTGAGATAAGAATACCTTATGGTAGTTTTCCTTTGTTTCACGTAAGAAGCACTGCCCTTTTCTATGTTAGATTTACATATGGCCACAGTCACAGGAGACCAGCTGTTGATGAATACAATTCATTTTGAACAGGAAATGGAAACAGGGCTTGAGCTATTTGCATCATTTGCTCTCCATTCCATTTTAACTGCTTTAAGTTAAATGGAACCCGAACACACAGTCCCAAAGGATTCATTAAATTGTGCTGTGGGGTCGGAAAGGCACGCAGAGAGATGTTATCATCACGATTGGGTCCATTCGTGTGTACAATCACACTTGTTTTGAAATCGTTTCTGTTATGCCAATTCCACAGTGCGATAAATCGAATGAAAGTTTACAGCATTTGAAATTGTCTGGATTTATTCATTAAAATGTGAAAGCACACTCCTTTTCCATCCTTCTTCACATTCTCTCTCCTCTCTTCTCCTAGAGGATTTGTCATTGGGAGAAATCAGGCTCAGTCGGAAGGCCAGTTCTACTCTGGCCAGATAAACAAACAGTAGCTTTTATCTTCCAGCAGCTGTATATTTAATGTGAAAAATGACTATTATTTTAATACAATTTCATTATTTATTTATTTATTTATTTATTTTCATTTAAAATTGATATAAATTAAATTAAGTACATCAATGTGGCCTGGACACCTTTACAGTCATTCATTCAGTTCTACTAAATTCATCCTCATTAATGCCTTGCTATAATAATTTTGATTAAAAAAAATAATTTAATGAAGGAGTGGAGTTCCCCAGGCAATATATTAGCTTAATTAACAATTTAACTGAACAGCCATTATCCCCCCATTTATGCAGATACCACTAGAAGGTGTTTAGAAAGTGATTTTAATTTACTTTGATTTTTCTTTCTCTCTTGTTTTAGTGCTAGACATAGCATTCAAGATTAATTATGTAAATATTTTCCTTGCCTTTAATTAATTGGGATTTTTAAAACGCAAAAGACTAATTATATATACATAATTGTGTGTCTTTCATGGCAATAATACCAAGACTTCGGCAAAACTGAGCTACCGTTCATTGAGAGGCTCTCAGTCTCTTTTGTTTCCATGGAGACATAAACTGTGGTCCTTCTGAGAGCTGCGTGTGACAGGTGGAACAAAGTCGCCTTAATACATGTGTCTTCAACAATATTTACTAGGTATAAAAGCCTGTTTTTATTTTTCATTTGCTCAGTGGTCATGTTTTTCTGTGCATGTTCCCAAAAATGGCTTATGCTTTTTTGGTCAACAACCACATTCAGTGAGCTATTGTTATAGATACTTAGTTTTGACAATAAAAGGTATTGAATAATTTGTTTTGCTCTCATTGTGGAGCACACTGACTTACTGCTGTGGATTGAATTTTTTTTGCAGTGCACTTGTGCTACATACAGACTATTAAGTATATTGTCATGGTCATTAGTGCAGTGGACACATGCAGAATGTTCTGTTACATACAAACATCCTTGCAAAAAATTACATTTTCTTTTATTTTTCGTTTCATTTCTCTTGTGCTTAAATTAGTGTTCTTTTATACACTACAAAGAGGGGGAAAAGGGGTTTGTATTTCAATCAAGAAAGAACTTGTAAGAACATTTGTTACTCTGTAATCATCAGTGTTTTATGAACAAACAGAAGTACAGCCCTATAGTGTCATTCATATGATATTCATATGATATATTGTTGCTCGCACTCCAGATGAAAGGATTATAGTGGCTTGTTAAGATTCCCTTTGAGCAGACTGAAGTCCTTTATTAGCCGAGCTCTGAAGATTCATCTTTTGTAATATGTGGGTCAGATGTAGAGTGCAAATATTGTTTGGCCTTCTTTCTGCCATCTTGGATTCTTTTCTGGTGACCAGTGAACCTAAATCTTGTGCCGTGTTTAATTCTTTATTTGTTCTTGCAGCATTTGCTGTAGCTACCTAAAACAATATATTTTTGTTAAATTATTGTTTTATAGAATAAATATATATTATTTACTGAGCTCCTTTCATTCATTCATTCATTCATTCATTCATTCATTCATTCATTCATTCATCCATCCATCCATCCATACATCCATCCATTTATTTATTATAATTAACACATATACATGTATATTATATTTTTATATTTATTATAAGACTTTAATTAATTGGGATATATATAATGGGGATATTAATTTGGGATATGTGTGTGTATATGTATATACACTACCAGTCAAAAGTTTGGAATCATAAGATTTTTATAAAGTCATAAGATTTTTTTATATATATTTTATAAAGTAATTTATTTCTGTGATCAAAGCTGAATTTTCAGCATCATTACTCCAATCTTCAGTGTCACATGATCCTTCAGAAATCATTCTAATATGATGATCTGCTGCTCAAGAAACATTTATTGTGTACAATTGTACAAAATATTTGTGTACAATATTTTTTTTTTTCAGGATTCTATTGAGCAGCAAATCATCATATTAGAATGATTTCTGAAGGATCATGTGACACTGAAGACTGGAGTAATGATGCTGAAAATTCAGCTTTGATCACAGGAATAAATTACTTTATAATATATATTTAAACAGAAAACAGTTATTTTAAATTGTAATAATATTTCACAATATTACTGTTTTTACTGTATTTTTAATTAAATAAATGCAGCCTTGGTGAGCAGACGAAACTTCTTTTAAAAACATTAAAAATCTTACCGCGTCCAAACTTTTGACTGGTAGTGTGTTATTTATTTATTCACTTATTTACTTTTTTATATTCAATGCCAGTCATCTTGTATAATAATAATAATAATAATAATAATAATTTTTTATAATTAGGGATATTTATAAAGCTCCTTCCTTCCGTTTATTTATTTATTTATTATAATTTACACTTATACATTTGCATTTATATTGTAATACATTATTTTTATATTACATTTTTATATTTATTAATTTGTATATTTATTAATACAATTAATTGGTGTGTGTATATATAATGTTCAAGGTGTCTGAATAAATTTTGGTTTGACTTTATATATATATATACACACACACACACACACACACACATATATATATATATATATATATATATATATATATATATATATAAAACACTTAAGCAAAACATGGTCAGGTCAAATGGTCTGAATAATTTTTGGTTACAAATTTTTATTAGTTTTTCTGGTAGTCCACTGTATTTGGGTATAATATGTATAATATGTTACAGTTTTACATATTACCTATTTAGCTATCCTCACTTACATAAATGAACTATAGTGTCCTGCACCCACTAGTAAAAATATATCAAAAATGTCTGAATAATTTTTGGTTTGACTGTATGTATTATGTATGTATGTATGTGTATGTATATATATATATATATTTATATATATAATAAGTGTATGTATATACAGTATGTGTATATAATGATAATAATAATGATTAATTTTTAAGTATCCAAAAGTATGCGCTGTGATTGTGGTACTTGATCTGAGCTAATGCGTTACTTTCCTTCTGTCTCTTAGGTGTATAAGGGAGATGAGACGTCTTTCCAGCTCTTCGGCCTGCAGTGGAACACAGACTACCGCGTGCGAGTGTTTGCATGCAGGCGCTGCACAGACACCCACCAGGAGCTGTTCGGGTCCTTCAGCCCATCCGCCCATTTCAACCTGCGGCGCTCTAATGCCACACTGGCTGTGGAAGCGGAGGTCACCAGGGCGGCCATGGGCAAAACCCTCACAGATGAACAGTTTGCCGGCCTCATAGTATTTGGGGTGGCCTCTCTCTCGGTCTTAATGGCCTTCCTGCTTCAGCTTCTGATTTAGAGGCATGAAACATTGTGTTCTTGTCTGTCACTTGAGTTTTTAAACTAAAGCTTGCAAAACCATTAATGCAAGTATTAAAATTTTGGTCATTGACCAAAATACACTTAAGAACAGCCACCTGAGCAGATTTCATATTATTATTTTTTATTACAAGTTTTTTACAGTTTTTCTATAAGGTGAGTTACAGCTTTAAGAAATCAGTAATGATGAAACGTACTGTTCGGCGTCTGTGCCTGTTTTTTGTTTAAGATGCTGTAGCATATTTTTATATTTAGTATTTAGGAGATTTTAACACTAAAGTAATGGATCTCAAAATTTCGGATCTCAAGTTATGCAAAAGTGGAGTCTGAGGATGTTCTTTTTAATGGTCAGTTTTGATTATCTTTAATTCAGTGTCTAGACAGATAAACAGCATCAATGCTCTCTTTCCCTTATCTGTGACCCTGGAAAGTCTGTCTGAAAGCTTCTTAAAAGCTTTATTCTTTCATTTGTCTTAAAAAAAAAAAAAATAAATAAATAAAAAAAGTGTCCTTGGACCTTCTGTCCAAAAAAAGGAAAAAAGTCAACTGTCAGCAACTGTCAGTCCAAAGAGAGTCAAATGACAGTCTTTGCAATCAATCATCAATGTACAGTGTTGTGAAGTCTGGAGTGTTTGTACCTCAGGGACTTGTGAGGGCCAGAGGTGATGTGAACCTGTGCCTTTAAATCCGCAATTCCAAACTTTCATGACAAATCATTTCAGATCTGCTGCTTACAGTATTCCATTAACCCTTTACCCTGGCCACATACAGTACATGATCGTGTTTACCAGCTCAATCAGCCCTTAACCAAAGTTAGTGAGCAAAAAAGGTATACATTAACACTTTTGTTGGATTTATTTATGCTATATACTTTTTCTTTATAATGCAAATCACAGTGCAATCTTCATTTATTTATTACAAGAATCAGAACTGTCATATTCAATATTTTCCTCATGTAGCATGTCTTTTATAGGGGGGATTATGATAAATCGTTATTATTTTTCCAAATATACCACAGCATTTTAACATCATTAACCTGTCTTATTTCAGATATATTTGTATTGTTTGTTATTCTGTTTTTGCTTTGGTTCCGAAAATGTTGATATCTGATCGACCTTGTGATTTCATCTGCACAGACAGCAAGTTTAAGCCAGATCTTGACTTTTTATTTTAGTTTTTTTTGTTTTTGTTTTTTTACTACTCTTCATCTTATATATGTATTGCTGAACTTTTTTTTGACAAACATTCCATTGTTTTCTGATTAAAAGAAGTTGAAATGACTTGACACTAGAAAACTTGAAGTGGAAACACTTGAAGAACAATTTTTTTTACTTTAAGAACTATAGACCCAGAATCTTAAGTGAAAAACAGAAATACTTTTTTCTTTTCAATTTTTTTTTTTTTTTTTTTTTTTTTATTAGCTGGATATCAGGTAATAAGTGGCCTAGACATAGTTTCCATGCTTGCGTATTTTTTCATGAAAATCATTCCATATTACCATTTTTTTTAAAACATAACTGTCACATTTATTGATGTAAATTATAATCGTAGACATTATATTTAAAAAAAAAACTACCATATCAATTTAAATGTATAGATATTGAAAATACTACCCTTTGTATTTAAGATGATTATGTATCTGTAGCATATATGTAATATATTTATACACAATAAATTTTTAAAAATTTCTGAAACAATTTGAAGTGTTTGTATTTCATTTATGACCATCAGTTATATTAGCTTTTGTATTTTATCTACATTTTATCTTTACAGAAGGACTCAAAACAAACATTTTCATTGGATTTTCTGTGCTAGGGAGTCATATAAGACTGTTATATATGTGTGTCTATATATGAGCAATATCACACGAGTAACCGTGCGATATGGCTGTATATCAGCACTGCTGTGATTCGGCCGTAGCCCGAGTAACTTTTCATGTAATTTCATAATTTAATATTAACTTACATCTTGTAGTGTATAGCACTGCTTTTGTACCTTTGACTGAATTGTACAATTATGTTTATTTCCTATTGCCATTTATAATGGCTATTGTTAATTTAAATATTATTGTTCAATACATATTTTATATAAATAATATTTTGTATTTGGAATTGAGAAAGGCTCCATTAGTGCATGATATGTACTGAGTGAAAGTTACATTAATACGCCATTAGATGACGGCAAACTTTACAAGTGAATGAGTCAGTCGCAAGAGCCTTTTAAATTGAAAGGGACTTTTGTAAACAAAAGATTTTATTTTAGTGCTGTTATGGAAAATTCTCTTAACTGTACAAGGACAAATGCACTGGCCGAGATAAAGCCGTTCTCGGCGGGGTCAAGAGAACTGAATGGGCGCTGAAGGCCTGGAGCTCGCATCTCCAAAAACGTCTAAACAAATTGTAAAATGGGGGGCCCTATGATTAAATATGAGTCACATATTTCAGGTCTAAACAACTACATTCTCACCTAGGGTTAGATTATGTAACTCTAGGTGAGATATATAATGTAACATAGATGTTACATTATGTATTTCCAAGAACAAATACAGGACAAGCTGTATAGTTAATAACACAAAATCCATTTTAATTTTAAAATCAAGTAATACCGCATGACATCAAAACCTTTATGTATATTACACAATAACACGTTCCAGAAAATGTGAATAAAAAGCATATAGACACAATATATCAAATATCTTTCATAAATATTTTCATTAACAAAAACATGTCTTCACTCAAAGATTCTCAGTGTTTTACAAGCATCATCAGAAAAATTAATTAGAATGTCATTACCATCAAGTAACATATGCTGAATTCAAACACGAAGCTTACAAACACAGCATTGTTCACAAACCTGCAATAAGTGCACTTTTTATGGCTGCTACGCATTTATGAAACATGATCCAATAACACAAGCTTAGTGATGGGCTTTCAATGGCATGGGATGTTATCATTCAGCACCATTGTATCTCTCCCACATAGGGTACAATGTTAGAGTGCTTACATCTACAGTGCTCTGTCATCCAGTACTTCACACAGTTTAAGGCATTTTGGGTAGTGTGCATATGTACAGTTTGCATGGATACCAGGGAAAAGGGAATCATCACACTGCTGGTGTTTGCTGATGATGGTAATTCCTGTGCATTAACATTATCATAAAATGCACTAATATTTGGTGTATGCACTAGGTATGTTGCACCTAAAGGTAAAAATGCAACCATCAAAAAAAGTACATTTTTAATAATTATTTTAAATAATAATAATAAAAAAACGTTTCAGTCAGCATTAAAATACTTTAATATATTTGATGTGATCAGGGCTCAGCAGTTTGATGATTTTTTACTGCTATATACAGGCTAAATTGAAAATATGCAATGGCTTGTAGGCTATGATATCAGATGACTCAGTGGATAGTTGAAATTAAATGCATAATCTCAATATCACCAAAATTATGAGGTTAATGTTGACTGTCCTTTTTATTCTCGTTCAGTTTTTTCCGTCTTTTTAGTCTGTGTTGAAAAGTGCACGTTTCAAAACGTCTTTTCCTATGTCACGTGCTCCAGCTGTATTCATTACACACCGAAAAACTCTCCGCGTTCACGATGCTCTGCACTGATCGTCCGGGAGCGCGCCTCACTCCGAACAGTTTGCACGCCGCGCTCCTGTACTTCTTCGACATGATGTTGTAGAGGATTGGGTTGATCGCAGCGCTGAGGTAAAACAGCACAAATGAGACCAGGTTGCAGTATTCACTGATTTGGGAGATGAAAGGAGAGTTGGCCTCGGATGACTTTGAGAAGAGATAACGACCAACGTGAAATGGCAGCCAGCAGAGAACAAACGCAAGAACCACCACAGCTGATAAAGGGAGAGAGAAAGAAAGTTATTGTTTTTTATGTTTTAAAGTTTTTAAAATGACATTATATAAATGATAAATACATTAAATACGATATTCTTTCAAAAAGTTTAAACATGCTTAGTAACAATTATTTCGAGTAGAAAATAATGACTTATGGCTGAGTCAGAATCACTAACCGATCCGACTGAAGTGTTTCTAATTCGCTAACAAGAACCGACTCAAGAACTCGAGTCATTCGTTCTTGTTTCGGACTACATACGTTATATGTTTTGATCCACTAAAGAGAAGTGAATCTGATTCCCGAAGAGTGACTCGCTGGGTAGCTATATGTTTTGATTCAGAACCGGACAAAGAGTCATTTGTTTTGGAATAATGTGACTTCTAGTCGCTGTATGTGTTCTTCATTAAAATCATTTGATTCCTGCTAATAATAATAATAATAAACAATTCCAACGTTTTAAATGGAAGCTGGAGATGCAGTTCTTGGTTCCAAGTAATAGTTAATGGTCTATAAAGTTGTTATATAGAATATCCAATAGTTTAATGAAAAGTATTAATTGCGTATGGCAGTATTAATTGTTTATGGCAGAAAAGAACGAATTTTAGACCATCAAAAATTAAGATTTTCAGGACAGATAATTTTTTTTATTTTATTTTTTTGCTGTGTTGCTTTACAACCGTACACAAAATTAACAAAAAGTTTATTCTGATTATGATTAATAATTAATGTAAATTGTAATGTCAAAATATAAATCAATGTACATTCATTACAATAATTTTATTATAAAATAAATCTTTTTAAATAAAATTGTTTTAAATTAGAACACTATATTTGAAAAAATAAATAAATAAATGTAAAATAACCTCGTGGCTTACTGCTTTATGCACGTGGCATTTAATTAGCAAGTGTGCTAATTAGATGTAAATAAATATTTATTAAATTAAATCATTATTTTAAATATTTTTGTCAGATTTTCTGAATAAAACCCACGCAACATAAAATATATAAATGATTTTCAAACATACAAATATAATATACAAAGTATTTGTCAGACTTTTCAGGGCATCGTTGAGCTCACCTAGCATTTTGACCGTTTGTTTATTGTTCTTATCCCGACTAGAAATGGGCCCGACTGGATTCTCCTTTCTTCTCCAGAGCCTTCTGCCTATGAGGCTGTATAACACTGTCAAACAGAGGACCGGGAGGAAGAAAAACACACTGGAGACCCAAACCATCATAGTAAGCAGTCCGGACCGGATAGCATATTCGGTCGCTTTACACTCATTGGTTTCCCAGGGGTTGGTGCCGTTCTCGTGCTCGACGCCAACCAGAATGAATATGGGTCCCGCGCTGCACAGAGCCACAGTCCAGAGGAGTAAAATCACTCCTTTTACCCGACCCCGCGTGACAATGACTTTTGCCCTGAAGGGAAAACAGATAGCGAAGTATCTTTCCACGCTCAGGGCGGTGATGTTGAGGATGGTGGAGTACGTGCAGCTTTCACTTACAAACTGAAAGAGTTTGCACAGCTCGTCGCCAAAGTTCCACGGTCGATACCGCCAGACCCGGTACAGGTCGAGGGGCATGCAGAGGAAAATTAGCAGGTCTGAAAGTGCCATGCTGCAGAGGTAAAGATTAGTGGTGGTTCGCATGTCTTTGTATTTAGTGACCACCAAAATGGTCAACAGGTTCCCAGCAATTCCGACGAGGAACAGGAAAGAGCACGTCACTGTGATGCCAGTCAGTATAGGGACTGGGAAGAGATGGACCGGGTACTCAAAGTCCTCAGCAGTGGCATTACTGTCCATAACGTCCTCAGCACATAAATTGATGCTGAACGGGCAGCTGGACCCGTTTGTCCAATTAGTCATTATGATGAAGTTTCAGAGGATTTGCATGGGCTTAATGGCACCTCATGATTTCCACCCAGCTGTTGTTTCCATGCACATCTTACAGGTGTTCAATGCACAGTATGAGAAGTGCACGCGAGTAACCTGTCAATGATGCGCCCTGAGCTGCGCGCGGGGGGTACACGATCCACTCCACGCATGCGCATAGGATACCTTGACTAATTGTACTGTGAAATGCAGATTTGTGTATTTGTTCCTGTGCGGTGTATTTTGTGTTTGCATCTTTCCTTAGCGTTTTTAGCATTTCTAACAAATTAAGATACTCATTACATTAACAGAGCAATTGAAAGCTGGATTGCAAGGTGATGGGTAATATTTGTTCATTTTATGCCACCTGGTGGTGTGACTAGACCATCTCATACAAAAGAGATGTAACAGAAAAATAAATCGTCGTGCTTTGCTTGAATAAATAGTAAGTGAAGCGGCGACTGCTGCTGTCCAGGGTGCTGAAAGCTGTTTGGTGGTTGATGTTTGTTTGGCCATTTTTTGGGTTCTTGATGAAACACTGCTGGATTCTCAACTAAGTTTGTCCTCTTATTTGTTTTATCCTGCCACTATGGAAGCCCGTTTCCGCCACACTTGAGTAAAAAAAAAAAAAAATATTCTGCGAGTCATAATAATGAGCAACTTTCTCATAATAACGAGTTAATGTAATACTATTCGTTGTTTTCACGTGACGTCACACCCCTATGGGAACGCCCACCTGGAGGGCAAAACAACGCTTTCCTCCATTGCCTGCCAGTCATTTTTTAACAGGTTTGTTCTAAGACTAATGTAGTAAGACAGTGATATTAAAATATCAAATTCAGTATAAACCTTATTGATGATGCATACTATGTACAGGCAAGCAGATAAACCTAGAATATAAACACAATGCGCAGTTTCTCGTTAAGCATTTTTCCATAGAAAACCATTATAAAGAAAACACAACCATTTAGCCTGTTGTGTTCATTTTCTGGGCACATCTGCTCACCTGTATATAGTATGTCTCTTCAATAAGGCTGAATTTGATCTTTGAACATCACTGTTTTAGTACATAAAGGCACTTTAAGTGTTTTTCACGTTAAGCATTCTAGAATGTTCTGCTGGTTTTATTAGTAGTTGAAATACTGCAGCAGGTGCTGTATATGGATCACAAGCACCCAAAACTTGTTTTTTTTGTTCAAGTTTTTGTTTTTCTCCTTTTGAAATGGAAAATTGGCAAGTCTGTAATGCAGTTCTATGCATGTTTTGCCCTCCAGGCCTCTGTGGCGGTCACGTGACTGAAAACTATGAATTCTGGAAAAAATGTCATAATAAGAAACTTCCTCATAATTATGACCTAAGGGATAGTTCACCCAAAAATGAAAATAAAAGAAAATAAGAATGTTGGTAACCAGGCAGTTGACGGTAGTCATTGACTTCCATAGTTTTTTTTTTCCTACTATGCACACTTTTGCTGAGCCTGCACTGGTGTGAGCTTCGCGGCAGACTTCTTCCCGACAGTCAAAGCGGCATTACGTCACAAAAGTGCGAACTCATAGGAAGACCGCAAGTGTTTAGTGTGCCATTTGGGATTCGAATCGCTCTTGCGGTACTTTGATGTCATACACTGATTGGTCTTTGCAGCGCAGCTTCAAGTCAAACACACCTAATGAGAAACTTTCTATTACATTTAAGCATGCACAAAGCAGGAGATCAGAAGGGAGTGGCAAGCTAGCGCCATCTGCTGGTCAAATCGCTGTAAATACGAGAACAGCAAACATGGCACGTTGTAATCTACAAAGTACAATTTATGAGAACGTTCCCTGCAGGTTATTTTATTGTTATAACCGAAAGAGAACGTTCCCTGCAGGTTATTTATGGTTTTATTTTTATAATCTAAAGAGAACGTTCCCAGAACGTTCCCTGCAGGTTATTTTATTTTTATAATCTAAAGAGAACATTCCCTGCAGGTTATTTGTTTTATTTTATTTTTATAGCTTAAAGAATTTTTGGGTTTTATTTTATAACCTAAAGAAAACCTTATGACCTAAAGAGAACGTTCCCTGTTGGTTATTTTTAGGTTTTGTTTTTAATAATCTAAAGAGAACGTTCCCTGCAGGTTATTTTTATTTTTAGATTTCATTTTTATAACCAAACTAACGTTGCAGATGATAGAATCTACAGAGATTATTCTAATGCTAAAATGTGTAATTTAATCAAAAATATACAATATTTAGCAGAATTACATGTCTGAATCAAATTTAATGCAGCTTTTAAAAAATTAGTTCAGTCAAAAAGCATTATTTTAAGATTTTACAAAGGCTTTATTTTGCATTTTAAGTGGTTTGCTTTTCAAAAATGTCTGTTTAAAATATATGCATTTTTGATAAATAAATCTAAAACTACTCACATTTTTTAAACGTGTATTTATATATATTAAGGAAAAATGTATGACGTGAGGTGGGTAAAGAACACTAATCTTTCGATTTTCACCACACGATGGCAGCATTGTCACTTAAAAGACCATCCGCATCTATGTAATCGAAGTATGTGGACACTTCTCATATTTCTAGCTCAAAATATTTCAAAAAAAGATGAGAACATAAAGAATTTGACCAAAAAAAAGTTGTTTCTTTTGTCTATGTGGTTAAATATTCCATGTTTAAAACCCCTTCCTGCTTTTCCAGTTTAATGGGTTTCAAGGTACGGATTGTAACAACAACCCTGAGACAGCAAGTTGCATCTGGTTTGGTATATTTGCACACACACACAATATTTTAAAACATTTGAGACATTTGACCATTATCATCTTTGGAGCCACACATTTACTGAAAACAAACGAGCATACTGAAAAAAAATATTATGAACAATTTAAAATATTCCTGCTATGTGTACAGACTCTTCTTCTCTTCAGAATCTTCCCGATAGCAAGAAAGGAAAAATGCTTCCTTTGTGTCATTAAAATCGTAGTAACACTATAGGCACGTTTGGCATGCACAGTGTTGCCAGACGTACGATAGCCTAATTATCGTATTTGTACGATAATTTTGACCTCTGTACGATGTACGAGCAATAATAAAAAAAATCCCATGATGTACGATAATTTCAGTATTTTGTGACACTTCAAAAGATGGTCGTTACAAATCGGCTCATTGATCTAGCTGTGTGGATCCTCTGCTACGTCATGATTGTAAGGAGAACGTGAACTTTGTTAGGAATGTCTTCCATCTCTTTTCATGTTATCTCGGCCAATCATCGTGGAGAATGAATGCTCAAGTTATCGTTCCTGCCGCGGCGCTTAGGTCAGTTGTTTCCCACTAAGGTACGCCTAATTATTTATGTATTGTGGTAATTTGCAGTTCATGTCAAAAAGTTGTTGGTCTAATAGATAAATAGCTGTATTCTGTACGTTTGACTTGTCATGTCACCTTTATTTATACAGCTCTTTTTACAATGCAGATTGTGTCAAAGTATAGCTTTGTGGCTGTACAGCAGCTAAAATAGTGTGATTGTCCAGCTTAAGTTAGTTCAGTATTGATTCTTTCCGTTGTAAAAATCAATAGTTATTAATTTAGTTAATTTACCTATACTAAAAAGTCGTGTACGATAATTTTGTTCCAAATACGATAATTTTGAGCTTCTGGTACGATAATTGGAGATTTACAATCTGGCAACACTGAGCATGCACGAAGGGGCCCCAACGACTACCTGCTCATCCTGCTGATGCAAGATGAGATTCAGTGCTTTAGTAAACAAGATTAATTGTGATAAAACGCCTGATAATCTCAAAATCATATGAATTATTACATACAATATAAAAGCATGATAAGGACATTTAAAAGAAGTCAAACGCCTCATTTGTGTGAGGTAAACAGAACATGAGCTGAAATTTTGTGAGCAGTCTGCCTACACTGCCATTTTTGTTTGGATCAGGGCGTCTATGGCCTCGTTTACACTGTCAGTGAAATGTGACCTTTGCTCATGTGACAGATCGGATGTGTTTAATGACCGTGTAAACAGGGAAAAAACGCATGCATTCGGATTTTTCGAGATCGGTTTCAGGCCTCATTCATATGTGGAAATAAATCAGATATGTGCCAACTCTGTTGATAATAGCTGTGGTTAAGTCTGCCGCAAACTAATTGTGTAGCCTTAAAAGCATTATTTTCAGCTGTCTAAACCTAACTTTATTACCTTTTTATTTATTGAGCCGTTTCGCTGGTGGGGACTGTTGAATGGCCCCACCAATGTTCGTGATTTCCATGTTTCATATGAAACATATTTAGGCTGCAGGTAATCACAGCCATGCTGCTTTATACAGCAATTCTGACTGTAAATATGTAAAAATGTTCATTATTCAACATAACTATTCAACAACATCGGCCTGTTTGTTTACTTCTTCGCCAACTGGCTGTCTCCACAGAAGAGCACACACTAAAACCCAGCCTGGATCTCTGTAAATGAGTGGACCGGAGCAACAGAGTTTCCCCTCTCCTACAAGTACTCCTCCAATCGTTCCGTCATCACTCGGTTCCATACCCATTACGGGTTTTCTCACTCCCCGCTTACTGAGAGAAACCCGCGCCGAGCGATGTTGTGGAGAAGGGAACGCTGCCAAAGCCACTTGAAGGCAAGCCTGCAACTTAGCCGAAAAAGCCTGCGGTACACAGGGAATGAGGACAATAGGCTGTTTTTTTAATGGATGTCAATGGAGGTAGTGATGGGCAGATCGAGGCTTCGCGAAACACTTGAAGCAAATGTGCCGTAATGTGTCAAGGCTTCAAAACAATCTGACACCCGTCTCCACGGTGACGCATAGTGGTCAGAACAGTGTAAATGCAACAAAACTTAGGCCAAACATGCATAAAACACCTTTTACAAATGTATTGCAAAAGTTTTATTGAAAGTAAAATGTATCAAATGCAATTAACTAACCATCTAATAAGTTTAAATATAGAGTATCTGTATAATATGTTCTTTTATCAATTTTCAGGGCTTATATTGTTTCTCTGTTCCATGGCTCAAGCTAAACAGGCAAATAAGAGATAACTACCATTATTCATTTGAATTATTCTAATGTCTAATTAAAACATATACAAATATATAAAACTGATCAGAGATCAGGTAAAACCATAGGGTAAAAATCCCATAGACACTTGTTCAATAGTTCTCAGTGAATCTGCATGATTCATGGGTTCACTTTATCATCGCCCTCTACCGGGGAACCATTGAAATTTCGAACTGTTTTGAAACGTTTCGAAACAGTGATGATGTAATGAAGCCTCGTTTACTGAAATCACGTGACTTTGGCAGTTTGATTTGGTTTGATACACGCTCCGAATCACTGATTCGAAACAAAAGATTCATAAAGCTTCGGAGCTTCATGAAGCAGTGTTTCGAAATCGGCCATCACTTATCGGCTTATCATGTGATCTATTTTTAAGAGTTTACACCGGGAAAAAAATGCTGTTTTATTAGAGGAGTCACGGACAATTGCGGGACAGGTATGAATCAGTTTACGGCACTTCTCATTCATTTCTATGGTGCAGACAACTGACAACGAAATTCAACGACGTCAAGGCTGTAGCCTAATGTGATTGGTTATCAAGGCACACGTGATCCCAAGTTAGCCGTTACGCTTTTTCCAATGGTAGAGACAGACCCTCATCTCTGATGCTGCATTCTGACTTTTGATTTTAAAACAAGTCAATCTCCGCTTCCGAACAAAGACAAAGTGAGTGATACAAACCTTTATCAACATACTTGGAGAGCTTCTTTGGCTAATTAAATTTTATTCAATTATACAGGTGACAACTCGAGACCAAACTAAACCCCTTTTTAAAAAAAAATTATAAACTGAATAAATAGTGTACGTTTTACTTAATAATTTTCAAAACCAGATGATGACCAATCAGATACCAACATATGAACATGACAATTGTTATTTTGAACACTATTAATAACATCTCGGCGGGTGTGGACGCAAATGCATAATTTAAATGGGCGGGTCCAACTGTGCAGAAGAGGAAGCGCGAGCCAGATGATCCGCGTTCACCGCCTCTCGTGCTGACTTTATATCTGAGAAGCGGATTCAGAGCAGCGCGGACGTGCCTCCAGTTTTTTATCAGGTATGTTTACATGGCTTTTATGACTAATGCTCTGTTCTCTGGGTAGAAATTAACCTAGTAAGTTTTAACACGCGAAAAGTAATGACATGAGAGTACTGTACAAAGCTAGACTTGTGTCCTAATGCAGCAACGAGTGAGTGACATGTTTGAAACGCATGGCAACAGAAGGTGGCAGCCATATATTGCATCTGGACTGCATCACATCAGATGAGTCTATTAAGAAGACAGTTTGGGATTTAATTTGATTTGTTTAGATTTACTAGAGTATGAGTATGACACCTTTTAGATAATGCAGTTATGTTATCATTGCCCACACCCACTAATTTTGCATGGCAAACAACCTGCTGTACCTGCAGGGCAACTTCTATGACTTGAACGGATTCTTAGTTACTAAAAGCTGTACTGACAAACAGAAGAGTAGAGCTATGTATTTATCACATTTATCAGTCATTGCGTATGTAATTTTGCATAAGAAAATATATATATTTTTTTCTTTTGATTTGGGTATGAAAAATGGCTTGGACAATTCTTGACAGGTTTTGTTAGATTCATCCAAACACATATTATGAATACACTTAATTTTCTAGATTAAAATGTAGGTTTAAGATTGGCAGATGAACCTTTACATAAACGTGAATTATGTTATAATCATTAAAGTCTGACCACACTGTATTGCATAGTTCTTTAAAGTTTGTGTTGTCATTTTATTTATTTTTTGTTATAAGTATGATCTCCTCAAGGATCTTGTGATGGAATGGGAGTGTCTGTTTGACTTAGTGGGAAGGTGTGTGATATGTGTTTGCTGTTGTAAAGAGTTGCTTTTTGACCCTCTGTACCCTATTGAGGCTAATTGTCACATCTGACAGCAACTTGGATAATTTGTATGTTTTGAATAGAGACAGTCTGTGATTGTGTATTACTGCACTTTCCAAGACCCATGGGTGTGGTTTCTGAGTACTACATCCATGGATCATTAGATATGACAGGTCTATTGATACAGCGGAGCTGTCAGGTGATAATGCTGATGTTATACAAGGGGAGACGGTGAATCTACATATCATATCTGCTGTATGTTACATTGATAAAAGTGTTGCCAGGTTACAAGAGTTGCTAAACCACTTTCCCCTGTAGCAATATCATCCTTCCTCCTCTTCTATTAAGCACAGGGGGCTGTACTAGATGTGTTACCACTTTTGCACGTTGAGCAAGTTTGTGGTGTTGTTTGCTCTCATTGTGGTTGATGTGCATCATCACGCTTTGGATCCTCTTAGCAATGCACGTGATATTATATTGTACAGTAGTTGTATTTTTGAGAACTCTTTTATGGTCGATCCTTAGAAGAGTGGTTCTGTTTTTTAATATTTTACTAAGCAAGTAAAATAATAGTGACATGACCATGCATGGATGCTAGCCTTGAGGAAAGAGGAAACAGAGCTTGTGGTCTATGTGTAATTTTATTATTATTTTTTTTTCGAGGGACAGGAAGTTGAGTTCAAGTGAGGATGAGCAATACTGATCCTGTGTTTTATGCTTCGTGTATCTGGGATTGTTCTAGAACCTCCACGCATGTGATCCTCTTTTTTTATGAAATGACGTACAAAATTAGCATTGTGTTGCATTGCAATGTCCAGAGCGGTAGATATCCTGTTGATGCCGGTGGTTTTGTTAGTGGTTTTAGATTTGTGGTTTTACCCTGATGCTTGTCGAAATGCATTTGTGAGCCACTTTCAGTTAGAGGGGAATGACTCCCAGCTTAATGAAAGACCTGTGACCAGACACATGCTCAGTTGCTCTCAGTCTTGAGTTTTGCACAATAAACAGATTCTGTCGCATGTCACGTCAACCAGGGTAGACGTTTAATTTCTGATTTGATATTTGTGTTAAAGGGTTAGTTCACCCAAAAATGAAACTTCTGTCATTAATTACTCGCACTCATATCACTCCAAACCTGTAAGACCTTTGTTCATCTTCAGAACACAAATTAAGATATTTTTGATAAAATCTGAGTTTTTTTTTTTTATCCCCCATAGAAAGCAACGTAATTACCACATTTAAGATCCAAAAAAAGTAGTAAAAACTTCGTTAAAATAGTCGACGTGACTACAGTGGTTCAACCTTAATGTTATGAAGTGACGAGAATACTTTTGTGCACAAAACCAAAACAAAATTAACGACTTTATTCAACAATTTCGTCTTTGAGACACTGTTTACTGAGCATAATAGTGTTTATCAGGGATGACAGAATTGCAATTAGCAGAGCTGGTGTGAAATTAAATCACGAGCTGTGTTTAATCAAATCCCAGTGAGTTTTAACAATGTTAAGCAGGGCTCGACAATAAGGACTGCCCGATGGCCCGGGGCCAGTGTGAACGACGCTCGGGACAGTAGACGGAACGGTCACTTGCCCGTTTGGGCCAGTGCTGTAGGGTGTGCGATATATATCGTCTATGTCTATGATATCGTAATTGTTGATTTAACGATCTGAATTATCGAGTATGTCCCTCACTTTACAAAAAAAAAACACACCCATTGAGTGCACGCATGCAATACGTGACGTAACGTTAGTCTAGTAACAGTTAGGTTAGACTAGTGCGCGTGCATATTTAGTGCACGCTTTCATTGCATGATTTAGTCTATTAAAATGCCTTTATAATGCCTCAGAATTCAAGATAAGTGGCAAAAAATCCCCCAGTATATATTTTACATTTATATAATTTAATATAGTTAACCAATATTACACAGCGCCGTTTTTCTCCAAATATCAGCAATTACAAATGTGATATTGATTTTATACAGAGTACAGTTTAATGAACAAGAACTTAATATCAAGTGACTTACATTTTAGACACCAAATCGCACTCTATTTTCACTCTATTTCGCCAACGAAAATAGTTCCAAACAAAGTCCACAGCATTGTTTTGCGTCTCTGAGCAACACTTCCTGAATGAATCAGCCGTTTGAATCGGTTGAATCTCAATGACTCGCTCATTAGCAGGGACTTGCTGCCACCTACTGGCGGGTTTAATTTCAGGTTTAAAGTGTCTTTACATTTTATAAATAAAATAATTTATATAACAGTATTTAACGTTTTATATTTTCAACATTTCAAAACGTTATTTATGCATCTGTAACTGCTCTCGACTGATTAATAAAGTTTAATCTATAGTTATATATATATAATATATAAAATATATATATAGATAGATATCTACAAATACATGTATTAAAAACAATGAAAACAATAACTCGGCTTATTTTATAGGCCCATTTTCTTTTCTGTTACTTTATACATTTTTTGTTGTGGGGCAAGTGAAAAGTTTGGCGGGGCAAGTAAAAATTTGAACCACTGGCCCGACTGGACCAGTAGAAAAAATCCTTAGCGTTGAGCTCTGTTAAGTCATTTGCTTGCAGGATTGGGGGAAATTAAAAAAGTAGTATGTGTTGGTCACAGCTAGAGGGCGCTTACTCCAAAGATTTAGGATTATGTCTGCAGTGTTTCCTATTAAGTACACATGGATTTTCATAGCCAATATCCATTTTTTCCCCTCTGTTTTTACTGTTAAGAACATGAAATTTGTGCAATCAGAAATCTCGTTAAGGGACCAAAGGAATGAAATGCAATTTATGCAGATGGTTCAAACAATATGGAGATGCTTGTTTGAATAATTTAACTGCAGTGATAAACAGAGTACTAGTGATGGTGCAATGTGGATTCGGATGTGCTCAGATTGTGCTCAGCAGTGACATATTTATCTGCTTTCTGAGCATTAGCTGGTAACATGCCTTCATTGTGCATTGATGTTCAATAAAAAATAAATAAATAAGGAAGAAAATTCCTGGCAGTGGCGTGTTAGCCCTCCTCTGTAATTCTTTATTTAAGCCCATTAGAAAAGCAGTAGGCAGGATGTAATCTATTGGACATGCAGTTAATATATGACCAGGACACAGTACCTGGCTAAAACCGATCAACACAGTCTCCAACTAATGTTGTTCAAGGGTGGGAATGAGTACTGAACAAAGCTTAGGCTTGGTTTAGATTCTAAATTGAAGATTCATGTCTGATCTGTGCTTGATGCTGGCAATAAATGTTTTACAGTGCATTATTGTTTTGTACATTTAGAAAATGGAGGTCCACAGCGGTACTTGAATTATTATTTGTCAATAGTTTTTGCTCTGATGGTTAAATTATGGAATTTACATACAGTTCAAGGGGAATGGTATCTTATTTTAACAAATTATAATTATTTTATTAAATTATTAAAACATTTTACTCCAATTTCACCAAATGAACACATTAAACAGTTATGTATGTACACTTCTAGGGCTGCACAATATATCGCTTTAGCATCGAAATCATGATGCACGCATCCGTGATTTCGCGATAGTCACATCGCAGGATAGGAATCGTTAATCCGTGTGGACCAGACACCACGGTTCAAAACGCACTTGATTCTCCGATTAATTGCAAAGTAAAACCTAAAACTTAGAGTATCCTCATAAACACAGTTGCTTCTGAAGAGACTGACAGGGGAGAGACGAAATTGTTGAATAATAAAATAAAAAATTTTCTATTTTACTATATTTTAATTTAAAAGGTAATTTATTTCTGTGATTGCAAAATTAGAGTAATTTCTTTCAGAAATGTATCAGTTATGCTGATTTGCTGTTCAACAAACATTTCTTATTACCAATGTTCAAAAAAGAGTTGCTGCTTCATTTATTTTTGTGAAAATTGGGATATAGTTTTTTTCCCCCTAGAATCTCTGATGAATAATAAAAAAACATACTGAGCCCAAACTTTTAAACAATGGTGTTTTACTATTATGTAATTCTAATTCTTACAGTATTATTGAATTTTCTTCTAAATGTAATCATCAAACAAACAAGCAAAACAATAATATGGTACTAGCTTATGCGTATTATTATAGGTCAGGCCCAAAATGCAACAATATGTTAATCAATATTATTTTACAATATACTGTATTGTACTCTGGTGTTTCAGAGTTATATTTAGGGATGTAAATGAGAATTATAATGTCTCAGTCAACTTAATACGAGTTGTTCAACAGATACTGGTTCTCTTTGTGTAAAGAAACATCACAGTTATGTTCTTTATCACATCTGTGGTGGCAGTTTTTGTTACTTTCTGCAGTATCTCAGGTTTCCATCACCACTGAAAGAGCCACAAGTGTTACATTTCAAACACGGGCGGAACGCGCTCTTTATGTGTGACTGTACGCCGTGTGGGTGTGTATGGACTGTTATGTCATCTGCCATGCAGTCCTACCAGGAGATGAACGTTTAATAACAGCTTTCAACAAAGACTGTGGGCTTAAACGCAGCTTTGTTTTAAATGCTATGCTAGGAGTCCAGAATCTGATGTGCTTCCGTTAGATTGATGGTTTAAAATGCGATGAAAAGCAAATGAAGGCTGTGATGAAATATATGTTTGTGTATAGACTCTTGTGTATACAGAATCTTCTGGCAAATATTAACCTAAATAGCACTTTTCTGAGCATGAGATGTCAGTCTCCAGGAGGAGAGATAAAAAACGCATCCCACACAAAACATATGGCACAAGAAGCATGTTTGTGCATCTCTGGAACGGCTAGTAAGGCTCCTCCCCATCTTGACATGTGACTACTCTGTTTCAGCCCCCATTGCCCCCCTCCTTGGACATATACTATAGCACACACTGCTGTTTGCCTGTGAGCGCTTTAACAGTGTGTGTGTCTGACTGTGTTAAACGATTCTGGTTTGTTTGACTTTTCTGGGGAGAAGAAGAAACTGAGGATAACAGAAAAGATGGGGGCGTCTCTGCCTGTGTGCGGGCAGGTTAGTGAACATACTTTAAGATCAATCAAGTTTCCTGTCATACCAACTTTGCGTAAATTTTTTTTTTTTTTTTTTTTTAAAGGACATTTAAACCTCTTTACAAATAGCTGAAAGGGTTTAGATCATATTTTCAGATATTTTTTCTTTCTCAGATCATTGCATTTCAAACAGGCAGAAATGAGGAAGAGACTAATTCTGTCATGGGTCACTTTTTATTTTAGTCTGCTAGTTTAAAATGCGTGTAATGTATACACGCTCAGTGATCCGAAAGATCTGTGTTTGCACAGAGGGTGTGATTTCTTAGATGTTTGAGCACATGTGGGAGAGCATGAGTTACTGCAGCATGTCAATGAATGTAATATAGGCAGACATATTTTCATATTAATCAGAGATGAATATGTGCAGAATTGGATTTGAGTGCTGACTGATTTAAAGTCATCCAAATTGGATTTGTTTTCATGAGTAGAAAACATGGAGTCCAGAATCTGAATTCAGCTCCTGGTTTGCAGGAGACTTGGGAAATGTAGAGAGCGATGTATTCCTCCTACAGTGAACGCCGTCCACCTACCTGATTTGTGTCTGGTAGCATATACTTCCCACCAACTCTTGCTATTTACACAGAAAACATTGTCTATTTGCTTTTGGTTCTTACTAATCAGAATGTGGCTTGTAAGAGCATTTTTCTCTGTGCAGAACCATAGTATTTTATCAATTATCAGAATAAGGTTACATACCAACGATGTTTGGGAAAATGGCTTTTTGTAAGAGACAATGCCAGTGAAAGGTTTGGATGCACTTGACTCAGTTTGTTTCGCATGATCATAAATATCTTTTTGAATAAAAAGGCTGAAATGCCTGAAATTTGTTTGGAGACAATTGCATATTTTATTTTATTATTTTGACTGTATATGCCAGAATATATGGGAACTTATAATAAGCGAAAAATATAGTTAGTTATACAAGATTTAAGATAAAAAAACAATAAAATGTAAGAATTTTTTTTGTGTCACTATATAATTATTACGTGTTTTCATATTTCGAGTGATACTGATGGCATATGTTAAAAAGGAAAAAAACTATATTTCAAAATATTGTAATGTTTTAGCCCACAGTGCTATACTAATATTCTCACCTCAAATTGCTTTCATTTTTCACATTCATATTTTTAGGAAAAAGTCCTGCTGAATGAGATAATGCACTAATAAACCAAAATAATCACAATAGTATCGCATCTGAACCCAAATATTAATATAATGTTGTATTGTCAGGTCCCTTTCATTCATCTTTTCAATCTCTTTCATGTCATTTGAACCTTTATGGAAGTGTTTTTCCATCAGGGTAAGGTATTTCTGTAGTAGTTTCTGTTTGAATACTTGAGCAGGCAGGTGATGTTTTTGTGGCAATACCAGTTTGACCGACTGTACTGTTTACTCTTATATGCTTCATTGCTCCAACACAAGGTTACAATGGCCATTTTTCCTTCTCCTGTTTTGAAAAGACTTTCCAGTCACTTGCCAGTTTAACAGATACCTTTCAACGAGCACTATTGGCTGTGCATTAATTACAGATAGTCTCATTGGAGCAGCCTGTGGAACAATGCATGGCTCAGTAACTTGCCAGTTCCTGGATTGCTACTGAGCATGCAATCCTTTTTTTTTTTTTTTAACCAAAAATCCCATATTTTTTATCATTAAAGTGTATTTTGCCAACCATTTCGTTTTCATATATAAAAGAAGAATAAAACAGAAACAAAATAATTATATGCTTTGCCAAACTAGATTTTTACAATTTCAAGAGAATGTGAGAGGTTCTGCTAAATTTGCTGTCACAATGTATGGTGTGTGAGTGGTTGCCAAGATCTTTTTTATGTAGTGGCTAGGGGGTTATGAATGATTGCTAGGGCATCTCTTGGTGGTTTGCAAGACATTATTTGGTTGTTTAGATGTTCTTAATTGGGATGCCATTGCTAGTAAATTCTGAATGGTTGCTAGGCATCTCTTAAGTGATTTCCAAAAATTTTTTCTGTTGGTTCTAAGGTGTTCTTGAAAGCAGTTGCCCGGGGATACTGAATGGTCATTATAAGTATACACAAGTATACTTTGGCTGCGCACTGTCCACGTGACGTGGATGTTCCCGCACATTGTCCGCATACAGCCCAATTTTTGTGTCCACACATACGGTACAAGTACACGCCGAACGTGTCTTTTCGTACTGACAGCCAAAAGAGTATACTTTGAAAGGCTAGCACACTCAACTGAGCGGAATGTGGAAAATGAAGTATACTTAAGCGCCTTAAGTGGTTGGGAGGGTGATTTCTAGAGCCTTGTTTCCACTGCAGGAACTTTCCCCAGGAACTAGGGACTTTGGGGTGGTACTCGGTGTGTTTCAACCTTAGGGTCCAGGATCTAAATGACTTCTGGGCAAAAAATTTCCCCCTCAGAAAGTCCCTGCTCGTGAGGTAATACTTTTTCAAAGTTCAGGGACTTTTGGGGGTGGGACTGAACATGATTGGTTGAGATCACACAGCATTTTGATTGGTTGACTCCACAAAGCATTTTATTTCAACCACCATTTTAAAAGTTGCGGTGCGTGCAGTAAGAGTTGTTTGCTATTTGAATCACGAAAAATACAACCGATGGACCAACGACGAGGTTCAAGCTTTATTAAGCTTGTATGCGGTGGACGAAATCCAGCGGGAACTGGAAAGTTGTCATTGGACTAATTTGCCTAATCTTCACTGTACTTTAGACTTCGATGGAAACGTAGACAAATTGTTCTAGGTAATTTCGGTGGAAAGTTAACATGGCTTAGGTGATTGCTCACTGGCCCTCTCACAAATCTATGATATATTGGTCCTTAAATATGTCTTGGGTCTTTTTTTTAATTAGAATTTGGCATCTAGTTTATTGTCTGCCAGGTATAAATCATAACCCTGATCGTTTAATAGCACACCCTTCCCAAATAAGTACACGATTTGTGGTATCAGTCATGTTTGTAGCACATGTCCGTGATTTTTACTAAAAAGTGTAATTATTTTCGCACAATACATTTTAAACACCTAGGACTTGATCAATTATATAAACATACTTCTGTGTGCTTCAGTTTGACACTTGAAGCAGCATGAGGTTGGGTGTTGAGAACTTGAGGGTGTTTCTCTTGTGGTGATGGGAATGCGACTGATGCTGCTTTATTTAAGAAGTAGTTTTTCAGCAAATGTATCCCTGTCCACCCTCACACCTGCAGGTGCGTCAGTGAAAACAGGAGATTTCCAGAACTGTTGGAATGCATGCTTGTATTCCTCATCTTATCAGAACTGAACAGTTTTCACGTCCTGATGGAGGTGAAACTTTCTCAGCTAAAGTCAGTGGCAGTACAAGAAGTGGTGCATGTGTGAATTTGTGTTTTGCAGACTATGCAACACTGAAATGTAAACCATTAAAAGGCTGCTTTTGGTACTTCATGATGTGAAAGAGATTTGTGTATGGAACTCAAGGTTATTTGACTGTCCGATTTACATAAAACGAGGAATATTTGAATAAAGTCTTTGACCTGCATATGTCCACATGTCTGTGGCTTTTACAAGGATTTTTAGGAAAAACATCTAGTGTTTGTCCTCGTTCCGCTTTAGAACTTGATGGCAAACCTATGTAATTTGTTACTTCGGCAAATGTGTTGTTTTAACTCTTCAGCTCTGTTACCCTCAGCAGCCTGTTTTTGGCTGTTTATAGTAAGTTTCCATTCATCACTGTATGAGCCCACATTTGACATTAGTCATATTGACTAGCTACTTGATGCATCATACTATGGTAGTTAAGTTTCGTTGTTGTACGGGAAACACACCTCAGTATTGTAGTTCATATTGGTTATTATTGGATATATGTACAGTAAATGTAATCTATATTAAATCTCTAAATGAATATCCATTTGTCATACTAAACATTATAATATTGTGATGCCTAAATTCAGTTAAACTATTTAAAAGATTGATTTTAGTTTTTAGTGTTTTATTTTTAATTTATTTAGAAAATGGTATTGAATGTTTATATCAACCATTTATCAGTTATTGACTACAAAATGAAAATAATGATCAGCCAGAATTTTACTATTAGTGCATCTCTCGTTGCTAAGGTGTTAGTTGTCAAGGCATTGTTAGTGTTGTTCTTGATCACAACATTGTTTTTGGACTCATCAGTTTTCCCAAAGTGATTATATTATTTTTCTCAGAGAGAAATACAACAGGGTGACTAGAGACTGCTTGTGTCTCCATACTTGAACCCAGGTTGATTTGAGACTGCAATATTATGTTCTTTAAAATGAACTTCTCTTCAAAAGCCTTTGCATCAGCGAATTATTGAGGGTGAGGAAGTAGGAGCAGATCTATTTTAGTCCTGCTGTTGTGGTTAAGAAAATCCACTTTTTCGTAATTACACTTTAAGTCTGCTAACAGCTCATTCAGCAGAGAAGTGTCTGAACTATTGAAGATGTGATGATTGTAATGGGCTTTGATGGCTCCAGGTCACATCCATGGAAACAAGAGTTATGCTTTAAGAGAACTTCACTCCGAGAGCATCTATTCTAACAGGACTTGTTTCATTATAGACAAGAAACATTCATTTGGAAGCCACAGACTCATTCACATACACAGTATGCCTAGTCTAGAGTGGATTAAAGTGTTACAGGTATCATAATGTCATGAAATATGAGGTATGGTTTAGACTAAAGTTTTAAAAGTTAATTAATCATCCTCGTCATTTTGTTCTGCGTGGTTAGTTCTGATATGAAGAGTGACATGCCATTTCCTAGAAAGACAAATGTGACATCTCAACCATGATCCATTATGATCAGTTTCTTATGAATGCGAAATGAGGATATGAAAAAGTAAGATAGTTTTGATGATTGTAAAGGAGGATCAAAAAAAGGACTATGATTTCAGAGGTTTGTTGTCAGTAAGATTTTTTTTTTTTTTTTTTTTTTTATGTTTTTGATTGAAGTCTCTTATGCTCACCAAGGCTGAAAAAATAACCATAAAAACAGTAATATTGTCAAACACACTGAATTTCAGCAGCCATTACTATAGTCTTCAGTGTCACATGATCCTTCGGAAATCACTTCTTATTGTTGAAAACGGTTGTGCTGCTTAATATTTTTGAGGAAACCATGATACTTTTTTTTTTTTTTTTTAGGATTCTGTGAGGAATAGAAAGTTCAAAAGAACAACATTTATTTGAAATAGAAACATTGTAAGAAACATTGTAAATGTCTTCACTTTCACTTTTGATCAATTTAATGCATCCTTGCTGAATAATTTCTTAATTTCTTAAAGTCTTTCTGACCCCAAACTTTTGAACAGTAGTGTACTATGGCACACTATGGACAAAAATGCCTTTTCATTTCATTGAGAATAGGTTATTTTTTAAACTCAGAAACTCTGATTTGTGTCCGTTTCACCGGACAGTGCAAAGGTGAGGTTTGTTGTGACATTAATGAATTGCTGGGGTATGTGCAGCATGTCTGGACAAAAGGGGGATTTTTGGTTTTGTATGTGATGTCTTTATGCTTCCCGAACCTATTTGTGAGCAATTAGGAGGAAAGAGGAACAGGATGGAGAATGCAGACTGCTCACTGTTGTCCCCTATTTAGCCCTCAACTTTATACAGTCAGCAGAGACTTGTCTTGTTTCAGTCCTGAATGAGTTTCTCTAATCTCATTCCTCCCCCAAACACAAGTCAAACCACACACACCTATGCTTACACATACGTTTGTTTGACATTTTTTATTGTGGATACAATATTTGAACAAGATGAACATCATATCTCATACCATTCCATGAATGTTTGAAGAATTTATGGCCTTTTTTTTTTTTTTGTCAAGAGCAAACAGTTTTAATACTTCCTCATTTCCCATGCTAAAAAAAGTGTTGTGTCTTAAAGGAGCGCCCTGGCCAGCAGGCCGATTGTTAGCCATGCTGCGACCGCAAGAACCCACAGTAAGCACCCTGCATCTGGTGGCCAATGATATGACCGATATCATGGAGAACTTGGACACACGAGAACTTGACATTGGTGATGGGGAAGAGGAGTTTGATGCCCGGGACCCCAATAGTGCAGGTAAAAGAAATAAAGAGTTACATAAAATCACAAAATAATCCAAACAGAGAAGAAAAAAGTTAAGATAATATTCATATACACTATCATTTGGGGGCCAGTAAGATTTTTTTTTTTTTAATTAAAATATTTATTCAGCAATTACACATTAAATTGATCAAAAGTGACAGTAAATACTTTTACAATTTTATTGTAAAAATTTATATTTCAAATAAATGCTGTTCTTTTGAATTTTCTATTCATCAAAGAATCCTGAATATTATGACATCCACAAAAATATTAAGCAGCACAACTGTTTCAACATTGATAATACTGAGAAATGTTTCTTGAGCACCAAATATTAGAATATTTCTGATCATGTGACACTGAAAACTGATGTAATGTTTGCTGAAAATTCAGCTTTGCCATCACAGGAGTAAATTACATTTTAAAATATGTTAAAATAGAAAATGGTTATTTTAAATTGTAATAATATTTCACAATATTACTGTTTCTACTGTATTCATGAGCAAATAAATGAAGCCTTGGTGAGCACAAGAGACTTCTTTCAAAAACGTAAAAAAAAATCTTACTGACCCCAAGCTTTTGAACAGTAGTGTGTATAACTGTCAGAAATGAATTTGAAGTATTTTGTCCACAGAAAACCGCATCCCCTTCTCAGCTGTGTATAAAACAAAAGGCTTTAAAGAGCCCGGGGCACGAGTGTTTCTTACTGCGCTTCCCATCACCGCCAAAATCCTGGAGGTGGAACGCTTCACTTCTGCCCAGGATCGCTTCAATGTCACATCCCAGAGAAGCGTCTCTAAGGTGAGATCTCCCACTCCTGTTCCCTTTCATGAAGTGTTAGTATGTGGGCTGACAAGGTATATTTGTTTCCTGGGAGATTGAGGTTGCCAGGACAATTTACATGTTGCCCTGGAGATTTGGACACCATATACGAAAATACTTAGCACATGCAAAATTGTTTTTCAGAAGAATAATGACAAAACGCCCTGTTAAAGAATCTGATGAACACTCGTCACTCATGTTTTGGGAGCAGTTTGTTAAAGGTTTAAATGCCTGAAATCTTAAAGGAACGGTTAAAGGGTTAGTTCACCCAAAAATGAAAATAATGTCATTTATTACTCACCCTCATGCCGTTCCACACCCGTAAGACCTTCTTTAATCTTCGGAACACAAAACGAGTAATAAATGACACAATTTTCATTTTTGGGTGAACTAACCCTTTAATTATGTGCTTTCCATGTCGTTTCAAACCCTGATGCTTTTAATTTTTTTTTATTTACACAAAAATTAAGAATTTTGAAGAAAGCTCCTTCCATACAATGACCATGAAGACCATATCTGTCAAGGTCCAAAAAGACACCATAAAAGCAGCATCAAAGTGGTCCATACGACTTATGCACTATATTTTTAAGTCTTCTAAGGTCATATTGTAGTTTTACATGTATTTTCGTCCAATTCTACTTTTATTTTGTTCAGTAAAAAACATTTAGATTTAGAACGACATGACACTGAGTAAATGATGACACAAGTTTAATTTGGGTGATCTATCCCTGATGGCTGGTCTTGTATCCAGGTGCTTCCGGCAGTGTTTAAGATAGAGATGAGGCACGGAAACTTCACCTGGTTGGTAAAGAGGAAGGAGAAACATTTTATGGAGCTTCACAGGGAACTCCGTGCCTACAAGACCTTCCTGAGAATTCCTTTACCCTCCCGCAGGTGACCTGATCATAAATTGTATTATAATTATATATATTTAAATTATTAATTTATAATTTATTTATATTAATAATTGCATTTAATTAATTTCATTATATTATGTTATATTTGAAAATATATATATTTTTTTTTATATACTATATAATATTATATATACACTACTGTTCAATGCTTGGGGCAAAAATACAGTAAAAATAGTAATACTATATTCTTACATTTTAAAACAACAGTTTTCTATTTTAAAATGTAATTTATTGCTGTGATGTCAAAGCTGATTTTTCAGCATCATTACTCCAGTCTTCAAGGGATAGTTCACCCAAAAATGAAAATAATGTCATTTATTACTCACCCTCATGTCGTTCTACACCCGTAAGACCTTTGTTCATCTTCGGAACACAAATTAAGATATTTTTTTTTTTAAAGATATTTGCATAGACAGCAATGGAACTTCCTCTCTCAAGATCCATAAAAGTACTAAAAACATATTTAAATCAGTTCATGTGAGTTCAGTAGTTCAACCTTAATATTATAAAGCGACTAGAATATTTTTGTGCGCCACAAAAACAAAATAACGACTTTTTAACAATATCTAGTCATGGCCAATTTCAAAACACTGCTTCGGAGCTTTATGAATCTTTTGAGTCGAATCATTGATTCGGATCGCATATCAAACTGCTGAAATCACGTGACTTTGGCGCTCCGAACCACTGATTTAATTCGTAAAGCTCTGAAGCTTCATGAAGCAGTGTTTGGAAATCGGCCATCACTAGATATTCTTAAAAAATATAAGCACAAAAAATATTCTCGTCTCTTTATAATATTAAGGTAGAACCACTGTACTCACATGAACTGATTTAAATATGTTTTTAGTACCTTTATGGATCTTGAGAGAGGAAGTACCATTGCTGTCTATGCAGGCCTCGCTGAGCCATCGGATTTAATCAAAAATATCTTAATTTGTGTTCTGAAGATGAAAGGAGGTCTTACGGGTGGAGAACGACATGAGGATGAGTAATTAATGACGTAATTTTCATTTTTGGGTGAACTAACCCTTTCAGTGTCAAATGATCCTCCAGAAATCATTCTAATATGCTGATTTGGTGCTCAAGATACATTTCTTATTATTATCAATGTTGAAAACAGCTCTGCTGCTTAATATATTTGTGGAAATCAAGATACATTATTTTTTGATTTTTTTGATGACTTAGATGTATTTTGTAACATTTTAAATGTCTTTGATCAATTTAATGCATTTTTGCTGGATTAATTTTTCAGAAAAATCTTACTGACCCCAAACTTTTGAATGCTAGTGTATATGTAATCATATTTTTTTTTCTCTAAACATAAATGTAAATAGTACTACAACAAAAGGGTACGTCAATTTAATGTCTCATCCCGCCTATAGGGCAGCGATTGAGTCACGAACACCACTGGTCTACGTGTTGACTTTATGCAGTGTTTTTGCCATCTTCTGGTAATCTTAAGATCTATTCCTCTGTCTTTGCAATAGTCACACAGAGCGAAGACACACTATAAACAGGAAGCTTGAACGACACATACCAAGTCTACCCCGGGGAGGAGGCGAAGAACTGGCCAGGGAAGAGCAAGTCTCTAGTCGAAAAGTAAGTTTCCTGTTTCTGTGGTACACTGCTGACATCTTCAGATGATTTGTGTCTAACTAGTGTGGTTTTCTTCACAGAGACAACTTGAAGACTACTTGAATAAGCTGCTTAAAATGCCAATGTATAGAAGCTACCATGCAACAGTATGTATATATTTGGATTATGTACAGTATTTTTAGTTGTTAAATACGTTACATGCATTAACAAATAATTTTGTCCTTTTTTTGCCGTAGATGGAATTCATTGATGTGAGTCAGCTGTCCTTCATTCATGATTTGGGACCAAAAGGCTTGTAAGGACGCTTTGTTTATTGGCTAAAAATGTTTTAGGAATTATTTATAGATATAGTCTTGTTTTTTTTTTTTTTTTTTTGTAATCGATCCTTGACATTTTGCACTGTTTCCGTCCTAGGGAGGGTATGGTTCTCAAAAGGTCAGGAGGTCACCGTATTCCTGGACTGAACTGCTGTGGCCACAGCAAAATGTGCTACCGCTGGTCCAAACGGTCAGTGTAGTATCATTCATTCTCAGCTTGCATAGGATCACAAAAACAATCACCCTGGTTAAAAATGGAGAGAGATGATTTTCAAGGAAATCCCATCTTGTAATATTTTACTGTTGGTCTTTACAGGTGGATGGTGGTGAAGGACTCCTCCCTACTCCTCATGAAGCCAGACTCAGGTGCCATCTCATTTGTCCTGCTGATGGATAAGGAGTTCGGCATCAAAATGGACACTAAAGACACTGAGACGAAGCATGGTGTCCGCGTAGACAGTCTGTCCAGGTGTGTGAACCGAGCCTCATGTGGTCATTAAGGCAAAATGCAGTTGACATGCACATTAAATTTTTTTTTTTTTTGATAAAGTGAAAGAGCTTTCTGCTTTTTAAAGGACTCTGGTGCTGAAGTTCACAAGTTACCGTCACGCCCGCTGGTGGGGACAGGCAGTTGATGATTTTGTGCGCAAGTACGGCAGCAATTTCCTTAAGGATCACCGCTTTGGTTCCTTTGCCAATGAACAGAAGAACATCCCATCTAAATGGTAATTATTGCTTTTTACGTGCATCCAATGACTGAAAAGATCATATTATAGATGCTTAGCAGTGGGCACTTTAGACTTGGGCCAAGAATCAACCACCTAGCAACACCCTGGCAACCTCCCCACAAAGCCTTAGCGCTGTGGCAACAACTTTTACACAGGCAGGAACCACTCGTATTTTCTTAAGGAAATGTAAAAAAGCTAACTTTTAGCTTTAGTTTTATAATGTATTATTTTATGTTATATTATATTGCATTATTGATTATATTATTTCTTGAAAAAAAAAATAATAATAATTTGGGTTTACTAAGCAAACTTTTAGCTTTTTTAGCTTTAGATTTAGCAGTTATTATATCAGTATTTATTTATTAATTTGGGGTTTGGGTTTATATTAGCTGTTGTATTGTATCATTTTTTTGTATTATTATTTATTTATTGAAAAAAAAAAATGGATAATTCGGGTTTACTAAGCAAACTAAAGCTAACTTTAAACTTTATTTTAATAATATAATATATTATATAATGTTATATTAATAACATAATTGATTATATTATTTATTTATTGAAAAAAGGGATGATTTGGGTTTACTAAGTGAACTAAAGCTAACGTTTAGCTTAAATTATATTATATTAGCTATTATATAATATTATTTTACATTTATTTATTTAGATTATATTTTTATTTATTTGTTAAAAAATAATATTGTATTGTATTATAGTACATTAATGATTATATTACATTATTTATTTGGGTTTACTAAGCAAACTAAAGCTAACTTTTAGCTTAAATTATATTAGCTTTTGAATTGTATTATATTAAATTAGTGATTATATTACTTTTTTTTATTTCTCGACTTTTCTCACAATTTTCAGTTGTTTTTCAGAACTATCCAGAAAAATCAATAATCTAACTAGCAGAAGCAGGTCTCGACTCAGGTTTTCTAGAACAGATAAACATGTGAAAGCTTCAGCCGTCTGCTGCTGTGTCTTCGGGTGAAGCCTGTTTAACAGGAGTAACTTGAGAGAATGAGAGGGAAAGTGTAACCATAGACTCCATTCTCTTTTGACCCTGTGGAGGAGCGAGATAGTATCTAGGGCGGCAGCTTCACTGCTGGTCTGGGCAGATGATTTGTTGTTCATTGTTGCAGCATTAAGCCCTATTAGCATGCTTGTTCCCTGAATAATGAAAATTATGTAATTAAGTTTTAGAAACAGCGAGAGTGTGAGCTTGGGACTATCAGTATTACCCATTGATTTGACTGCTTGGGTGTGTGTTTCAGGTATGTGAATGGGAAGCAGTACATGGAGGATGTGGCAAATGCACTGGAGGAGGCAGAGGAGGAGATCTTTATCACTGACTGGTGGTATGTTGAGATAAAGCCCCTCCCATATATTCTTCTTTCCTTTTGGTACTATTTATTCATTTAAGAAACAACGCACAGAGAACTGCATTGGTTAATGTTTCCTCAATATATTGCGGAGGTGAAAATCAATAACCTTGCCCAGTTCTAGGAAGGCAGTAGGAAATGGAGTGCATTTCCTAAAGGACGGTGTTGGATATACAGACTTTAGGATATCAGTGGCCTAATCAGGCGTCACACAACAAGTGCTTTTTCTGACCAAAAAGAAAATGAATGTGCATACAAAACTTCAAAATTACATATATTTGATGTTTAAAGAATTAGTTCACTTCAGAATTAAAATTTCCTCGTAATTTACTCACCCCCATGTCATCCAAGATGTTTGTCTTTCTTTCTTCAGTCAAAAAGCAATTAAGGTTTTTGAGGAAAACATTCCAGGATTTTTCTCCATATAGTGGACTTCACGGGGAAACAATGGGTTTCAGTTCAGCTTCAAAGGGTTTTTACACAATCCCAGACAAGGAATAAGGGTCTTGTCTAGCGAAAAGATCGGTCCTTTTCTAAAATAAAAGACACTTTTATTTACTTTTTAACCACAAATGCTCGTCTTGTACTGCTCTGCGTTGCACAATGCATTACGCAATCACGTTGGAAAGGTCAAGCGCGACGTAGGTGGAAGGAATTTTATTTCTGAAGTGAACTAATCCTTTAATGCGCATATGGAGGACAATTTTAAACCAGTGAAATTTTATTGATAATGAGGAACATGCAATGGTTATTGTAATTTTCAAGCATGGAAAAGTCATTGAAAATTAATAATTATGAAATATATATATATATATATATATATATATATATATATATATATATATATATATATATATATATATATATATATATATATATATATAATATATAATTATTCAATTTATCATTGACAGTTATTTAATTGTATTTCTTAATAATAATTTTAAAGATTTATTATTGATTTGTTTATTAATAAACTAATTTACGTTATTGAATTTTGTTTTTTATTTGTATTCTTTTGTATTTATTAATTTGATATAATTTAAGATTTTTAAAAATCCTATCCTTCATCCTCTTTTTTTAAATTACATTTTTTTATATTTTATTAGATTTTTAAAAAAAAATCCTTATCTAGTTACCAAGTATGACTGCAACAGTTTATTGCTCAGTTTAAGTGTGAGAACTGTGAAAATTGAAACAAGTGACTATCACAATGTATTGTTGCTTGTCACGTTCACAACAGCTCAGATGGATGAGATTAGATGTACTGCTTTATTGCTTTGTCCTGTCATAACATTTAGGTCATAAACTGAGGGAAAAGCCCAAAGGAAGGTAGTAGAAAAAGAGAGGGAAAGAAAGATAGTTGTATACTTTGTACGCACTCTCTCAGAGGGCACCTCCAGCTGGGAGCAATGGCCAAACAGATCTGTTACCTTCATCAGACAGATGCCTGGTGCTGTGTTACAGCATCACTCAGTCATTGCGGCAGACATCCTGCAAGTGTGAGATTCCTCTGTGTGTGTGTGTGTGTGTGTGTGTGTGTGTGTGTGTGTCTGCTTTTTTCTCTAGCTTAATGCATTTGAAATTATGTAAGCGACAGTGAGATGTGAGACTAGACGTTTATGCATATTTGATGTTACAAATGCTTCCCCTGCTCATGAGGTCACTGCTGTGTGTCAATGCAGGCTGAGCCCTGAGATCTTCCTCAAGAGGCCTGTCGTCGAGGGCAACCGCTGGCGACTCGATTGCATTTTGAAACGGCAAGCGGTGAGTTAATCCAACCCATAGCTGCTGTGGAAAACTATCCATCTGTAGCTTTACTGCACCAGCAATAAAACCTTCCCACTCACTGTTCTCATGTAATAATTTACACTCTAGAGTGTTTTCTGTTTTCTTAGTTATATATTAATATTGACTGGTGGATTTGGTTTACTGATTATCAAGAACTGTTTGTTCTTGCAGCAAAAAGGTGTGCGGATATTTGTGATGTTGTACAAGGAGGTGGAACTGGCTCTCGGCATAAACAGCGAATACAGCAAACGAACGCTATTACAGCTTCACCCCAATATCAAGGTGAGATTTTAAAAAAAAAGTCAGTTTATGAATCGACTAGTGCTGTCAAATCGATTAATCGCGATTAATCGTATCTTACATAAAAGTTTGTGTGTATATATTAGGGCTGTCAAAATTAACACGTTAACCCATGCAATAATTTTTTTTAGTTTAATGAGTTAAAAATGTTTAGTGCAGCTAACCCAATTTTTTTCCGTCATAATTTGGTAGTGTTACATTATTTGATCACGCTCTTATGCTTTAAACCATTCACAATATTATCGCGATTAATCGATTTAATCTAGAATCGACTTATGAAGTTCAAACCTACAGCTGTTTGGTTGCCAAAAGGGCTCTAGACAAAATCAGCAAACAACAGAGACAATGTTGGACATACTGACTTCAGAATACCAATGTCCTTACCAGACGTCACTCTACAAGTGCTTTTTCTGTCCAAATAGAATGCAAAAAAACTATACTATGGAGAATCCAAGCATATTTGATGTTTAATATGTATGTGGAGCACAATTCTGATCCAGTGAAATTTTTTTGTGAATGGGGATAATCATCACAATTTGGATGAAAAATCTGGAATTTTGAAGATGTGGTTTCCAGGCATGGAAAAGTCATTGAACTTAATAATATCTTAAAAAGTTATAGGAAAAGCATGGAAATTTTCTAGTAAAAATAGTTGTATTTAATATAATTTGGTTCCAATTTGATGCTGTGGCTTTAGTGATCCTGTGCCATTTAAATATGAATAATAAATACATTGTTACATTATTTGAATGAAAAGTATCATATAATAGTAAATTATTATGTAAAAATAAAGATTATGGTTCTCAAAGTTTCCCTTACAGTTGATTCAACTATTAATTTTTATAATTATTTGAATGTTTTTTTGTTTTGTTTTTTACCACTTTATTACAACAAACCTCTGTTGTGAATATTTTTCTTAAATTACACATTGTCATATGAACAAACCTAAAGTGACATAATTGGAAAATAAGTGATGGTTCAGTGAGGGAGTCAGTATTAAAGCTCTGAATGATTCACTGAGTGGGACTTGATTTTGTCTGCCAGGAATTGATTAGATCATAGGAAGTTGGGTGTTGCAAACTAAATGGGGACAGATCTGATATAGGGAATATACTTAGTTTGAACTTGATGACTCTTTAAAACAACTGCTTCATAAGTGTCATTTGTTCACAAATCAGAAATCACGTTTATTATTGAACTCACACTCTAACAATATGATGTCTGACAGCTGCATATGGACACAGAAAGTTTTCCTTCTTCCCACCAATGACAACAAGATAAGCCGCAAAATTGTAGTTTTTGTAGCATATGCATCCATTTTGCGATCTTTAACCTCTGCGCCACACCAAAGAAACAAAGAGGAGGAAGGACCCACCAATAATAAACTTTTCTTCTCAGGTAATGAGGCACCCTGACCACGTATCCTCTTCCGTGTACCTGTGGGCGCATCATGAGAAGATTATAGTTATTGACCAATCGGTGGCTTTTGTGGGAGGCATTGACTTGGCGTACGGACGCTGGGATGATCAGGAGCATCGGCTGACCGACATAGGAAGTGTAACCAGGAATCTTCCTGTGTCTGCAGAGGTTTGGAACTCATATTCTTATGTTTTATGACATACAGTTTTGTTTCAGTATTATTTATTTACTATTACAGTATTTAGAATTAGTGACACGTGAAGTGAAGTGACACGTGAAGGCCAAGTATGGTAACCCATACTCGGAATTTGTCCTCTGCATTTAATCCAAGTTAGTGCACACACGTTAGGAGCAGAGTATTGAGTAGTGAGAACACACACACACACACACACACACACACACACACACACACACACACACACACACACACACTGCAAACCGTGATACACAGAAGAGTGGGCAGCCTTTATGCTGCAGGGAGTGATTGGGTGGTTAGGTGCCTTGCTCAAGGGCACCTCAGTCATTTCCTGCGGGTGCTGGAATCGAACCAGCAACCTTTGGGTTACCAGTTGGACTCAAATGATATTTTTATATTTTTAATTTTAGTTTGTTTTAGTAATTTTGTTGTTTTGTCATTTTTATTAGTTTTTGCTAATATAGCTTTCATTTATTTTTGTTTTAGTTTTAATTTTATTTTTATGTTTGGTTCTTCAACTTAAAGTCAGCATGAAAAAGCTGCTGTAGTCTTTTCTTCCGTATTGCGACATATACCCTAGTGAAACTGCTTCTAGAATGAGAAAAAATATAGAGCAGGGCTGATTTTGTCTGCCGGGAATTGATTAGATCATAGGAAGTTGGGCGTTGATAACTAAATGTATGCAGATGAGGGATATGCTTAGTTTGAACATGTCTTATTATTTGTCACAGAATGCATCTGAAGCTTCTCCTGTTATGGCCGCTCCATCAAATGGGCCCAGCACGGTGCACATTAACGGCAAAAGTTTGCATGTGGACACACTAGACCAGCCAAAACTAAAAGGACATGGGAAGACCAAGAAGACCCGTTTCAGCATCCGTAGGCACCTGCAGAAACACGGGCTGGCACCTGCAGACAGTGTGAGCAGCGTTGAGAGCTCAGAAGAAAGTGAGTACGCCCCCGCCTCTGGAACGCTCGTGAATGCAGACTAGTGACACGTTACTGACCTAAACTCCCACATTCAGCTGTTATCACACACCACAGCTGATTTTGTAATGCCTGTTGGCAGCAGTTTCATATGACTGACCATCTTATGCAATGCTACATTATTTACCATAAGTGCAAAATAACATGAACCATTAAGGTTTTAGTTGAGGCTTAAGATATAAGATACTGAGGATTAGATGTGATATTAAAATGTGCTCATGAATATTTTTGTCTAGAATCTATATTCGTGTTCAAATACATCATTTTCTACTCGCATCTTCCACACCACACGTTTTAAGAGGGTTGTCCAGGTTGTAAAGATGCCCCCTTTTCTTTAGGTTATTCTAATAGTATTTGCAGCCACCAAAATTTGATCCCTCTTAAATGGATTGAGCTGAGGGTGTCCATGCCCTCCTGCTTGTGCCCAAGTGGTGAGTAAAGAATCAGGCTTGGGTGAGATGTTTCAGGTGTGCACTCTGAGAGGTTGCCTCTAATTCTGATTGCAAACGATTTTGTTGTAAAGAACTATTTTATTAGAAGTCAAATGTCATCCATTTCGAACGGGCAACCTCTCAAAACACTTGGGGCACTCAGAGCACTGTGTGGTTTGCTGTGATTCAACAGTCAGATTGTATTCTTCCAGATGAGTAAGACATAGAAAATCCAATTCTTGCAGATTCCAAGCATGTGTATTATTTTTGGACTGATGCGGTAGTAACTCAAGCAATGAGAAAGCATGGATTGTTTTCTTCACGTGTTCTGTAAAAAGTTGTTTTGGGTGTAGTTTTGTTATTTGTTGTTGAATTTCTTTTATCTGTGTCACTCTTATCAGAAACTGAAGCGGCACAGGATCTGCAAGCGGACGTTATTGGCCTGATGGGGAACACCCGTTTCTGGCACGGCAAAGATTACTGCAACTTTGTGCATAAGGACTGGATCCAGTTGGATAAGCCTTTTGATGGTGAATCATTGCATTTAAAGTCAAGCTTTCTGAAGATTACAGCATTTAACTTTTTATATTAATTTTTTATTCATATAAATATAATACATACAAATAAATTAATATAATAATAAAGTATAAGTATTCATAATGTTTAAAGTATTTAAATTAATATAATTAATAATATTATTTTACCATCTTAACATGTTTTTAAATTTAAGTTTTTTTGTTTTGCTCTTTTTCCAGATTTCATTGACAGGCACATAACTCCTAGAATGCCTTGGCATGACATTGCCTCAGTGGTTCATGGGAAAGCAGCCAGAGATGTTGCACGGCATTTTATTCAGCGCTGGAATTTCACAAAGGTGAGGAAATCAATTTTGGCATGTCAGCGCCATATGTCTTAATGCCGTCTACCAAAATTTTCTGTTTGTATGTGGATAGTTGACACATAATATGTCCATGAACTTTTTTTTTTTTTTTTTTTACTTAAAGATAAAATGTATATAGAGTAAATATACTTTTTTTTTTATAATATTTTAAAAGGAATTAGTTTTGTTTCAAATGCCACGCCACAAGATATTTCAACTTCCCAAAAATATTTAGTGTCAGCCCCTGTGCTGTTAACTAATATCATAAACATGGCTTTGAATATATGTTTGTATTTGCATTGCCACCTTGTTTCAGATCATGAAGCCCAAATACAGATCCCTGTCATACCCGTACCTCCTTCCTAAATCTCATACTACTGCAAATGAGATCAAGTATCAGGTCCCTGGCTGCACCCAGACTAATGTCCAGGTAAAATATTATGTAAACATCAATATTCCTACAGACAAACACCACGTACAGCTTTCATAATACAAATTCTCTCTTTACCCAGGTGTTACGATCCGCCTCAGACTGGTCAGCAGGTATAAAATACCACGAGGAGTCGATTCATACGGCTTACGTCAACGCAATTGAACACAGCGAACACTATATCTACATAGAGGTGTGTGGCACAAAAGACTTATTTTTAATTCTCTAAATTTGTTCATATTATCCCCATCTAATTGTCACAGTGTTGGTGAATTGGTAGCTAACCACAGAGACAATGGCTTTTCTGTCTATACAGAATAACATAGGATGTCCTAAAGCAGCCATTCATTGGGCTAATGTTGTGCATTTCCTCTTTCAGAATCAGTTCTTCATAAGCTGCGCTGACAACAAAGTCGTTCACAATAAAATTGGAGACACCATCGCCAAGAGGATCATAAAAGCGTATCGGTGAGCTGCGGTCAATAACTTGTGTCTTTTATCTGGTCCACCACCTATTATCTTTTGTATGTCCACACGCCTATAACACACAAAGATACACTATTTCTTTAATGAAACACTTGTAAATCAATAGGACATAGAGACAAGTGTTTGTCTAAAGACAAAAAATGTATTCTTCATTTGTAAAAGAATATCCAGCCATGATAAATAGACTGTATAAGGCCTTACTTAGGCAAAGCATCTCATATTGATCTCTCTTCAAAGGTGACATGTAATCTTGTGTTCTTTCTGTGTGGTTCACAGGGATGGTAAAAAGTACCGTGTGTATGTGGTGACACCACTGCTTCCTGGGTTTGAGGGGGATATCAACACTGGTGGTGGCAGTGCCATACAGGCAGTCATGCACTTTAATTACAGGTAACACTAAATATTAAGATATACAAACAAACATATATACAATAAAATACTTTATTCAGAAAAGGATGCAGTAGATCAAAAGTGACGTTCAAGAAATTTAAATTACAAAAGAACATTCTACTCATCAAAGCATCCTTCAGAAAAATAATAATAATAATTGATTTCTGAGCACCAAATCAGCATATTAGAATGATTTCTGAAGGATCATGTGACTCTGAAGACTGGAGTAATGATGCTGAAAATCACAGGAATAAATTACATTTCAAAGTATATATTAAAATAGAAAACATTCATTTTAAATTGTAATAAGATTTCACAATATTATTGTTTTTACTCAATATTACTTTTAGTATTTTGATCAAATTTTTCAGGCTTGGCAAGTATAATAGTCTTTAAAAAATATTACAAAATCTTACTAATTTCATTTTTTTTATATATATAAACACAATTATTTCCCTCTTCTTGGACTACAGAAAGTTTGAAATTCTGAAAGTTTACAATATGTTGTCATAGTCCAACATACTCTTTTATTTCCAAAAATCAAGAAAAATTTGATATGGTTACAGTATGTTTGCACAGGCATTTCAGAGTCAATGAAATTGAATCCGATACATTCTTACATTTACCTATAAAAGATAAGATATTATTAGTTAATATTAGTAGTAAGATAATATTATGAGATGTTAAGTTATCATTTATCATATAAACAGGGACTGTTCCATTGGAGGAATTTGTTAATTTGGTCATCTCTGTGATTGAGTCATTTTTAATACTCTAATCTTTGTGCAGGACCATGATTAGAGGAGACTGCTCCATTATCTCACAGCTGAAGAAAGAAAGTAAGTACAAATATATAAAAATACCCCATCAATGTTTAATCTGTATAGGGTGTGTCTGAAATTCTTCAGATGATCTGACTCGTATCCTAACTAGATGTTCTTTCTGGGGGTTCTGTGAAGTTCCTGTGGTAGACCCATGCAGTGCAGACACTCAAAGGCCTGTGTGGTTTTCCGTCTCAACTGTTTTGAAAAATTAATGGCTTTGTTGATTTGTCTCAAAGGAGAGGCTCAAACAGACAAGAGCAAGAAAACAAGTATTTCCTGCTGTGCTAACCTTTTACCCATAAAGCCTTTAGTCTTCCCATCCCAAAAACTGTGTTGAAATTGATTATAATAGATAATTTTGTGTCTTGTATTCTCAAACAAGTTTGCTACATCTCTCTTTTTCATACTTTAAAGAAGCTCAGCCATTGTAAAACATCAAATATTTGGAATTTATATGTGGTTTTCAAAAAATGTATGTCCTTCATTGGAATAAGAGATGCTTCTTTTTAGTCAGATGGTGTAGTTAAGTCATCTACCAGCAGGACCGCTAACCAGCCAAAACTTGACCCCCTAGGGGGAACAAGCCTTAAGAACTTTAAAACACAACAGTGCCCTCTTGTGGTACGTAATTAATAGTAAAAGACAAACTCCGTGGTTTGTTGTGAAAGGCCGCTGTGAAGTAGAAATGTGTGCGTCTTTTATCTTGCAATATCTACTTGCAGTCAGACACGTTGCAGTGTCACAATCATTCGGCCAGCATCTATTACCCCGCCATGAGAGAGGAAGGAGTGAAGTTTCTTTTTGAGCTTGAATTATCCAGCACAGCATTGGTGTTTGGTTGCAGATTCAGTGGATCCGAGCAGTCCCGCAGTGTCCCAAACACAGATACAGATACATATCGTTGTTCTATGAAAATGCAGGAGCTCGATTGTGGGTACATAGTTGGTCTGGTGTGGTTATAAACACAGTTAAGAGTTTATGTGCTGTGTAACTGCAAATCCTCCTGCTCAAATAAAACTGGTTGAGAAAATACAAAAATATACAAAAAATATATATATAAAATTTATTTTAAAAAGAATTAAGAAATATGAGATTAAACTGTTAGTAAAACACTTATTTTTCTAAAGTGACTCTAAAGTGTCTAAACTATACAACAGTAACACCAACGGATAAAGTTTCAGAGGAAGGAAGTGTTTCTTTTACATTTATTGAAGTGGCATGAATGTTAGGGGTGTCAAAATACATATGAAATGTCCAAATTGAAATTAAGCAAATGGGTTAAACTTGTGGAAAGAATAATTACAGAGCAAATAACTCAGCCACCTAGACATCACCACATTTGGTCATGTCAGAGTCAAAATGAACTAACATGATATGACTTTAAACATGAAATTTTCAGATTCAGCTTGGTTAATTCAAACCGAACTTCTGTGCCTGTGACAATCGTGACACCTGTGGTGTTTACAGAGTATTTGATGACTTATGCTCTGAAATATAGGTGGATATTAATTATTATTATGATTATTATTAGGCATTTGGCAGACGCCTTTATCCAAAGCTACTTTTATTGCATTCAAGGTACACATTTTAGCAGTTCTTGTTTTCCTTGGGAATCAAACCTATGGCCTTGGCATTGTTAGCACAATGCTCTACTGTTTGAACTACCGGAAGGAATTATTATATGAAGTCAAGTATGAAGTTGCAAAGTTCATTATTATTGTAGTTATTTCTTAAAAACAGTGTAAAATAGTTTTAACAAGGCGTAAAGTTGAAGAGTATTTTGTGACCATTTTAACCGATATTAATTAATCAAATTTTTCAAAACAAGCATATAAAAAATGGATGTTTGTTGAATATTACAGTAAATAATTTTCCAGATGCTCTTAACCCTTAAAGGGATAGTTCACCCAAAAGTTAAAATACTGTTATTATTTGTCACTCTAAACCAGTGTTTATCATATTAATTGTTTGAATTGGTTTTTATTTTTATATTTTCTGTTTTCATTTCAATTTTTGTTAGTTTTAGTCCCTTATGATCTTAATTTTAGTTTTAGTTAACTGTAATAACCTTCTGTGAAACAAAAGAAAATAGTTTTGTTCATCCAGTGTTGTTTTGGACCCCATTGACTTGCATTGTATGGACAAAAACTGCATGTTCTGAGTAAATGTCAATGATGACAGAATTTTCATTTTTGGCTGAACTGTTTTTTCAAACTGCGTAAATATCAAAGGAAACCGGAACGTGAATTTATAAAAAAAACAAACCCATTTGCTCTCTCTCTCTCTCTCTGTCTCTGTAGTGGGTGATCATTGGATGAATTACATCTCATTTGGGGGTCTGAGGACCCACGCTGAGCTGGAGGGAAGGCTGGTGACTGAACTGATATATGTGCACAGCAAGATGCTTATTGCAGATGACAACACCGTCATCATTGGTGAGTAAAAATAGAAATTTGCAGACAGGAAAAACACATGATGACTATCATCTATGCACATGTGCTAGTAGGAATGATGCAGCAATCATGAAACTGCTACTGTCATAATGTGAGGTACAAATGTTAAGAAAAATGGCTCCTCCTTCTGTCAAGATGTAGTATTGCATTCTAAATGTCAATAATATACATTTTTAATGCACTTTCTCTAATTTTATCAATCAAAAATGTATATTGCATCCATCAGGTTCTGCCAATATCAATGACCGGAGCATGCTGGGTAAGAGAGACAGTGAGGTGGCCGTCATTTACGAGGATATCCAGACCGTGAAGTCAGTCATGGATGGTCAGGAGTATCAGGCCGGACGCTTCGGATTGAGTCTGCGGCTGGAGTGTTTTAAGTTCAGAACTCGTTCAAGTCAAGTCTGCATTCAGCATTTTTAGATACATGCAATTAAGGTTCAAACATGTCTTCTACTTTCCTTTGATATCAATAGGATGATTCTAGGTGCCAACACTGACCCCAGCATTGATGTGAGGGACCCTATCAGTGACCAGTTTTACAAGGAGGTGTGGATGACCACAGCTGCCCGGAATGCAACCATCTACCAGAAGGTCTTCCATCTATCTATTTGTCTGTGTTTGTCTCTGTTATAATTAAATTAATAAGTTGCTTTTCACATGTTCTGACTGAAACACATCTCCTCCAGGTGTTCCGCTGCTTGCCGTCCAGCGATGTTCGGGCAATAGTGGAGTTGGATGGCTACCTCTCAAAACCTGGTTTGGAAAAGGAGGACTCTGCCCGTGCTCAAGAGGAGCTGAAGAAGATTCGTGGCTTCCTGGTCCAGTTCCCTCTCCACTTCCTCAGTGAGCAGAACCTTCTGCCACCCATCGGATCAAAAGAAGCCATGGTGCCCATGGACGTGTGGACATGAGAGAACCTGTCAACATTACCTGGCTTAAAATGAACTGAAAATCTTGCAGATGTACCAGGAATGACTTCACCTTTCTTATTATATAATGGACACTTCTGAGACCGAAAAGGAGATCTGGAGAAGAGTAAGCCATCAGTTGTTTACCCGCCTGGAATTGAGGACATCAGACTGGTTTGTTTTGTCCCTGTTTGAAACTTGATTGTATATTCTAACACTATGCAACTTAAACTAATATTATTTTTTTATAAACTCTCCTCACAAGTCCTATACAAGATGATGGATGCTTTTGTGAAGTTTTTAGTGTCCTTGGACCCTTGATTGGATGCTGCGGGAGAAGGATGCTATATATTGATTCTTGCTCATCATCATTAGTGAATGGTTTTGTGCCCTGTAACACGCACTGAATATGTATTATTCTCTGCATTTAAGTGCCAACTATGTCTGTGTAACTTTTATCATTTCTCTATATGAAGTGCAAACATTCCTTGTGTACTATATCTCAAGGTAATTTATGGGTCTGTGATAGTGAACATGGTCCATTAATTGTTGTTTTCCTATGGTACGAATTGCCATGTTTTGGTGGCCTTATTTGTTTACTGTGTACTTCATGCTGAGTATGCACTGAAATTCACCAAAGCATTTGTCTATTATGACCAAATTGAGTTTATTTAATAAGAATTCAGATTTATTCCAATTATTTGTCCTTATAGTACAGTATACTGTAAAGAAACATGCTATGCCTGAAGCTCTTATGAAGTTTACTAACTGTTCTCAAAGTAATGAAACGACTGATCATCATACATTCCATTAAAAGTACTAAATCAACTACAGACATGTTAAGATTTAAATAAACTGTTCAGGATTTACATGCCACTGTAAAGATCGCAGCATGTGTGTTCGCATTATAAATTTGCAGCAAGTAACTTCTAACAGTTGTTAGCCAAGCACTCAAATGTCTGCACTGTTGACTGTGTATCTGCACTTTTATAGTAGTTCAGGAATTGATTTCTTTTCTCTTTCTATCTTCTTTTCCCCATTAATTGCATTTTTGCACAAAATATTTATCATCAAAAACACAAATTAAATGTGTTGGGATGTTTATGGAATATATGGATTGATGTTATACAAATGATTAAACAATGAGTTTCACACTACTTAGGTGGATTTGTCTGTCTATCTGTTATCTCTGTTGTTGTCTGTGTTTGTCTATCTGTCCTGTCTCTGCATGTCTGTCTACAATTACAGTATCTGTCTGTCTGTTTATAAGTCTGTCTAGTCTTAGGGTACGTTTACACGACAACGATGTACTAAAAACGGAAATGTTTTTTCTTTGTACAGATGACAACATTATGAAAACTATCCCCATTAACACGGATCCGCAAAAATGACTAAAAATGCTGTATTAGTAGTTGGCGATGTCACTTTGTAAAGAAAGACTACGTGCCTGCGCATACGCATTCTTTTACAGAGCACTCGTGTGACCCCTCGACCAGGTCCTACTAGCCCCCGCTCTGCACGGGTTCCAAACCAGGGTCTCCGGCGTGTGAGTCAGATGCTCTAACAAGGAGGCTAAAGGCTGCAACCTCTAGCATCAGTCGCTAGAGCATCTCTTGAGATCAGAGGAGTGAGGTTTACACGCACAGCAACTTCTAGCTGGCCTCCGTTACACTCACCCCCCTAAACCTCACTCCCATCTGGGTCACGGCACCAATGTAGCCTCTCTCCCAGGTCCCGAACGTGGGTCTTCGGCGTGGGAGTCGGACGCTCAAACAAGGAGGCTAAAGGCTGCAACCTCTAGCGTCAGTCGCCAGAGCATCTCTTGAGATCAGAGGAGTGAGGTTTACAAGCACAGCGACTTCTAGCTGGCCTCGGTTACACTCACGCCAAATGCGCATTCCTATCTTATTTTTACAGTTTACTGCACTTTGATATTCTTTTTGTTATTTCCCTATAGCAGCTAATAAATCAGAAGTCTTGCAAATTCACAGAAAACACGTTGAAAAATTTGGATAGAATAAACATATACGCATGTGCATGACGCCACCGTTTTTGCAGTTTACACTGAGGGGCCGTTAACACGACACCGTTTTTAACTAAAAACGGAAGACTTTTTATGCGTTTTGGCCGTTCATTTACACGACAAGTGCGTTTTGGTGGCATGAAAACGGGTTTTTGTTAACCGTTTTTTTGTTAACTGTAAGTTTTTGAAAACGGTCTCCGTGTACACAACAAAAACGCGAATCTATGAAAACGATGACGTCACGCACATGCGCAATACATGTTAAGTCTATAGTGTTTCATCGCTTTCTAATGCCCTGCCTGCAGAATACCGCGTTTTTAGTCATTTTCACGGATTCGTATGAATGGGGATTGTTTTGACAATGGTGTCGTCTGTACACGGAAAACTCAAAGGAAAAAACGTATCCGTTTTAAGTATATCGTTGTTGAGTAAACGTACCCTGAAACCCGTTTTCAAAAGTTTGCGTTTTCAGGCCACCGTTGTCGTGTAAATAAACGGCCAAAACGGATAAAAAGTTTTTAGTTGAAAACGGTGTCGTGTAAACAGCCCCTAAATCTCGTCTTTACTACACAAATGGTTGATTGGAACATCATGTCTGTTCTGCTGACTTTGTGCGTGTGTCTCTGGGGTTTCTGATAATGACTGAATGTGTGAATACTGTCTTACTGTCTCAGTGGTTTGTGTGGGTGTGTGGTGTGTACATTTGTTTATTTGGGATATGTACAGCTGTCATGTTCCCTGCAGACTGCGGTCTATGAGCTACAGCTGAGCAACAGTCCCTGATACAATTTCCTGACCTTTGACCTACCTCTCACATAGTGCCAAGAACACTATATGTGGTGTCACATGGGAGAAACGCATCAGTGCGATTGTAAAGCTTTAAAACCTGATGAGTGAGTTTTGATGTGTCTTAATCCAACAAACAAATATTACATTTCACTGTCAAATTGATATTAAGTTAGCATATAAATGTTCTGGCCTAAAGTTTGCCTTGAGCAGGTCTCTGCTGTTGTAGAGAACAAGCCCAAACACAAAGTATCATTTCTGTCTGATGGAAAAGAAATGTGAAAGAAAGATAAAGGCCAGGATTACTAAAAAGCATGTCATCCTGTGCTCAAGCTCATGCATGTCTGAACATTGTTTCTAAAACCCTCGGATGTGCCTGCGAGTAAGCTTTCTTTTTACAGTTAAAAAAGTGTGATCTTTTTATCATATAAAATGTGACCCTCATATTTTCTTATTTTTTCTCTATTTTTTCATTTTGTTTATTGCATCCAACATGAGGCTCTACAAGAACCTATTTATTGCTATAGGCCTGATTAACCTACTTCATTCTTCACAGGAATCCACGAGGGAAATGTTGCATAACCACGGGTTTCACTCCTAATAAATATCCCAGAACATACGCGTGTCTAGCGAAGTCTTTAATGATATGCGTACTAGTGTGAATGATTTTGTTCTGCTAACACTATTAGTTAATTCATTGTCCATTAGACAGGGGAAGAAAGATAACTACCCTTTTCCTCAAATCTTCAGAGAAATACTAAACAACACTGACAATGATGAATGGGAGCAAATCTGGTTTGAAGGCATGAAATGTGATCAGGCTAAGCCACACAAATACAAAGGATCTTATCATAAAGGCAGGCTATTGCACAAACCACTGCAATGGCGTTGACTGCATTGTCAGCACAAAACATTTTCTCACAGGCAATGCTAATGCTAATAGTGCTGTTGCAACAGATAGCACTTTGATGCACAAGAAGACAATCAGGTTTTCAAATACACAAAAACTGCCTGTTTTTACAAGCAAAAGTCACTGAGGAACAAAAGCTGTTCTGTGGCAAAAAGCAAAGAGGAATGAGAGAAATGTAGCACACATATAGCACATTCTGTGCTGATAAGATGAAAGCTATTACGCAAGGGAGGCTTCACACTGGCTGAATGCTTGACAGGGATTCACTCTGGGGAAACGGATTTTTACAAACAAGATGTTGTGGGAAAAGCTTTAAAAAGGGACAGAGTATGATTTCAAGACTTATATATTCCTCTAAGGCACATTTATGCCTGTATTTTTATTTATTTATTTATTTTTTTCATAATCTGTAAGAAGCAGTATAATTTGGCTTTACCTCATCCAGCACAAAATGCCTTTAGAATTTAATTAATATCCCCATTCAGTTGCATATATGACTAAATTATTTCAGACTTCCACCGCTAGATGGAGCACTATTCACTGTAGTACTGTGTCTTTCATTTGTAAGTAGACAGACAGACAGACACAGACAGACAGACAGACACAGACAGACAGACAGACAGACAGACAGATAGATAAATAGATAAATAGATAGATAGATAGATAGATAGATAGATAGATAGATAGATAGATAGATAGATAGATAGATAGATGGATGGATGGATGGATGGATGGATGGATGGATGACGTGACGGGTCATTTTTTTGTCCAAAGGCCTTAATAATAATAAAAACAAAGATATGACATCCAAAGTATGTAAGGAAGTTCAACTTCATCTATTTTATTGAATCCAAAAGGTTTTAATTATATTTTGCTACATATAAAGGTATTTTAAAAAAAGTGTCAAAAGGTCATTTGGTTTAACCGTCCAAAGGCAAATACAGCCATTTCATTTGTGATTAAAATATCTTAAAATGTAATAAATGTATATATTTTTTATTCTGGCATGATTTTATAACATCATATATAAAAAGTGCAAAATGGTATTAAAATTATGTGTAGAAGTCATTGCTTTGTTATGAGAAAGAATGTCCGGAAAAATCAATTTTACTGATGTCATTCAGGGTAACCAATATAAAAGGACCATTTTGGATCAAGACATGCGGTCAATATCATGTGACAGGATGTGTCATCATTCAGACAAAGGACCACATGGTTATGAAGCAAAGTAACTAACTCTCTCTTAACTATTTGAAAAATTCATGTCCCGAAATATCAGGTCATTCGGTACAACCGTTATAAAACATGGAAAATGTTGTAGTATTTTAAAAACTTGTACTAAATATAAAATGTTTGATTGCTAGGTAACTAGCTAGCTAGATATCAGCCTGTTAGCATTGTTTGAAAATATTGTCATTCGGTATAACCAAAAGTGTCTTTTGATAAAACCGAAATTTTGGTTAAACCGAATGACTTTTTTGGTGACAAATTTTGTCCATCTTGTAATAAATGACAAAAGCAGTGTTAATTGATTATAAAAACCACACAATTTCATTGTTAACACTTAGTAAAACTTCAAAATTAATTATATCTCCATTATGTTTTTGACACTTTTAAAAACCTTATTCGTCACTGACCCATAGATGGATATGTAGATACATGTAGACAGACAGACAGACAGATAGATAGATAGATAGATAGATAGATACATACATACATACATACATACAGCCTAGCTCATAACATTCAATGGGACTGCCGTTATGACACCCTAAGTGTGTCAGAGAGGATGTTTTCTGCCAAGACAAACGTGAGAGGAAAGTGGTGTGGGGGGAGGTGTTTTATAAATCGCGCTGCTTACATAAACGGAAGGTGAGAGGAAGTATGCTGTTTGTGGCTTACTGTCTCACTGTCTGAACTATGACTTCCTGTTTCTGACTGGTCTTACACATCATAAGCTGATCAACGCATGCATACAATCACAACAACAGCAATAATACATTTTCTGTCTATGGTTGCAATTACATGAAGAATTCACGTTTTGTTACAGTCAACAGTCAACGTAAATTTCGGAATTTAGCTTTTTTTTTGTTTTTTTTTAATGTCCAATTTGACAAGCATGTTAACTTGCACCTTAGTTGTAGTCCTTATTTTCAAGTTTCCGTGTAAACTAGGGATGGGCAGATCGATATGAAGTATCCATTGATGCTTTTAATAAACGCAGCCCAGAATGCTTAACAGAAGACAGAAAAATATGATATTATTATTAGTTATTTCACAATAAACAAAATGAAATAGTAGCCTACATTTGTGCAATTACATTTAGGTTAAAAGTTCATGTTGATGTTCTGTCAGAACACAAATGTTTCATTTTATCGGTGCAACAGCCTGTCACTGGCAGCTTATGAAAATGAACCATTACCACAGTGACCATAGTTCAGCTAGGCATATAGTAGGCTAATTTGTAGATTTTCCATGGTTTACCAAGTAAACATTTTAACCACGTGTAAACAAAAATATAATCTAATAAACTGCAATTAAGGCATATTGAATTTTAAAATGCCTTTCAAATATAATGTAAAGTGGGTATCATAACCCATTTTACTCTTAGTAATTCAATAATTAAATAAATGTTCAAATCTAAGTTCATATTAGAGGTATCGTATCGGTATCGATATTGGCGATATTGGCCTTGAAGGTATCTGTATCGTATCGAAAACAAAATAAGTGGTATCTCCTATCCCTAGAGTAAACTACTGTGAGTTTGTCCCCGCCCCTCGCCCTGACCACGCCCTAGAAACCCTAGTGATTGACACGCCTTCACCGCCGAGCCCTGATTCACGTCCACTCGTGCTCGCTGGTGCTTTGGACTCGTGCAGCAGCAGATCACTGGTACCAGCGCGAGATGTCTCCTTTACATGCGTCCATATAGCGGCTAATTCGGTTTTATATACCTGGAATTGCGAAGAACGGCGACTTCGCACCATCCGGGAGCTTCATCTGGTCCGATTGAAGTCAATCCAGCCTGTTTGGTGTATTACACGGATCAGTTCGGCGTCTGTATTCATGATATTTCGGGCATTATATTGTTGAATATAACACATAATCATGGCGAGTGACTCTCCTGCGAGGAGTCTGGATGAGATCGACCTGTCTGCTCTGCGGGTGAGTGGAGGAATACAATGCAGTGAGATGTTTTGACTTACAATGGGTGAAATATGTTCAGCATCTCGCCATTAATGATGGAGGGGAAATATGGGAGCTGTTATTCATGCACCTGACCGAGAAAAAAACACACTGAGCAGGGATGTACGAATGGTTTTATTATTATTATTAGAAAAATTAGATGTATTTTAGAGATATGTAAAGATGTTTTGTTATTAGGAATAATGCAAATGTTTTATATATATATAAATTATTTTTTAACGACAAAGCTGCAGCACTATATGTTTGTCCTCGAGCATCTAAATAATGCTTTTATGAATACACAATTCGTGTTGAGTTCCTGGTTATGCGACATGGATGTGTGAATGATAATACTAGAACAGCCTATTCAATAGACACAATTCACCATTAAGCGTTCATTTTATGACCGCACTACCAAGTGTTTATGATAATAATTTCGCACTGTATACCGTAAGTATTTTTTTGCGTCATCCGCATTTTGCGTAGACTTGAATTAAATTAAAGTTGGATATTTTACACTGATACACATTGACTGTATCTTGTATTCATCCGACTGAAATGCTGTATGAGGCCTATAAAAAAATTGCAGACAGCTTCACTTCTTGTCCCCGCCATTATATGATAATGATATACTATAATGCTAAACATGTGCACGCATTGTTGAATTTGTAGCTTCTGTCTGACTTTCTTTTGTTCGCTCTGTTTGAGATAATTTCTCTGTGACATACATCCTCTGACTGGGTGGACAGAGCGGTGTGTGCTGGGCTGCTCTGGATCCTGGGCGCTCTGGGCTACTCTGAGTTCCTTTTTGGTTGCTCTGCTTGATGGGTACTCTCTTTCCCAACAACAGTAAAAATCACTGGCCCTTAAAACCTGCTGGACTCAAACCGGGAATTGCTAATGTTCAAAGGCTGGGATGTGGGATAAAGTACAATTGTCAAATTTGACAAGGCTTAAGGTGCGGTCACATTAGCTAAATTTCACAGGCAAAAAAAAGATCCATTGGCTTTTGTCAATAGTGTAGTGATGTATAAAGCACAGCTCACGCAGAAGTCACTTTCAGGACGAGCAGCTTTCTGTTTGTCAGTGTGACAAATTCATATGACCAATTTGAAAATTGACGAAATCTGAGTGGGGAGCTTTTTCACCCTCATGCGAAGCTCCAGATCTCTCAGATAAGATTCCTATTGGAATGACTGGATTTTGCCAGTGGAATTTTGTCAAATAATGATAAATGTGAAAAGTATGAAGGTTGGGAAACAAGATGACAAACAGTACAATTTTAAATTCATCTGATTTTGGCAAGACTTATGAGGCGGTCACACTGGACTTTGACCATGGAAAATTTTGGACACTTCAGTGGTCGAGATATTCAGCATATGACAAATAATAATAAATCCAAAATATAAAAACATACAATCTACTCCACTTTCCTGCGACACTGTTTGTGCTCTTTTAATTCAGCTAAGTGTTCACGCCATGACTTATCAATCTTTTGTTGGTCACACATCTTCACATGAAAAGAATTTGCATGACCAAACTTTGAACACAGTGAAATTTGAAAATTCTTCACATACATATGAATGTAAGTGAATGTAACGAAAAGTGTAGTGTGACCATCACTTCACGCAAACAAATAAAGATGGTTCTCATTATGATCAATGAATAATTACTTAGTTTACACCGTTACACTGATATAACGATGCTAAATTAAGCTTAAAGTTTGCATGAAATGAAAATTCACCCTGTTTTCTAAATCCATGTTATAGATTTAAAAACGACACTATGACTTCTCCAGTCATTTAGCATATGTTTACATGACAACAGTCAAGTACGACAAAAACAGAAATGTTTTCTGCATCGCTTTGCATTTTTCGCGTACAGACGACAACGCTGTCAAAACGGTCCCCCTTCACATGGATCCACGAAAACAATTAAAAATGCTGTATTGTGCTGTAGAGTTGTCAAAAATACAGACTTCGGTACATACCGGTACTGAAATTTAAAAAATGTGACGCTTTGAGTTTGAGCGCTGTTGAGCAGATTCGTAAACACTTATGATTGGCCATTGTGTTGACTCGCTCATCGGATGCGTCTGTGATTGGCTACAATGATCAACGCATGGGAGCGTTTGAAAGCACACAGAAATGTTTGAATTTGAAAGCTGGAGGACCGGTTCTGCTGATAGACGCCTGCTTACAAACGCTCCCGTGTGTATCTAAGTGCTTGGTGAAGAGCTTCATTGATGATTGTTTAAGTTTTTACAACATTGATCATTGAAGCCAATCACAGACATATCCGATGAGCCGTGAACACAATGGCCAATCAGAGGTGTTCAACAGCGCTCAAAGCGTCACATTTTTAAAATTTCAGTATTGAAGTCGGTACATTTGACAACTCTATTATGCTGCCAGACCAGTAGTTGGCGATGTCACATTGTAAAGAAAAACTACACGCCTAGACTGAACACAAAATACGTATGCGCACAATGTCACCGCTTTCACAAATTTGCGGTTTTGTAGTTTACACGTAGATGATAATAGTATCGTTTTCAAAAACTTGCATTTTCAAAAGTTTTCATTTACACGACAACTGCGTTTTGGGGGCAGTTTTCAGGCCCTCAAAACGCAGTTGTCGTGTAAATGAATGGCAAAAATACAAAGTTTTTGATTGAAAACGGTGTAGTGTAAACGGCCCATTAGTCGGTTTAAACCCCACCCCTCAAAACTCACATTCATCTTCCTCCATTTTTGAGTGCAACGCCCACATCCAGTCAACAACCGATTATTAGAACGAAGCCACCACCCTACATTTTTTTCCGATAAGCCGTTATACTCTGATGTACACCACAATACAGAAGAAGAAAAGACCTCATGCCACTTCTGTTTTTTAAGTAACTTTGGACATTAGAACATGATTTCAAAACTTGCAAACTAAATTCAGTAATACACTATGTTGTTTGGCTATATCATCATTCATTTCTTAAAACTGGCCTCTTCTGAGAGAGTTTCTTGTTTTGGGCTTTTTGTTTTGGAAGCTCTAGGTTCTGAGTCTGTGAATCCTGAGCGCTCAGGCTGCAGCAGTGATATTCCTCACGCACAATGTGTTCCTACTGTGGGCTTGTGTCAGATCCGTTGAGTGAGATGACAGACCCTGACTGTAGGCATGTTAGTTATGCAACATGATCTTACCTGCGCAGCTTGAGTCACGTCTGAACATGATTTGTGATGTAATCAGTTGATTGTGGGAATCTGAGAGGGGTTTTACCATATATTGTAATATAGGGTAGTTTAGATAGCAGCTTACCTGTGTCTGTTTAGCATCACCTTACTGTCTTCAATGTCGTTGCATCATATTGCTCAAGATTTACTAAAAACAATTTCAGACTCGTGTATCACAAATGGAAAGTTTCCTCTCTGAATTAGTCAGTCAGAGTGTTATACGTCTAATTCGGTTTGCTTGCTCTGTGGAAACCGCTAACTATGCCTGAATGGCGTCTTGAGTGTTCATGTCTGTGTTTACATTGTTGTGTAGGCGTTTGGCATTTGAGACACTCTCTAGACTCAGAAACAGTACAGCGGCCCTCTCAAGCTTTCCCGTGTTTCTCCATGTGAGGTATATCTTTAATGCTTTTTTCCCCCTCTCCGCTACCCATGGGCAAAGCTATTTTCCTCATGTCTGCTCACGAGCTCGCCACTCTCTCAGGATCTTTTGTGCTTAAAAATTAGGTCACCCAGTACAGTGCGCATGGTCTTGCCTCACAGGGGAAGTGTATGCATTATGTTTCGCTGACACAGATCTGGTCAATGTGTTTGGTGCTACATTGTGCACGAGTCCTAGCGGGTGGTTATACTGAACTTGCATCTTGTTAACCACATCATGTTAATCATTTAATGTCATCATTTAATCACCTTTATGTCGTTCCAAACCTGTATGACTTTCTCTGTTCCGTGGAACATAAAATATGCGTTGAAAAATAACACTTATCATCGTCCATTGGGTTTAAATTTCTTGTTGAATATGACATGTGCCATTTTTCTCTGAACCACAATAGCTGGTGGCTTTGTGCAGTGCATTATGGGAACATTCCATGTTTCCATTTGCATGTTCCTGCCACAGAAGAGTGTGTGTATGCTCAACCTGTTTTGCCAGCATGGAAGAGCTAACGTATAACATATAGTTCCTGCCTCATGCGTTTCCCAGTGAATAATTAATGGGTAAAGGACTGTTACATCCCAGAGTCATGTCAAGGGGGTGGAGGGAGTCCCAGCTGTAGATGTCAGCCAGTGTTTTTCGTCTTTTCCTTGTTTTATAATTCTGGTCAGCAGCATCTGCCTCTTGCGCTCCAGGACTGTTACTCAATAAAAGCGCAGATGAAAAGCTAATACTCGCCCTCCCGCGCGTTGGAAGATTATCAGGACTGTTATCACCAAAGAGCAAACGCTCATCATAACCTCCTCACCTCTGAGTAAATGTGGGAGAGATGCGGTTGGAAGGGGATTCCTGGATTTGGGATGATAACTGGAGCACTGTCAAGAGTAATGAATCACTGTAATGAAGCACTAATGAGGTTCTGTGATTATTTGAGCATTGGAGGTCCTGCCAGATGTGTTTATGTGGGAGAAGTTTCCTTTAATGGAAATTTTTTGCAATGTTTTTCAGCATGTTTTATGCACTAGTAAACCCAGTGGTTTTGTGTTATAGTTGTTTCGTTCGGTACGGAAAGATAATAGATCTTTGTTTTGGTCTCTATTTTCCTGTTGATGGTTGGAAATATCTGTGGTATCTTGTAGTAATACTTCACCAAAAATGAAAATCGTCATCTTTTACTCACACTTATATTGTTCCAAACCCATGATTTTTTTTATTTTTTTTCCCTATAAAAGATGTTTTGCAGAATGTTGACGTTGCTCTTTTCATAATATGATATTATGGTGACCACAGGCTGTCAAGCTCCAAAAAGTGACCATAAAAATATCCAAATCTTCTGAAGCCAATTTTTTTTTTTTTTTTTGGTGAGGAGCAGGTTGAACTTTAAAGGGGTTGTTGATTGATTGCACTTTTTTAACTTTAGTTAGTGTGTAATGTTGCTGTTAGAGCATAAACAACATCTGCAAAGTTACAACGCTCAAAGTTCAATGCAAAGGGAGATATTTTTTTTTTTTAAAGAATTCTCTGTATAAGGACTACAACGAATGGCTGGTAGGGACTACAACAAGCTTCTTCCTGGGTTTGTGACATCACTAACCCTAAAATTTACATAAACCCTGCCCCCGAGAACACGCAACAAAGAGGGTGAGGCCATGTTGGGCTGCTTTAGAGAAGAGGAAGAGTTGTTGTAGTAGTGTTGTTACAATGCCGTCATTTTACGCCGGACTGCTTCACAAACAAGGGTCAATTCAACGCTGGATTTGCACAAAAGATTAACATGATGACACATGCTATTCGATTAATTGAATTAACAACCACAGCAACTACATAAATTTATCTACTAACCATTCAGAAACGTTCAGTTGCATTCTAAAAGTTGTAACTTCTTCCTGAGTCTCTCCATCAGTGTCCGACTCTGGTTTGAATGATGTAAGGCTGAACACCGTTATTGGCAATCGTCATTTTGGCTGCGTGAGATTCTCCAGCTTTGTTGTTGTTGAGCAACTGAAGCGTGAGCTGTTAAAGCTCCGCCCTCTTCTGGAAAGCGGCTGGGAGCAGCAGCTCATTTGCATTTAATGGGACACACACAAAAACGGCGTGTTTTTGCTCACACCTAGGGCCCTATGATTTCCGCGATGCAGAAAACGCGGACGGAATCGCGGAATCCATTCATAAAAATGGAATTTACTATATAACACGGAATGTCACGGAATTTGTCACATTTTTGATGAATGAATAAAAAGCAGGTCAGTACACTTAAATTAAATCGCGATATAGACTAGTGTCTGTGAATATTAAACCGCAAAAAGACAAAAATTTAAATATGAATCCTGCATGTCTGTGTGTCTGTGAAATTAATGGCGCAGAAGCTCGGTTTCATTTACCTCACACACACTAAAGCATGTGTGATGCTCGCAGTGTTTTTATCCTCTGTCGCATCACTATATGAGGACATGAACGCACAAAATTCATCTCCAGAGCTGCTCTGAGTCACTTCATCAGCATTTTACCGTTTTGTTTGAGAAAATCTATCATCATACCATAAACACACAGAAACTCAAAGCTCTTGGCAACCCGTCAAAATAAAAGTTCGTTTTAACTTGACAGAAACATATTACTGTTGTACAGTAGAATTTAGATACGTTTCAATGTAATAATAATAATAATAATAATAATAATAATAATAATTATAATAATTATTATTAAAACTATATTTTTAAAGAACAACCTCAGTTTTTCTTCCATGTTTTAATTTGAACAGTAAAGCTCTGTTGTGCAGCACTTTGTTAGATAAAAAAAGTTTAATTTCATGATTAAAAGATAAATTAAATTAATGTCATCCGTTCATTTGATTGCCAGAAAAATTAAAATACGAATTAAAAAAGAATTTCTGAAAAACATTAATTATAGAATAATTAATTAGACATTCTTTTTGATTATTAAAATTTAATTTAACCATTAAAATTGAGTCCAAAAATTTAAAGTGGAAAAAAACGGAATCCAGAAAAATAAAAACTTGGAATTTGGAAAAAAATAAAACGGAATTTGGGAAAAAATAAAACTGATTTCATAGGGCCCTACACACCCAAATAGGGGCAAATTTGATAAGCTCTAATAAGTGATCTGTGGGGTATTTTGAGCTGAAACTTCACAGACACATTCTGGGGACACCAGAGACTTATTAGATCTTGTAAAAGGGGCATTATAGGTCCCCTTTAAGTTGTTTTTCACGCCCCCCCCCCCACCCCCACTGCTTTTGGTCACGTGACATGCACAAACGAATAGCATGTGGCATCATTGATGTGAGATTTGAGAGAGAAATTTTTTATTGAATAATGACTTGAAATTTCACTTTGTTCTTCCCACAAAGCTATTGTTTGACTTCAGAAAACAGAGTAAATAGGGCATGGCTACTTCTAGTGCATTGACATCTATGGTCTTTTTTTTTTTAGCCCTGATCTTTCATTAAATAGAAAAAAAAGCAGTTTGTTTTGTTTTGCGGAAAAAAAAAATGGAATGCGGGTTTGGAAAAACATGGTGGTGAGTAAATGATGACTGAATTTTCTTTTTTGGGTGAATTATCCCTTTATGCCTAGCTTTTCTTATAGCTGGTGATTAACTGAGTGGGGATTAACAAAAAATGTAATTACTAGTGTTGCATTACTGTATTGCCCCGGTCAACAGGTTCAACTTCCCCTCTCAGGTATATTGTTTATCAGGCGTTCTGTTCTTTGCTGTGCAGAGCTCCAGTGCTGTCATTCAGATTGGCATGTCTAAACATGCTCTGGTCTCCAATGGTCTTTCAGAAAATCCTTTGAAGACTGCTTTGAGTTCTAATACAAACACCACGGTCACATGGCTTTGCACTATAGGGGTTTGTTTATATGGAATATGTACATTGGAGAGCTCAGATTAGTTTAGTTTAAATTTATGACTGCTCACGGTTTACTAGCAGTGAAGAAGGTTCAGGGCTTTGTCCTAGTCTATTTTTTCAGCCATTTTGCTGTAATTTTTTTGTGTATTCCTGTTGTTTTTTTTCTTTCATTACATTCACACAAATCCCACATGTACAAAGTGTTCATACAAAGCCCACAGGTTTTCACTTGCTGTAAATCTTGTAATGACCTCTTTAGCAAAACGTGCATTGCACAAAGTGTTTTTCACCAGCACATCTAATTAAAAGCTTAACATTCAGCACAGTAGATGGGAATCTTTGCAGATGGGCCCCTTCCTTAGTGGTGTTTTCAAGAGATCAAGTGAATGGGCCTCCACTCAAAAAATGGACCACTTAATTTATGGCCCTTATGGTATTGACCCTGCCAACATGCTAATGCCACAGGTGGGGTTTAAAGCTACAGTGTGATTGAAGCATACATTGAAACCATTGAGTGATTGCTATATACCATGGCATTTCCATAATATTACCATGGTAACTTATCTTCAAAACTACACCACTACAGAACATGGCAGAGCAACATTTAAAAAAAAAAAAAAAAAAAAAAAAAAAAAATGTTAATGTTTACACATTTATAAAATTTACCTGAATAATCTAAACACTGGTTTAATATAGTGTTGTCAATAGTACCGACTTCGCTACCAAGTGATCTACAATGATCAACGCTTCAAAAACTTGTTGTAAATGGACATCTTTGACGCTCTTCACCGAGTGCTTACACAGATACATGGAAGGGTTTGAAAGCTTTCAAACGCTCCCATTCCTGCTTTCAAAACACTTCCAGACACTTCCGTGTGCTTTCAAATGCTCAGTTCGTGGTTCTTTGTAGCCAATCAAAGACATATCTGTTGAGCGCGTGAACACAATGGCCAATCAGAGGAGTTTACCTCTAATTCCGCTCAACAGCACTCAAAATGCTAGGGGGAAATGCTGGTATCGTCAGGAGACATTAACTTGATCAGCAGTGATAGTAAAGACATATAATGTTATAAAATTTAAAATAAATTGTTCTTTTGGACTTTCCATTGAAAGACTCCTAAAAATGTTTTCACAAAAAATATTAAGCAGCACAACTGTTTTAAGACTTTTTTTTTTTTTTTAAATAGTAATAAATGTTTCTCAAGCACCAAATTAGTATATTACAATGATTTCTGAAAGATCATGTGACACTGAAGACTCGTCAAGCTGCATTCATAAACATTAAAATATTATTTTATGTTGGTAATAAACTAATAAATTATAATTTTTAAATAAAATATAATGGAATATATGAAAATATATGCAAGCAATAAGGTACGAGAGGCTGTGCTGTAGTCATGGCTGAAGGGCGTTGTTAGGCATGACGCGAAGTGTCTCATACCTTATTGCTGGTATAAAACGGTTACCACACAATACAAATATTAAAGCCGAAAATATGTATCAATGCAACTTTCATGAAGTAAACTTCCAATAAAAGCCTTCCTTCCGCCGGAAAAAATAGTCCCTGACTTTGAACAGCAACAGAAGTTACATTACGCCATTAGATGGCAGCAAAGACTGTCTTTATGAGTGTGTCAGTCAGTAGCGAAGTCTTTTCAATGTAAAAGTCTGAATTGTTTTCAACACGGAACAAGACGCAACTGACAAATGCTTTGACTAGCGCTGTTAGTCACGGTAAAACCCCTTAACTGTTAAAAGGACAAGATAATATGTCGGACATTTAAACAGATTTTTTATTATGAACATAGGACTGACCTGAAGAAAAATGCTAAATCTGAATGCAGGTAATAAACTTGTTTACTTGATCTTTCTCACAACACTCTTCTACATAATGCAGTAAGCTTCAATTAACAATATCAATTGAGAACATGCAGTTTACGTTGCTAAGAGTGGTTGCTAAGGGTGTTGTGTAGTGATACAAGCGGTCATAGCCATGTTTTATTGTGAATAAAACACAGCTATTGACCAATCAGAAACAAGGACAGGAACTAACCGTTTTAAAAAATGAAATATTGTCTTTTATATTCTTTTATGAATTTTATATTGTAATGTTTGTTTTATTCAGTTAAAGTATTTAGAATTTGCAATTTTCTCAGATACTCTTTTGTTGTGAATCACCTTGGTGCTCTCTGTTTTTGTTTAAATCCCTATAGAGAAAATGAATGGTGGGAAATATATTTATATATATATATATAAAATAGGGTGCTACATTTGCACTGCTGTGGACTGCCAGTGTGCTCTGTCAGTGTTAGCCTGACGCCTGAGGTGTCGTTTCAATGAGAAATGTGAACTTGCTTCTTGAAAAACAGCCTGACTCATTGTGTTATTTCCCTGTAATAGTTGAATTGGCAGAAGTAATGGTGTATCATTTAAAACTGCTGAATGCTTGGAGAAACATGCGCCACTTCTTCCATCTTTACATCCGTAAGCAGAATGTGGAGGTCTCATTTTGTTCAGCAGTTTCTTCCTCATGCCTGTCCATCTGTATGAATTGTGTTTTGGAGGCAAAACATTCTGTTCGAGAGGGCAAACGTCTCACAACATTCCCAAAATAGATTGTGGTGAGCATAGGCATATACTGTACCCTCTTCCCAGTGTGTGAATTATACATTGCTTTGTAAAGAACATGTGTTTGTGGTCTTATGTAAGGAACGAAGTACCATGCAGGTTCAGGCACATACACTGACGAAGAGTTAAGATGGAAATGTGAGTGTATTATTATTTTTCTTTTTAAAGGAAGAAGGTGTTCCTGAAGGTACAGTGATAGTGCAGTTGTGTCATTTCGGGAAGCTCATGTTCCGTCAGATTTCAGAGAAGTGGAGAAATTGAGGTTTCCGCTCGAAACTAGCAGCAGTGACGTCGAGTATAAGGTCTCTGTCCGAACGCTGAGCGCTGTGCTGACCTCATTCGTCCCACACTGACTCTATGGCTGGGTGTTAAAAGTCATGCTTGGTTTTAAAGAATCTGAGCTGACTATAATTGACTCCTACTGTGTCATTCTACTTTTAGCCTGCACCCGCTTGCCTTTAATTCACTGTAAATTCATGTTTATTTCAGACCATTCCAAGGCAGCCTACTTCCTTCTGGCTGCAATTCATAATGCACCTGTCAGTTTGATTCCTAATAGAAATGTTCCAAGTTTATCTTGTTGCGTGAATGATTCTGGAATATCATTTGATCAGAAGGTGATCAAATTGCACATTTGATATATCCTGCGATACTGTAATATGACAGTACAATCATATTATTCATACCATGGCATTTAGAGTACTTATAAGAGACATCTCTAATGGAGTGTTTGACAGTTAGTGGGAATAGAGTGAATTGGATTTCATGAAGTACGTTGGACCCCCCTCACTAAGATTCTCACTGGTCAAGTGTGTCTTTATGGCACCCAAAGATGGGGTTACCAATAAGGGTTGTCAAAATTGACCTTTTGTCGATTACAGCCCTTCTTTAAGAGTCATGGTAGCATCCCAAAAACATAGTATTACGACTGTAGTTTTGTTACATAAACCTGACCCTTTCTGAATATCCCATTCAGTAACTTTATCTAAATCAACCTGAATTGAAACTTCATTTTCCACTAACTTCATCCCCTCGTTTTTTTTTTTTAGCCGTTATGTGTATTTTCTGTGAATTCACTGAACCATATTTCATAAATTACCCCTCTGGTGACATGAATGGCAGCTTTTGTCAGATTACCATGGCAACATGTCTTGCTTATTGTACCAGGTGTATTGCATTATTTATTGGTTGTGCTTATTTTCATGAGCATCATGCTTGTTGGAGTTGAACTGAACTCTGACAGCTTTGATAACTGCTTTAGTGTTATTAAATGAAAATGACACGTCAGAGTGATTTGATTTCAGTCTTGTTCGCTTTTTATATTCCCACCCCTGCATAATGTGGTTTGCCTTCACTTTTAAATAGAAACGGCACAGTCGGGTAGATATTATTGGTTCTTGTGCTAATAATAGTCGGTCATGATTGCAGACATTTCCAATAAGGCAGAATTTTCATGCGTTTACATCACACTGGTAACCGGTAACGTTATGTACTTTGAAGATTTGAAAACAATTATAAAAAAAAAAGAAATTAAGTTGTTTTGGTTTGCTGGAAATCGGTTCCAAGTTAACCTCAGAGTTTGTTTCAAAACATTTTCTGGCTTTGGCTCACTAGAGACCTTAATAGGCTTTTATGTTCAGTGTGTAAACAGATATTTAACTTTAATTGACACGCTTTGTTAGGTCTAATGACTGCAGTATCAGCCTTTATGATATCAGTGTGTACAGTATGTGTGATTGTCCTTGATGTTCAATGACAGGATAATGCAAGCTAATCTCCTCTTCTGTTATTTTTTTCCTCCCTCAGGACCCTGCGGGCATATTTGAGCTGGTGGAGCTTGTGGGAAATGGGACCTATGGACAAGTATATAAGGTAAATAATGATTTAATGTTTTACTATTAGTAAGATATGATATGTGTGATTGGGTGGATATATCCAGTTCAGTCTCAAAAAGATGTTTTCCCTCTCCCTCGGTTCAAAGATCTGCACTTACCTGTTAGTTCCTCAGCAGCTCTTGCGTCATACGTGTGGTATGTCCAGGCATGTCAAGACTCATGTGTTTTCTTATACTTCTTGCCATTTCTCGAAAGATCCTTCGCCCACTTCCATTACCTGCTCAAAAACTAGTGTGTGCGAGTCAGATTTTTCATTTGAAAAGAGATTTAAGGCACCCACACACTACAAGATAATCAGGCCGATTTTGGGCCCAAACAATCCTAGGTAAAGTCCTGACTATCTTGATGGTTCTACAGATGATCTTATTAGATTTTCCTGTGGTATGAGGTGTGTTAAAAGTGATTAAATCTGCTCAGAAGAACATTGGAGCCACACCCATCTCAAATAGTAAATATCCAACATTTTGAATATTTGCGCTCTTATAGGGTTAGTTCATCCAAAAATTATGTCATTAATTACTCACCCTCATGTCGCTTCATACCCGTAAGACCTTCGTTCATCTTCAGAACACAAATTAAGATATTTTTGATAAAATCCGATGTCTCAGTGAGGCCTCCTTTGAAAGCAAGTTAATTTACACTTTCAACTGCCCAGAAAAGTACTAAAGTTATATTTAAGACAGTACATGTGACTACAGAGGTTCAACCTTAATGTTATGAAGCGACGAGAATACTTTTTGTGCACAAAATTATGACTTTATTGAACAATATCTAGTGATGGGCGATTTCAAAACACACTAGATATTGTTGAATAAAGTCGTTATTTAGTTTTTTGCTGCACAAAAAGTATTCTTGTCGCTTCATAACATTGAGGTTGAACCACTGTAGTCACATAAACTGTTTTAAATATAAATTTAGTAACTTTTTTGGGCATTTGAAAGTGTAAACTAAATTGTTTTCAATGCAGACCTCACTGAGCCATCGGATTTTATCAGAAATATCTTAATTTGTGTTCCGAAGACGGGTCTTAAGGGTGTAGAACGACATGGGGGTGAGTAATTAATGACAGAATTTTCATTTTTGGGTGAACTAACCCTTTAAATCCTGTTGTGTGAGGGGAACCCCAAGGACAAACACACACGCACTCTGTAGATTGGGTATCGTTTTGTTCCACTTGACAATCAGAAAGTGAGCAAATGGAAGTATTACATCTCCAACTTCATCCAAACCTTTTTCTTTCTTTTTTCCATGAATTTTCTGTAAAAAGCAGTCCATACACTATTATCGCCATTTGGTCTTGCCCGTTGTCCGCCATATTTGTTTACTCTGAAGTCACGTTTGACCGTGAGAGATTTTGCGAGATTTCTTGTTCATTCGGGAATCTGGTTGTTTGTGAATGGAATCTGTCAGTGTGTGAACAAAATGTTTGTCATGTTTGTGGTCTCACATTTTGAAAATCTGATGAGATTTTCTGTAATCTTTTTTGAACAGGGTGATTTGTAAGGTTTAGGTATACAAACAACATGAATGAAAATATCAGGATTAAGTTAAAGATGTTCATTGTGTTGGGTTTTGTACGGTTTGATACACTCAGAACAGGTTGGCATGCTTGAACTTTTAAGTTCTTCTTTGGTTTGGTGTTTCTTTTTTTTTTGGTTTGAAGGTGAAAAGACATTCCTTTTATTAGCATCAGACTGCTAATTTGGGTATGACTGATGCATGCCAAAAGGAAAATACTATTGATCTGGTTTTTGAAATGAAGAGATACAGATCAAAGATTAAAACAAAAACTAAAGCCTGGAGCAGTGATGTAGGAGCAGTTAAGCAGTCTGTCAATGTCACCCACTGTCATAATGCAGTACTTTTAAAGGATTAGTTTACCCAAATAAATGAAAATCCTGTCATCATTTACTCATCCTCGTCATTCTAAAACCTGTATGACTGACTTTCTTCTGTGAAACACAAAAGGAAATGGTAGAATATTCATGCTGCTCTTTTCTTTTTGTAAGATGAAAACAAATGCAAACTGATGCTGTGAAAATGATAGAACTCATATGCTACATACAACTTGTATGCTCTATCTTGCAGAAGGCTATAATGTTGCTTCTGACAATTGCAAATACAGTGCACTAGTAGTATGGACTTCTTTACCATTCTGTAATTGTGCTTGGTTCTCTTTTCGATTATTCTTACAATTTAAATTTAACCTTTCTATTTGAATTATTTAATTATTATGTGATGGCAAAGCTGAATTTTCAGCATCATTACTCCAGTCTTCAGTCACATGATCCTTCAGAAAATATTCTAATATGCTGATTTGGTGCTCAAGAAACATTTTATTGATGAATACATTTTAATCGCTTTTTGTGTCAATTTTAATCAATTTAATGCATCCTTGCTGAATAAAAGTGCAAATTAATTTTAAAAAAACTTACCGGCCCCAAAGTTTTGAAGTGTATATAGCAGAATATTTTTCCAAACTTCTCCAGTTGTGTTCCACTGAAGCGAGACAATATGAGAGTGAGTAATTTATGTCAGACTTCTTTATTTTTAGATAAACTTTCCTTTTGGATAAGAATTTATAACACATAGATATTGGACTAATATATAAAAAGTGAAAGAGGATGTGGTTGTAATAGTCATGTTAGAGTCCTCAGAGAAAAGCCACAGTTTGCAGAAGTTTTTGGGGTTGACATTGAGCTCTCTGTGTGAGTGCAGTCAGTATACTGAGAAAACCTGTAGGAGGTGTGATTCTGAGGTGTCGCCCACTTGTGAAGGTGTATGGAGGGGTCAGATCCTATCAGGTGCTAGATTTGGTTTCCTTTAATCTCCCTTGAAGGGATTGTTGTGACAAAAAATTAGACTGATGCAAGACAGAAAAAGATGAACTCAGCTTATCGAACGGGCCCCCTTCGTGTAGTTAGCATGTGTTAATGAGAGTGAAAGAGAAACGGTGTGAAGAAAGGAGAAAAATTAAAAATCATGCGAGGCAGTGGAATTCGCCAAACTGTCAGCTGAATCACAACTTCACTGTACTGTCATTCCTTAACAATGTGCCGTTTAAGACGTGTGTGTGTGTGTGTGCTCATACCATTACCAAGAACTCCTCTGCTCATAAACCATATTTTCAGTGTGATTTCAGAGTTGTTTTAAAATCGTGGTGTTTATCAAGACGTTTTGCGACAGGTATGTTAGCTTTAAGTCAATTTTTATGCTAGAGTACTTCTAGACTTTTAGCAGATATATGCATTTTAAAAAACAATCGTTTGTTCTGGAGACAAATATATTTATGACTCATCCTGTACTACACAGATTTTTGTCTAATCAAAAGCTCTTTTGACCCAAAAGAGGCAAATAAAATTTGAGAAGAGAAAGAAAAAAAGAAGGAAATAAACAAAGAAAAAATTAGTCCAGTCCAGTAGGTGGCGATATGCACAGTGCAAATCACTAATAAAGTAAAGAAGAAGCCCTGTGATCTGTCCTGTTTCAAAAGGAAATGCGTCAGTACAGAAATGAAAACTCTGCTTGTCTCGCAAATTCACGCTAAAGTGTGTCGTGTCTGCACCGTTAGCGCCACCAATCCGAGTTATAAAATTAACTCTAAATCTAAAAATTAGAGTGGTGCTTTATGCAAAGAAATATGGTTGCTTGTGTGTTGCCATTAGTTGAGTATTAGCTGAGTGTTTACTTGGTGTCTGCTTTTTGTTTTTTTCCTTTTTATCGCAAATCAGAAGTAATAGTTCACCTCTAACAAGCCACACAATTCATATCTGTAACACAAACTGTACGGGATGAGTTACTCACCGAATATTAACACTTGGCAATAGTGTGAGCAATAGCAATAGTAATAGTCATGCTTTTCTTTGGCAAACATGTTTCCCAAACATTCCCTCTGTCCTTCCTCCTAGTTACCATAGTTTGGACAAAGAGGTAGTCTGAGCCCAAATTAACAGAGGTTCACATTTTGGAATAGAGCCACTGTAAATGGCTTACTTTAGTTAGCATTAGTTTTTATTTTACCTTGTAAAGGTAAATTTATGTGTCTGGTAAGCCAACAAGAAAGCAAAGTCTGTGGTGTTTGTGCACCGGATTTGCGTGGGCTAATCAGTTCAAATATGTATAAAAATGAATATAAAACACACTTGCTCATTTACGTGTGGGAGTTTTTAAAAAGCACAAGCGCATGCTCCTGACATCTTTCATAATTCAGATATTATTTAGAACAGCAGGCATATATGTGTAATCTGAGTAGTTTTTTGAACCAAATTAGACATTTTGTAGATGACATTGGTGGCTTTGGTGAAGTCACATTCAGGTCACAATCAGCCATGATTGACTGAATTTTTAGTGTAAAAGAAAGAATAGAGTCAGTGAAATTATGAATCGTGGTATTTATGCGTTGATGAGTTTTTCTTTTGGTAACCATGACTTTTTTTCTTGACTTTTGATATGAGATGACAAGCCTCCCTCTTTGAGTCAGACTATTGATTTGAATTGCTTCATTATGTAAATTCTTTGGTTTATTACTCCTATTTGTTTTCTTGTTAATGTGAAATCAGTCATTATTTATCTTTATGAATATTATGGGCTAAGTGGAATACAAAATTTAGTTATGCTAATTCAGTCAGTTCAGACATATATTTTCTGTAGTCACTGATTATAAAAGTTTGTTCATATTTATTTAATAAATAAAATAAAAATAAAATTCAGTAAGATTTTTTGTAACACTTTTATTCAGTCCAATGGATGTATTACATTGATCAAAAGTGACGACAGTGAAAAGATTTATAGTTACAAAAGATTTCCATCTCAAAAAATGTTTCTGTTCATCAAAGAATCCTGACAAAATGTATCATGTTTTTCACAAAAATATGTTTAATTTTAATAGATGATAATAAGAAATGTTTCTTGAGCGCACAATTAGCATGTTAGAATGATTTCTGAAGGCTTTGCCATCACAGGAATACATTTTTTTTTTTTAATTTTTAAAAATTTACAATTTCAAATAAATTATTTTAATTTTAATATCTCTATTATCGTTTTTCACTCACTTTGTGGGACAGTGAGCTCTGTAACTTTGCAGATCATATACATGCACAAACAGATACATTACACACTAAAGGAAAAGGAAAATATTAAAGGGTCATGAAACCCTAAACCAAGTTTTCTGAGATTTTATCAGAGTTATGTGTGTTGAACATCATAGAAGACAATGTTACCATCCGTTAGTTTTGATTGTAGGAGAAAACTAGTTAATTTTAATCTTTTTTGCGCTATTTTTAACTTGCGGATTTAAATTTGTCTTCGTGTCTGACGTTTTCTTGCGCTATAGTAAATCGATGACTCATCGGTGTTTCATAATTATTCATGAGACTGCGTGTCCTTATCCTATGAGAAGACGCCTCGCTTAATTATTCACGACAGCATGCATTCATTTCCTATGACAGGCCCTTCAAACAGTGAGATCTCATACAGTAAGTGAGAGATGCATTAATAGATCAAAAATGAGTGTTTGTTTTTGCTTCGTAAGAGTTTCTGCGTCACAAGTTCTCCTCAATAGATCCTGAGTCTTCGACACAAATGTGATTCATCCACACTGTGAGTGTAACCAGTCTTACGACCCTTTAGCCAATCAAACGGCTTATAAAAATGCTGCAAAATAAGCCTCAAAAGTTATTAGAGATGTTGATATATATTTTCCTTGCAGAACAAATGCTGTGCATTTATTTGTGCATTAAATTATAGCTGTCACAGGATATGTGTGTATTTGTGTAATTTGGTGAACTTACATATCCATTGCATATATTGTGCTGTGTTTAATGGTAATTTGCAGAGTGCATTTGTGGGAAGCTGTGTGGTCAGTCTCCCCTCTTCCCCCTCCACTCTGCAGCTCGCCACGCCCACTTTTGTAGCATCACTGTGGTGAGAACTGACTGGTACTAACAAAACATCATATGACCCCTTTAACTGTTTTTTGTGTTAGTGTTTTGTTTTTAAATTGAATATTAAAAACATATTTTGACCCTATTGACGTAATGCCAATGAACAACGCACATTTTACAATAACTAAACAATGCCATATACTACAGAAAAGGTCCTCAGGCTTCCATCAGTGCAGAATTTGTTGGCTAAATCAACTGCACTACCCAATGCCAATTTCACGGTGTCTGAAGCATCATGGATAAATTGAGGGTAATTTCTTTAGAACTAAGTTGCTTAGAAGCTCAGATGTGCTGGTCCGTAGCGAAACCTTTTTCTTTTTTTAGTCAGTCTTGTTAAACAGATGTCTTCTGCCTCATTCTGTTGGTCTGTAGCAGCATGTTTCCGCATCTCTGTTGGAGTTTGCAGAGTTCATCTTAACATGGTACTTTTTTGTACTGTAATTTAGATTCTTGAAACAGGGCCTCATATTCACATTATTACTCAGCCTCCGGATCTGTCAGTTTGGGTCAACTTTGAAAGAGAGGTGGTTGCTGAGTGTTCTTATTCTTATTAATGGGGGTTCTTTGAACTCTTGGACTCCTGCATTGCTGGCAGGCGGTTTAATTAGTCCAAGGGTCATGGGTTATGACCTCACTGGCCTGCAAGAATAGATCAGAATCTGAGAAGTATTGATCATTTTATTTGACTAGATGCAGGTAAACCAATCATTAGTCACGATGAAACGGAACTAGTGACAGATTTTTATTTATTTTTTGACGTACATCACAGCGTAATGGATTATCGGAAAAGGAAAAAATGTAGGGTGGGGACTTGGTTCTATCTATCGGTTGTTGATTGGACTGTTGCACTGAAAAGTGGAGGCAGATGAAGAGGAGTTTGCAGAGATAAGGTTTAATCAGATTAAATGACTGAAAAAGTCCTGCATACATCACCAGAAATAAGTCTGGTGTTTTCACCAGAAGGTCCAGTTGACATTTTGAAGTTAAAGATTTTTTTTTTGTCTATAACATGCATTTAGAAAATTTCATTTCATGCTGACTTTAAAGGGAATTCAGGAGTTTGAGTCCCTGCAGAAAGTCCCACACAGCCCTTTCTCCGGTGGGGCGCCATCTTGGGAGATCCAGAAAGCCATTAAAAACGTGCCCTGTATTAGAAGAAATAGGTTCTGGGTCAGGATGTGCTGCGTTGGGAGTGTTCATCTCCCACTCACATGACACTTCTTTTGAGAGAAATCTGCTATGAAGTGAAGACACTTTTATTAAAGCTTCTGAGTTTTCTTTTCACACTTTTTAAGATTTTAGAGGCTGTCAAGCTACAAAATGCATAATCAAAGCATCATAAAATCGGTCGATATTTTTTTTTTTTAAGTCGTCTGAAAACATGTGATAGCTTTGTGTGAGGAACAAACTGAAATTTAAGTCACGATGTATTAGAATAGAGCAGCTCTGACATGCAGCAAAACATTTTTTTTTTCCCTGGAAGAAAAAAGTCATAAAGGTTTCAAAAAAGACATGAATATGAGTATACGATGGCAGAATTGTTATTTCAATATGAACTATTCCTTTGAATTTTGGCATGTAACTTGAATGATACTTCAGATTATGCGACTTGTTGATGAGGTGGGCGAGGTGACAGTTTCGTCTAGATTTCTTTTTTGATTGTTTTTAGCATTGCTTTTGTTAGCTGTGTTTTAGACAGTTTTCACTGTAAAACCCCCTCTAAAAATATTTTAAGTTTATCCCCTTTAAAGCACCATCACTACAGCCACACACATTAACACGGACATCTTTGGCCTTTGAGCACTGCATTTTTGTAGTTAAGTTAAAAATAGTTTAACTTTTCGATGTGTCTCAAGACCCCCTGCATTCTGTTCCATTTTGTTGTGCTCCCTTTCAGGCTCGAATTCACTACACAGATTTTGCCCAGTTTTTTGCCTCTATTTACAATCTAGACAAGTTGGCACTAGTTGCTGAAAGTCAGAACCAGTCTGCAGGTTTAAGTTGACAGATTTCACAGAAAATCATGTGATGGGCACCCATAAGAAACATAACCAGTTCGGTTTAGGTGAACCAGAAACCAGTTTTCCTAAAGTCGTTCATATTTGTTGTTCGATTTGATTCGATTTCGATTCACAAGCTTGCGATTAGATTTCGATTCAATTAGAATCGATATTGATTAATTGGGGCCTATCAGGTATAGTACATGGCAAATTTCCTCAAGAAAAAAAAAACTTAATCTCAACTAATCCAGTAAACTATACAGTGAACCCCAGTTGGTACATGATATTAATGGTTACAATTAACTGATTTGTAGGCTACTTGCATTTAAATTACACATGGTGAAATTTTTATAATAATAATGTTAGAATTGTACATTTTTAATGACAATTCTAAAACGGTTAGTTCCTGTCCTTGATTCTGTTCTGAATTGATATTGTTCTAAATGTTTACTGTATTATGTAGAAGTGTATTGTGAGAAAGAGATCGAGTGAGCGAGTTTATTATCTGCATTCAGATTTAGCATTTTCCTTCAGGTCAGACCTGTGTTCATAATAAATAAAATGTCCGATGTATTATCTTGTCCTTTTAACAGTTAAGGGGTTTTCCCGTGACTGCACTAGTCAAAGCATTTGTCAGTTGTGTCTTGTTCCGTTTTCAAAACAATTCAGTCTTTTCAGTATAAAAGTCTTCGCTACTGACTGACACACTCATAAAGACAGTCTTTGCTGCCATCTAATGGCGTAATAATGTAACCTCTGTTGCTGTTCACGGTCAGGGACTATTTTTTCGTCGGAAGGAAGGCTTTTATTGAAAGTTTACTTCATGAAAGTTGCATTGATACATATTTTTGGCTTTAATATTTGTATTGTGTGTTAACCGTTTTATAAAAGTAATAAGGTACTCGAGGCTAGTGCTATATCGTGAATTAATCACGGCTAAAGGGGTTGCAGGTACTCCGCTTCACGTTGTGCCTAACAACGCTCTTTAGCCGTGACTTATTCACGATACAGCACTAGCCTCTCATACCTTATTGCTTGCTTATGTTCTTATGTTTTCTATAAACATTTTAATGGTGGCTGTAATAAAAACATGACGGATTTATTCAAACATTAAATACTGAGGAACGGGTTAAGTAAAAATACAATGAATATGCAATATAGTGTGTATATTTAGCAAAATGCTACTCTTTAAAGCTTATTTTTCTTGCTGACTAACAAGTTTTTGGACATTGAATGCCTTTTCTGTGGAAAATGTAATATTACGTAACATTTGTTTACAAGCTATTTTATTGACGTCTTTCTGCGGTTGAAACACTGATGACACGATTACAAGAGACATGAAACGTATTTCGGTAAGTTGTACTAATATATTTCAACATGTTCAATCATGTTTATTTTATGCTGTAGTAAAGAGGAAGAGATGATCAGTTCACATGGTCACCATGCTGCCGCCTTTGACTTTTGACTTGCAGAATTTGAAAGCTGAGACTGTTTCATTTCAGAAGTCACAAAGCTTATTGCAATTTATGGGAGGCACTCAACAAAGTTTTGTTCATTTAATCAACTGAAATCAGCATCTGAAAGATAGATTCTTGGGATTTTTTTTTTTTTTTTTTTTTTTTTTTTTTTAAACCCAGCCCTAGTCTTCAGGCAACCAACCAACTTGATTTATGTAGTTTTGCACATCTCTAACTCAAAACATCTTAGGAACCCCATACCAACTCCCTGGCAACCACCCACAACACCCTAGCATTGTAGCAGCAAATTTGTAAAGTTAAAGTACCCAAACATCTCGTTCCACATTTTCATTGATGCCTTAACATGTTCTTCTCACCCATGCATTATGGGATAAACACAGAGCTTACGGTTAAATAGGGAAGCTTCCACAATGAGGCTCTAAATAAAACACCAACTTCCTGCATTCCATAAGTAACTGCAGGGCATGTGGTCTTTTGAAGACTGTTCTCTGAATGGAAGATGAGTGAAGAGATTCTGGCCCCTCCAAAGCTCTCTCAGAGACTGAGCTGAGAGGGTCATGCTAGGTCACATGTCTCAGGAACAAGAGGAGCTGTCTGTAGAAGAGTGTGAAAATCACAAACCTCCTCCGCCTTCCAGGCCTGTTGCTAGGCTACGGAGAGGAAGTGGTGCGTTGTGCTTTTTTTTTTTTTTTTTGCACTGGCACCCTGTGTCTACCGTTAAGCGGTACAAACATACACCAGTCTCGCAGTGACAAATGACTTCCTGATCCTGATTGTACAATAATAACTGTTCCGTTTTCACAACTTCTACAATATATCTGAGTGTCATTGCTGTTGTTTGGCCTCCCTACCTTCCTGCAGATACCGTCTTAGTGCTTATGATTGGATTGTTGAGGATAGCCAATAGCAGCTGTGATGATGAAACCGCACAGCAATGTCTTCCTGACAACATTTTGCGGCTACAGTTACAATATATTATACCGCAAGCTCTCCGATAGCCATTTTCAGTCATTTCAGATATAATAGGAACAGACCTCAGTATGCATTTCAGCTGCCATTCTAGATTAGAAGGATTCTGCTGCAACATAGTGTGCTTATCTGTTTGGCTTGTAAAAGCATTTGCATCCATCACACATAGGCTACGAAAACAGTCTGCAGATGACTATGAAAAAGCTAATCTTTTTAAGTATAAAACATCCTATGACTTTGAAACTGTGTAATGCGGTACAGTAAGTACAGTATGCATTTATTTTCTGTATAAAAAAAACCCAGATTACCTCCTGCAGATGTGCACCATACATTAGGGGCCGTATACACTGAACGCTTTTTTCCATTCCAATGCACTACTTTTCCATTGTTTTTCTATGTAAACACACTAGAAGGACATGTATGACCGATGCGCTTGCATCTTGCATTTTTTGCAGCATCTCGCGCATGACACGGCGTTCTAAAAATGTGGCGCTCAAATTAAAATCAGTTCACTTTCGAAAAAACATCTTGTTTTTCAAAGCAAAAACACGTTCTGTGTTCTTAATCTTTTATCGACAACTATTGCCATGAGAATAGCATCAGTTGCTGACATGGCATTAAAATCTCAAATACCTACTTTACTTAAAGGGGACTTATAATGCCCCTTTTACAAGATGTAATATATGTCTCTGGTGTCCCCAGAATGTGTCTGTGAAGTTTCAGCTCAAAATACTCCACAGATCATTTATTATAGCTTGTCAAAGTTGTCCCTATTTGGGTGTGAGCAAAAACGCGTGTTTTTTGTGTGTGTTCCTTTAAATGCAAATGAGCTGCTGCTCCTGGCCGCTTTCCAGAAGAGGGTGGAGCTTTAACAGCTCGCGCTTCAGTTGCTCAACAACAACAACGGTGGAGAATCTCACGCAGCCAAAATGACGATTGTCAGTAACAGTGTTCAGCGTTACATTGTTCAAACCTTTGTTGCGTGTTCTTGGGGGCAGGGTTTATGTAAATTTTAGGGTTAGTGATATCACAAACCCAGGAAGAAGCTCGTTGTAGTCCCTACCAGACATTTGTTGTAGTCCTTAAACAGAGAATTCTTTAAAAGAAAACATCTCCCTTTGCATTGAACTTTGAGCGTTGTAACTTTGCAGATGTTGTTTGTGCTCTAACAGCAACATTACACACTAACTAAAGTTAAAAAAGTTAAAAAAAATAATCAACCACCCCTTTAAATTAAGTAAAACTGACTTGATTGGACTGTCAAAGTGTAAGACATTTTTACATAAAATTGCAAAATAGCTGTATTTATTTATCAAAATAACCATATTTATTTTCAAAATGTAACATGCAATGTGAAGAAGTATTGTAACAGCTGTTTTCGTTGCATACTGTTTTGCATATTGTTTTGCATTTTGTTTCTAAAAATAGCGGACAGTAAATGGCATATATGTTAATGCAGTATGTTAAAATTCCATTCTGAACATATTGTATATTTATCACTAATATTGCACCATTGACACATTTGCGCCTTGCTTTTTTTATGGCTCCTGGCAGTTGAGGACAGTCTTATCTTATACGTCAAGGCTACAAAACTTTTCAGTTAATCTCTGTCAGGATGCCAGATGGTTTTTCCAGTTAGCAGTCAGCCATGTGAATCTTCTCATCAGGAAAGACGTGGAGCTTTAGGCTGCAAATCCATCACACATGCACCCATTCACCATGTCCACACATCTGATTCATTAATATGCCAGCATAATTTATTACGATTAGTCGATTGTATTATGATGATTGGCTCACGTGATCTGTCACAGATGTATTCAAATTAGCCAACATTTTTGTCCAGTCAGCATGTCTTTCCATTTCACAAGCTTTTAAAATTAATTGCATGCCATTTATCAACACAAGCCATCCAGCATTTATTAATATGATATTCTAATATCAATCTAGCTAACTGCAGTGTGCAACAAGTGTCTCATAACATAACATAATTTTCAACACATTCAAATGTATCTAATGATAAAACAGTGTTGCGTTACCTCACATATGCTTGACCGAAAGAAGCAGAAGCGGCGACTGTGGCATAATAAAAGTTCTGCTGCTCTCCAGGCGTTTGTCGTGTTCGTCTCTCATTACTAATCGCTCCAGCGTTGCTCTGCTCTGCTTCATACTACAGTAACGTTAATAATCTCATCCATGAACATGATTTCTGCTCGAGCCCCATCAGATTCTTTTCCACCGGCTGTGAGGTGAAGATGACAACTCCCATGATTCCGCGCTTAATCTCTGTGTCATCAAACTACGCCTTTGCTTTGAATAGGCGACCTCTAGTGGTGAAAAATTACATATTGTGCCTTTAAATCTAATGTAACATTAAAATGGACAAATAGGGCTGCACAAATCTAAATAAAATACACGCATACAACTTATAATACTGTGTTTTCAGGGTTCCGCATTTGCCTGTTTTAGAGAGCAGGGTGGCTGAAATAAAGCTGGTATATAAGATATTAAACTTACTATATTTATTTTATTTATTAATTTGAACTTAGAAAAAATAAGCCTGTAAAATCAACAGATTTATTCTGTACTACTAAGTCGCGATTCCAACAATTATCGGTCAATGCTAATAATTTAAACGTGGCGAGATATTAGTCAACCACTAGTGAAAATCTAGATATTAGATGCTCAAAATAGGATCAAGAAGTGACATGAGCCGTATTCGAACTCTGTGCACATCACACCATGGCTCCATGGTTTGATAGAATATGTTGAAAGTTCCCTACACGGTGGTTTTCTTATTTTTATATAGCCATGGGGTTTGTCTGGGTTTCTCCACTCATTAATACTTTCCAATAGCAGTTGAAGTTGTTAATGAGCACTGATGGGACTTGTGTGATGCTCTCTTCTCATGTCCTTCTTTCTGTTTCCCACCTTTTTTTCACTCCTTCCCTCCTTCTCTTGCCGAAACATCTCCTCTGCTCAGAATCAAAGCGGTGGGAGTGTGTTGGGTGAGGAGATGAAGTGTGCATAATTCATTCTGAAGAGCACACACTGGGTGATTCTGCCGTTCAAATGAATGCACTTCTGCTCAGATCTGCTACGGTATCTCCTGCTATTGTCCCGAAACACGGGACCTGCTGTGCGTGCAGATGATCTGTGTCTGCGGTGTCTGTTTCCCTCATTCTGGTTATGAAATGAAATTGAGCTCAGGGGAAGTGAGGAACTTAACAGGTAAACAGGAGGGAATTGGGGGAGACCTGGGACAATGATTGCCATTTCCACATTCCTTCAGTTCCTCCATAACGGTGCAACAGTCCAGCTTGTGTAACGCTTTTGGAGGTTCATCCAATCCAAACGGAGTTGTCATCTGGTGGCATTGTGACACACACACACATTCACAAACATGAAATGGTACAGCCAAGATCCTGAGATCATTCACACAGGTTTTTGGGTCTGTTTCAATCATTTTAGGAAGTGAGTGTGTGTTTTTTTTTCTATGCTGTTACGTAATGATGGTGCCTGCCAGAGAGGCTTACGTCAGCCTATTCTTCTGCCACAGATAGATCTCATTACCACACGTTCAATAATGCTGGCATGATGTTTGTATGATACTCGTAAATGATATTTCCTCTCTCCTATCTTTCTCTCTTCAGGGACGCCATGTTAAGACGGGCCAGCTCGCTGCAATCAAGGTCATGGATGTCACAGGGGTAAGAGCGTAAGCAGGGCAGGCCATAACAATTTCCTGTTTCTATGTCGGTTTGACTTTTACACATTCGCACTTTCCTTTGGGCATGATGTAATTTAAACACAAACGCAAACATTTATGGGTCATTCTTAGTGCCATTTGTACCTTTTTTATTATGTCATTTTAAATGAGAGAACTTCCAAGAAACAACGTACCAGGGCTGTAACCACCATAGACGTCATAGAATATGAGTATATTGTGATTATATTTTTGCAGTTTAAAATAAGTTTTCTATTTTAATATATTTTAAAATGTAATTTATTCCTGTGATGGCAATGCTAAATTTCAGCATCATTACTCCAGTTTTAAGTGTCACATGATCCTTCAGAAATATTCTAATATGCTAATTTGGTGCTCAAACTTTCCTTGTTATTATTATCAATGTTGAAAACAGTTGTGCTACTTAATATTTTTGTGGAAACCGTGATACATTTTTTTCTAGATTCTTTAATGAATAGAAAGTTCAAAAGAACAGAATTTTTTAAAACCAATATACTGTTAGATTACAGATGTCTTTATTGACACTGTTAATAAATTTAATGCATCCTTGCTGAATAAAAGTATTAATTTTTTTAATAAAAACTTACTGACCCTAAACATTTTATATTAACATAAATTATATATATAATACCATATGTTAAAATATTAACTTTTTAATATTTTTTTTTTTATTCTATAACCTATTATTCTGATATTCTGAAGTTTTTTTTGAATGTTAAAATGCTTTTTATTTAATTAATAATAATGTGTAATATACAGAGATAACTATAAGTAAGCCATTTTTAGGTTGATTCTGTGAAGCATTGTGAATCCTTATTTTTGTCTGAGCATTCTAACCAGCCTGACATAGCAACACACTCAACCAATGGCATGAGTTTGGGGCGGGGCTATCTGTTTGGCTGGCGAATGACAGCTGGAGGGAGTGTTTGGGAAAACCTGTTTGAAAACCAATCATTTTATCCCCAATTTTGTTGAAAAATAAAAGTAATATAAGTTATATACTTTTACTGTTCACACTGTAAAACTAAAACACAAATGGGGCCATTTCCTGACAATGACTCGCTCATAGACTCGCACCAAGATACACAATATTTTCCGGCTCAGTCTCAAGTGTTGTCTGTTTTATTTGACAGGATGAGGAGGAGGAGATCAAAGCTGAGATCAACATGCTGAAAAAATACTCCCACCATCGAAACATCGCCACCTACTATGGTGCCTTCATCAAGAAGAACCCACCTGGCATGGATGACCAGCTCTGGGTCAGTCTTCACCAGTAGTAGGCGAAAAGAATCAGGGTTATTTAGTTTGTGATTGTTTCCTTGTTTTTGTGTGTAGTACAGTGCGGTGTTAGGGAGTAGCTAAATGTAGTTATATTTTTTTTTTTTTATGAGTTTTTGTAATTGTATGTGTTTTTGTAGTTTTTTAGGTTTAATTTACTTTATTTTCCTCATCTTAAACATATTTCAGTTTGTTGCCAAGGCAACATTTCTAATTTCTGTTTGTTTTTCATCTAATATTTATATTTAAATTTTTCAGATTGGAATGATTTTTAAGTTTTAGTTGCCAATAACAACACTGATTGTAAATTAATTTGAATTTTGAAAGGTTTGCATACGATACCAGAATAGAGCCAAAGCGAATACGAGATTGATAAAAATTTTTTTTTTTTTTTAAAGATTTATTTTTGCAGTTTTTTTTAGATTTTATAGTGAAGACAGGAAGTGAAGTGGGAGAGAGCGGGAGACAGGATGGGGAAGGGTCTCGAGCTCGCTACAGGTCGGAGTGCTGCCCACAAGGCTATTGGCCTAAGTAACATAATCAGAAAAGTTTCAGGATTACATTTTGATTACAGATTACGAAGACAATACATTTTTACTTTGGAATAACATAAACCAATAAGACCAGAAATGCGCATTAAACATTTTGAGTATCTTGTAGCTTAAAGCTATAGCCTCAGAATAGCTTTCTCAACACTGGTAAGGTAACACTTTCAAACAGTTGCTGATTTCTCACTCAGAAATGCAGTGTTCACACTCTGAACAGAGGTGCCCAGGCCTTGTTGTTTTCACCTTCTTGTTTTGAACGCAGACTTCCAGCCTCATTTCCTCTGTGGTGAGGTTAGTCATTCTCTTTGCCCAGCAACATAAAGATAAGTGACACACTGAAGACATTTACTTGCACTAGAGCTTCTGTCAGCACAACCAGCCTCCATCGGGGGTCTTTGTAAGAAGGATTTCCCTTAGAGGAGAAAAAAAAAAAAAAACACTGCCAACTCAGCAGTCGTGACTTTGGAGAGTCCCAGAGGCCAAACATATTTAGACCCATCTGAGGGCTAGCTCAAGAGAGCATTCAAAACCAATCGGTGTTTCAGAAATAACATCATATTCTGCTCATGAATTCTATTTATTGACTTTTATTGTGCCCCAGGGGCCCCTAATGAGATTAGAGCTCTTTTTTATGAATGTCCTGGGTAAAAAAATGTAAAGGCAAAGAAGTAAAAACTTTTTGCACGTCACTGCCACTTACTAAAACTCTATATTAACACAAAGGTAGGGCTGAAGGGAAAAAAGAAACTGCTTGGCTTGAAGTTGTTTTATTGTGTCAAATCTTACTCTCTGGACTCTTTTCTCTGGAAAGAATTGTGAAATTCCTCTTTTTTAACCACTAATACTTTTTATTGTACCCTTCTGTCTTGTCATTTAAACTTCCTCAAAACTCGAAGTGGGAAAATGAAGTTGCCCTGGGACAGTTGTGTCACTTACAGATCTAGTTTCAGCTGAAAAGGTGAAATTCGTGAGTGTGAGTGTTGAATGTGGCGTCTAAATAAAATACAGGTTCTGCCACTTGTGAGCTGCTGTAGTTAAGAAATAGAACATTATAGATCTTTTTTTTTTTTTTTTTTTAAATCAAAATGATTTTTTTACTTTTAATTTTTGTTCCTCAAAGGCTGGATTGAACTCCTCAATGGTATTTGACACGCTTGCTTTAGGTCTTTAAATTTATTTTTAATATTATTTTTAAACAGCAACTTTTCATGTTACAGCTTCTTAAACCAGCAAATTGCTGGAGCTGATTAGCCAGCATTTCAACATCAGGTCCTATTCACGCATGACCTCTTATGCTGTTAAATTTATGACAATGTGTGTATGTGTGACAGCGCCAATGTAGTTCTCCTCTAAATTATCATTGTGTCATTCATATGGTTTGTTAGGTTTTATCCTAATTTGGTTGAGGTTGTGTGTCTGTAGTTGGTGATGGAGTTTTGTGGCGCTGGTTCAGTGACGGACCTGATAAAGAACACCAAAGGGAACTCTCTAAAGGAGGAGTGGACAGCTTACATCTGCAGAGAGATCCTCAGGGTGAGTTTGTGTATATTATGGACCACTAGAAGGATCTTATTTTTGATGACTTGCTCCAGTTGAGTTTAACTTCTTCTTCTGGTTTTGATAGGGTCTGACTCACTTGCATCAACATAAAGTCATCCATCGTGATATCAAAGGTCAAAACGTTTTGCTCACAGAGAATGCGGAAGTCAAACTTGGTGAGTTCACACCCCTAAGGGCAATAACACAAACAACACAATGTACATTCCTCATTTATACTAATCACTATATGTAATCTACTGTCTAGTGTATGAATGTTAGAAATTTATTTTGTTATTTAACATCGCAATCTGATAGCCACTCCCCCTCCGATATGGATGTGAAGCTTGGAAAGTTAAGTGCCTAACGTTTTTTTTTTTTTTTTTTCTCGGTTAAATAAGTGCATCATCTGAGTATTTAACTCTTTCCCCAGCATAGACGAGTTATCTCGTCTTTTATGTGAAAACGCTTCCCTGCCATTGACGAGTTATTACGCCTTTCCGTGTTTTCACTGTAATACGCTAGGGGGCGCTCTGACAAATCTTCTGAACGAGTACAGTATCTCCAGTTCAAAACACAGGCAAAAAAGAAGCAGAAAAGAACGATCTCATATGTAAGCAGACTTTTTGAAAAATTGCACTTTTTCTTTTTGGAATTTTCAGTGTGAACACTACTCGCACTATTTATACTAAAAAATGGCACAAATGGCTCAACGCCTAGTGTTAAGGTTTAACTAAGTAAAAGTAGCAACGATGCTAACTAAACTACATTTTGGTGGTGTGTAAAATCCAGTAACACTTTTTTCCCCAACAAATAGCAGCATATTGTGACAAAATACAACATAACTCTTTCTATCTTGCGATAGCTTACCATTGAGATAAAAGCACTAATCAAACATTTACGTATTCAAACGTCTTCATCAAAACCTTGTCGTGAATTGTTGTCAAAAGTTTTGGGCTAATAAGATTTTTGCTTTTGAAAAGTCTCTTATGCTTACCAAGGCTGCATTTGTTTGATCAAAAATACATTAGTAACTGTAATAATATGAAATTTTATTACAATTTAAAAGAACTGTGTTCTATTTAAACATTTTGTAAAATGTAATTCATTCCTGTGATGGTAAAGCTGAATTTTCAGCATCATTACTGCAGTCTTTAGAGTCACATGATCCCTCAGAAATCATTCTGATATGCTGATTTGCTGCTCAAGGAACATTTCTTGTTATTAATGTTGAAAACTGATAATAGTAGTTGTGCTGTCTAATATTTGTGTATGAAAGTAAAAAAAACAACAACATTTATTTAAAATAGTTTTTTTTGTAACAATGTATAATTCTGCCACACTTGGTAAATTTAATGCATTCTTGCTGAATAATTTCTTTAAAAAAAAAAAAAAAATCTTACTGACCCTAAACATTTGAACAGTAGCGTATATTTTTAAGTTTGATGTCACCTTTTTTTTTTCTTTTTTTTTTTTATAATATGAACTGATAATTTTATAATAATCTAGATATTCAGTGTAGATACATTGTATCTAACTACTTTTTCAGTAAGTACTTTGAATTATGAGAAGCTTGTTACTCCCTCAATGTTAGTTTGAGTGTGTATGTGTGTTTTTATTGGTTGAATCTGTATGTTGAGGAACCTGTGACCCTCCTCTGGAGTTATTAGCGCTTGTCATTGAGTTGCTTGAGTTTGGGAGACAGTTCAAGCTGGTTGCTATGACAACGCTGCCTGCAGTGATGAGGGAAGAGTGGCACAGAGGCAGATGGCAGCATACACTTCATCAAAGACCTCTCCGCTCGTTACTGCACGCAGACACATTAAGGCCAAATCTTCCCGGTGTTTGTGTGTGTGTGATTGCGTGTGTTTTCAACAGTTGATTTTGGTGTGAGTGCACAGTTGGACCGCACCGTCGGTAGGAGGAACACTTTTATTGGCACACCATATTGGATGGCTCCAGAGGTCATAGCCTGTGATGAGAACCCAGACGCCACATATGACTTCAAGGTATTTCAAGCGATTCTTAATTACGCTGTCACTTTCTTCTCACAGCAACTGATTGCTTTTGTTTGAGGGTCTTGTTTGGCTTAAGGCACACGTTCTAAAACACCTTTTTGTTACAGAGTGATCTGTGGTCGCTGGGAATTACAGCTATTGAGATGGCAGAAGGAGCCCCTCGTAAGTCCAACACAATGTAATATGATGTTGAAGTGCCCCTATTATGCTATTTTAAAGGTTCTTAATTTTATTTGCAATAGGTTTACATGCATCCAAGGTCAAAAAACACTTTCTCATAATATACATTGCAGCCAAGGACCGCCCAGAGCCCGGCCGACTGACATGTAAAGCAACCAATCACAGTTCGTTTTGTTCCACGTCATGTTTAGGGGCGTGAAGATGTAACATATTGTCCGTACAATAACAGACTGGTGTGTAAAACCGTATTTTGGACATATTTTACAGACTCTATGCCACAAACTTTACATACTTCTCATACTTTTGAAAATCCAGTGTTTAGTTGAGCCTGATAAGTGCTCATTGTCACAGTTGTAAACACGACTGTGTTCTTTTTTCCATGAGGGGGTTTGGCACCAGGCATCTTTCTTTTTGGAGACAATAACCCTATTCAGTCTTCAGTTTGCAGAACTTATACATTTACAAGCTGCTATGTTTCACACAACATGAAGGGTAATATCTGGAAAAGCATAATAGGGGCACTTCAAACACATGATGGTGTATTTGATATGATATTTAATATGAACACTGTGATCGCTAAATGCACACGCTTGGCTGTTTTCTCAGCACTGTGCGATATGCATCCAATGCGAGCGCTTTTCCTCATACCCAGAAACCCAGCACCCCGACTCAAGTCCAAGAAGTGGTGAGTCAGACATGCCTGAATGCCACATCATTTTGAATATACACTGCCTGATGATAAAAAGGCCTGAGCGTCAAATCGGAGGAAACTCACTGGTTTGTCATTCTCTGTAGGTCTAAAAAGTTCCAGTCATTCATTGAAAGCTGTTTAGTGAAGAATCACAATCAGAGACCAAGCACTGAACAGCTCATCAAACATCCCTTCATCAAAGACCTCCCCAACGAGAGACAGGTCCGAATTCAGCTCAAAGACCACATTGACCGGACCAAAAAGAAGAGAGGGGAGAGGGGTGAGTTTACAATATTGATTCAATTGATTTTAATCAATCTTCATTTTAATGAACCCATATTGATTCTTAAATCCCAAGCTCAATCTTTTAGTCTATGCTGTTTTCTGTTTAAGCAAGAACAGAACTTCACCAAACATTATTTGTAGTGCAACTCCCATCCAATAAACACAATAAGCTTTGTGCTTTGTTACTTTTGATATGATTCGAAAAGTCTCAGCTTGCAGATTCTGTCAATTTTATCTTGAATTTCAAACACCACATCTCATTTTGAAGTTCTTTAATGTGGCATGACAGATCGCTGTAGCGCCTCAGTTTAAAAGGCATGTGAACCGATCATCTCCTCCTCTTTAGTTATAGCAAGAAATAAACATGAATGAACAACAGAAGGTATGTTTCAACTGTGGAAAGACATCAATAAAACAACTTCAATGTCCATAGCTCATTAGTAAGCTAGAAAACAAACTCTACAGATGAGCATTTTGTTAAATATATACACTATATTACATATTTGTTATTGTTACCTGTAAGTGACGTATATGAATATTTGTGGAAATGTGCATGTATATATTTATATAAATATATTTATATCCACTGTTTAAATGTTCATTTTTTTAAAAATGATAGTTTAATGATAGTTTGTAAAAATGATATTTCTGTCCAGTTTGTTGAAGAAGTTTATTAAAAAAAACTGCCTTAATGCAATTTAAAACAGCAATTTATTTACAACTCCTTTTTTTATTTGAGTGTTCTATCAAAAAATAGTAACTTAATAATAGTTTGGACTCTGTTGTTCACTTTAACCTTCAATATAGTAATGTACCAATTGTGGATTCCCTATACAGTTTACAGCTTTAGTTGAGATTTTTTATTTTTTTTCCTTAAAGGTGCAGTAAGCGATTTCTGAGATATTTGAAATCACCAAAATAAATGCCTCTATACCCAAAAGGAACACACCCCTATCTTGATAGCTCCACCTCCCAATTCACAAACATGCTATACAACATAGGCACCTCCCCCCTCATGAGTGGACACACCCCTTACTGCTGATTGGCTACAAATGCCACTTTAAACAGCATTTCTCAGAAATTGCCTTCTGCACCTTTTAAGAAAAATTGGCATGTTCTGATATATAACCAAATGAATCAATATCGAATCGAAATTGAAATCAAATTGAATCAAAAGCTTGAGAATCAGAATCCAATCGATTGGTTTCTGTAGAACATTAAGAATTATAACTATTTTTTAACTATATTTCTTTTATTATTATTTATCATTTAAAATGCATTTTATTTATTTATTTTTATTATTATTTAATATTGTTGTTATTATTATTAGTGAGAGTTGACCACTATTTAACAAAAACCTTTTTGTTTTATGCAAATTTTTAGATAGGATATTTTAGGATATGTGACTATTTTTCTTTCAGCGTTCCTTGTCTGAATCGGCCTTTATCCTTATCTTACAAGTTTTCTTCCTTATCAGCCTTATCTTACAAGTTTTATTCCTAACACATGCATCTTACAATGCTCTGTTATTCATTTTTTTTCAGACGAGACAGAATACGAGTACAGTGGAAGTGAAGAGGAGGAAGAAGAGCGAGACATAGGAGAGCCGAGGTACATAGACCTTTTACGCTCACACACATAAGAATGTATATGTGGATATAGTGGATTTACTTAATGTCTTGATTATTTAATGTCTTCCTTACAGCTCCATCATAAACATCCCTGGTGAGTCGACCCTGAGGCGGGACTTCCTGCGTCTGCAGTTGGCCAATAAGGAGCGCTCCGAAGCCCTGAGAAGACAACAGCTAGAACAGCAGCAGAACGAGGAACACAAGCGCCAACTACTGGCTGAGAGACAGAAGCGCATTGAGGAACAAAAAGAGCAAAGGAGGAGACTAGAGGAGGTAAGACGAGAAATACAGTTTAAAGACTGTGGGTTTGCAGCCATGTTTCTAAAATCTTCAGCATTATAGTGATATTATATTTATTTTATTTTATTCTCTTCCAAAACATCCTTAACTAGTAGTTCTCAACTGTTTTTTGTACCCTGATTTTACATTAAACATCAAGTTATGACCCAACACAAAACCAAAGTTGTTTATCAAAACATGTCTGTAAATGCATTGGAATTTATTAATAATGTCATAAACTCCAGAATTATTAACAACAACAGCAGTAGACATGAATCAAACATGTTATTAGCATTCACCATATTTCCAGGTGACAGATGAACAACAACAAAATATAGGAAGCATTTTCTTCTGCTATCCTGCATGATTATATGCTTAGTTGAATTTTATTTTTTGCATTTAGCATTGTTTTTCCTTGCAACCATATCAGAACAAACAGATAAAATGCTTTGCTATCATTTTGGTCACACTCAGACACATACTTCCTGTATTCTAATTTGTGTGTGTAATGGCTCATGAGATGACTGCCACTTTTTAATGTCCCTGGGAGACACTGAGCTATGATCAGTCCACAGGAAGGTTACCCGACATCTTAATCGAATTCTTCAAACGGGAGACAAAGAAAGAGCCGGTAGAGATATTCCTGAGTTATGTGATGTAGGGTTTTCTCAGTAGGGGAGGGAGCAGAGAACCTGTGGGGATGAATCAGGTGGCCCGGCTGGGCGTCAACCTCTCATTCAGCACATCTATCTCCCGCTGGTCCACTGTCAGGCCGCCTCGTTTCAGCACAGCTCCTGTCAGCCGCCCCTGCTGGGAATAGACTGTTCATGGCTGCCTGCTCCAAATGCCTTGTCCTTTACACCGCCACCTAGTGGTAAAAGAAGGAACTGCATATGCTAGTGTGAATCAAGGCCAAAAGTTGGAGTCAGCACTGAGATTTATATATAGGAATGGGAGGTTTGTTAATGAGGACTTGTGTTTATAATCTCACAGCAACAGCGACGGGAGAGGGAGCTCCGAAAACAGCAGGAGAGAGAGCAGAGGAGGCGCTATGAAGAGATGGAGCAGCTCCGCAGAGAGGAGGAGAGGAGGCATGCTGAGAGGGAACAGGTACATATGTACACACATCCACAGTCATACATGGCTTATTGTCGTTGACCAATATTTTTTGGTCGCTTATTAATGAAGTAGAAAGAGGGCAAGAAATGATTTGGAAAAATATTTCAGGACTGAAAATGTACAATTGTTCAGGCTGTTATATATAGATCTATCACTACAAACTAACCCATAATCCACTATGCAAAAAGAGATAGGGGTGCTAAACCATGCCAGAATTGACAGCTGCACACATATGAACAGGAAGAGAAGAAATGAAGTGACGTGGCAGCTTCACACACTCACACTAACACCACGCTAACAAACTCCCAATGATTCTCCACTACAGAGATGGAGATGTAAAGGGATGTACTTTCTGTTCATAAATGGCACGTGTGTGTGTGTGTGTATATATATGTGTATATATATATATATATATATATATATATATATATATATATATATATATATATATATATATATATATATATATAATGTGTGTTGATCACTATATTTATTTTTTATGACCGATACCAATTAGTATTCAAGTGTTCAATAACTGATATTTTATTTTATAAACACAGACACACATAAGTAAACAAATTTTTATTTTGTATGCGATTAATCGCGATTAATATTAATTGATTATAATTGATTAATATTATCATGAACACTATGCAACATTTTATGCAGAATAACTGATATGCAGAACCAATTTTTAATTGTTTTATTTCTGCTTGATGTTTGATAGCCGTGATAACCAAATAATCATTATTGAAATGCATTTTCCATTAGAAAAAGATTTTATATTTAGGGTGAATAAGGTGGGGAAAAAATAATTTTTGATCTGTCTCTCCACGTAAACATACACGCGTTACTGCTTGAAATACGTGAGGGCATATGCAAATTTTTTTGAAAGTAGACGTGCATGAAGACAGCAAATCTATCCATGCACTCTGTTTTTAAACCCTCTGTTAATCATATGTAATCAGACTTGCACTTTGTTCTCAACTGTAACTGTCTGCCTCAGTCCCTTATTTAAAGCATTCTCTCCAGTCTATGACTCACTTCCTTCAGGGAGGGAAATGTTCTGCTGGCTGGTATGCATATTTAAAGCACTCACCCACCCTTTCAAATGCTGTTGGGCTGCTTGAGCCCTGTTCAGTAGTGAATGAGGATGTCTCACGGGCCGTGTGTGAGAGTCTGTGTAGAGGCAAATAAGAATGACTGCGCAATTAATGACAATGAAGATTCACCAGCTCTCATTCATGCCAAAAGTTAAGCATTATAAGAGATTTAGCAGTTCTGTAACTTAATTTTAATTAGACATGCCCCTTTCCCTAAACTCTGCCCTTCAAATATCATGTTGAAACCACTGTAATGAGAGATTAAGCGGGAAAGCAACAGCTGCTCATGAAGCTGATCTCACTGTTCGCTTGCTAAGCATATATGGACTGCCTTGAGAAACTGCGAAATGATTAAACTGACAAAAAGCACCTCAAAGTCCCGCACTCACTTTTATTTTTTGCAGTTTAATGAGCCTCAGAGACAGTTGTGATATTTTGGGACAACTAATTCAGTAATATCTGCCAGGAAATGGATATTCTCCACATTCTCCAAAAATCAAGGCTTCAAGTGCCTTTAAAGCAACAAAGCACTGCATTTTCTTTGTTGTCATGAAGCATTTCATAGTTTTGTTGCTAATGACAGTAGTCCTCCACAATGCCTCAGTCCAGATGTCTCCGTTTTCAAAATCTTTTCCTAGATATCCTTTCAAAAAATGAATGTCTTGCAAATGGGGCCTATCTTTTAACACACCTTTTTCTTTCCATATATCTTTTTGTAAAGACTTTCTGCTTGTTTTTTCTGTCCAAGTACACTGCCACAAACCTGTTTTACTCTATAATACTGTAATTTAATATGTACACTACTGTTAATAAGTTTTTGAAACAAGTCTCTTATGCTCACCAAAGCTGCATTAATTGATCAAAAATACAATACAAATAGTACTATTGAATATTATATTAAACTACTATATTAAAATGTAATTTATTCCTGTGATGACACAGCCTAATTTTCAGCATCGTTACTCCAGTCTTCAGGGTCACATGATTCTTCAGAAATCATTCTAATATGCTGATTTAGTTATATCAAACTGTTGAAGACAGTGTTTGATGTTTAATATTTTTGTGGAAACCGTGCTACGATTCTTTCAGGACTCTTTGATGAATAGAAAGTTTAGGAGAACAGCATTTATTTGAAACTGAAACCTTAGTAACATTATAAAAGTTTTATTGTCACTTTTGATCAATATAATGCAGCCTTGCTGATTAAAGGTTTTAATTTACTTCAAAAACATTTTTGAACTGTACTGTAAATGTATGTTACCACTCTACAGATCTATCATCTGCAGTAGATGATAAAATATCATCTAAATCTAAAAATGATTAACTTACTGCAAAAGGTATTATTAGAGATAATATTACCATTAACATCCCATGGCATCTCCATCTGTTATGCACCCACTGTTTAGAAGACAATAAAAGCACATTGAATTACTTTCTGTGCTGCACTGTCATTTTAACAGAAGTGGTTTTATTCCAAAGCAAAGTTTTCTTTGGTGTGACATTTCCTGGAGCAGTCTGGGGTTAATTGCCCTGCTCTGGAAAATTAGGATCAGGGTACTAAGTAACTCCCCAGTGCATGGATGGCTCATTCCATGGTTTAAACCAATCACTTCTGGGTAGTGAGCTCATCACACACAAGGTCACATGGGATCTATGCAGGGCAGCAAGTTATTATCAGGGTTTCTTACCTTCAGATTTGCTTGATTAATCTTTCATTGTTTCACTTTTAAACTCTTTGAAGGCCCTGTCATCTCTTTTTCATCTCTTTCTTTCTCGCTCTCGTTCTGATGTGCTGCGCTATGGGGTTAGGAATATATCCGTCGGCAGTTAGAAGAAGAGCAAAGGCAGCTGGAGATTCTTCAACAGCAGCTTCTCCAAGAACAAGCCCTTCTGCTGGTAAACTAACATTTCAACTACCACCTTTAAAGTACTTGCACTTCCTTTCTTTTCATCTTCTGCACTTATGGCATCTGTTGGTCCCCAGTGCACTCAGAGAGAGTATCGATTGTGCGAATTGATCTGAGGTGTTTGGGGTTTGTGGCAGCTCTGTTTGTTATTGCTCAGTTCTCTGCGATATTAGACTCAGGATCCACGGCTATCAGGCCATCGATGGGATTAGCTTATAGATCTGTTGAGATCTTTCTAACCTCTGATAGCCTCCAGTTATTTTTAGGAGTACAAAAGTCTGACCCTGTTAGCATTATTTTGTTTCATGTGGAGCATCTGCTTCATATGTCACTCAAATCTGGCTCTTTTCACCTCATTCTCGCTCTCTGTTTTGTCTAGGAATATAAACGGAAACAGCTGGAGGAGCAGCGTCAGGCTGAACGGTTGCAGCGGCAGCTGCAGCAGGAGAGGGCCTACCTGGTGTCACTGCAGCAACAGCAACAAGAGCCACGGCCTGCTGACAAAAAACAACTGTACCACTACAAAGACTCTGTCAACCCTAGTGACAAACCGGCCTGGGCCAAAGAGGTACAAATGCATCTGGTTAGGATTCTTATTTTATTAGTACTATCAAGGGTTGTGTGAAAATTTATGTTTTCTGATTAATCCCAATTTCTTTTTAATGATCTGAATATTGTGTCATAAAATGCTGAATGCGAGTTTGCAGTTAAAAGAAAATATACCACTGAAATAATGGCAAGACATGTCTTTCTGTTTAGTTGTCTTGGTGGACTTCATGCAAAAACTACAAAGCAATTCACGATCAAACGAATCTTATGAGCCAATTTTTTTTTTTTTTTAGTGACTCAAAAACATACATCACATGACTGTAGGCCAATTCACTAAACAAATGACTGTAATGAATTGGTTCTTTTTAGTGAATCAAAAACCTACACCACATTAGCGTAGCCCAATTCACAAGTGACTCCTTATGATTTGGTTCTTTTTAGTGACTCAGAAACATACATCACATGACTGTAGTCCAATTCACTAAACAAATTATGTTTTTTGTGAGCTGGTTCTGAATCAAAAACATACATCAGCTTTAGTATAGCCCAATTCATGAGATATTAATGAATTAGCTTATTTAATGAATAGAATAGGAGAGTTACTGGTTTGAATCTGAAACACTGCCCTGTATAATTTACAGCATTAAAAGAGACAATGTCTTTTATAAGTAAGCAAAAAGAACATTATAACTAAAATATATCCAAATGAATCCGAATTGAATACATTTTTTTTAGCACTGCATCGAGAGCTTATGAATCCGAAACAATCTGAACCAGGAATCTGTATCGATACCCAGCCCTAGTGCTCTTTACCAAGATTCTACAGTCATTGATTATAGATGACATCGGACATTATATGTCATTTGTTCTTACTAATGGCTTCATTTAATCCACTTAATCCATGTATCTTGCTTCCTGTGAATAATTTTTCCATTGGTTTCAGAATCCACTGGATGCTTTTTGGTTATCATGCTCTGAAGCGGCCCTCCTTGCATCCTCAGTTTTGTGGGTCATAATCTGAACGGTTTTATTGTGCTTATCTGAACACAGGTGATGGAGAGAGCTAAAAGTAACTCCCCTCGAATCCCTCCCAAGAAGCACCATTCGTTTAACGGTCCTGGAGAAAAACGTGTCGGCCACCTCCTCCCTCTTGACCAGAACCCCTCTAATCAGCCCACAAGGCCCCCCTCCTACCCAGCAGCCTCCCACTCGAGAGAGATGGAGCTGGCCGAGCCTCAGCTCAGGATAGTCAGTGGGCCGAACGTTCCTAGAATCCGTGTCTGTTGTGAGCCAGATCCATCCCAGCTGCTCAGGATGGTCCAGCAGCAGCATGAGCAAGAGTCCCGGGCCTGCAGTTCAGGTCCCTCCAGCAAAGGGGCTGATATTGAGAGAGACTTACATGTCTCAAAGGTCTGCCTCCACTAGCATGACTCCTTTTTTCGTCATGACTTAGATGCTTACCGATCTGGTCATGGTGTATTATCAAAGAATTAATGGGGGAAAATGTATTTTTCCCGAATTTCTATCGGGGCATTTGGATGATCACTTCTGGAATGCCTTGTTTCTGTTTTCCTCTTGTTCTCGGGGTGAACGTGTTCCTGTCTCCTAGTTAGTTTGGTGGATTTTCTTCAGACAGCTTCTGCTCTTGCTGTTCTAATTTTCCATAATCTTCAGTAATCTTCTCTTTGATCTCACCTATCGCTCCTTTTGTGGGGCAAAGATGAGAGAGGTTTGGATGTGTTGGGCCACAAGAATAACTTTAGTGGTTCTCAACCCATTTGACTCCAAGGACTTCCATTATCTAAGACAATTTGAAGGTCCCCAAAATATTTCTGATCCTTCTGTCAAATTTGTTAATTTTCAAACTTGTTATTTACAGAAACTAGGAGGGTCAATATATTTAAATAATTAAATGAAATAATTATAAATCATTAAAATCATTAAACGAAATGAAAACGGAAAACGAAAAATTGGAAAATGGGGGGTTCTGCGATATGAGAGAAAATTCACCAGATGACTTGGAATAGCTTGGAAAGAATTAATCATTCTAGAATGATTTGGGTGATTTTTGTAGGGAGTGAATCTGCATAGAAAATTATACACAAATTACAAGCATAGATAAATAATAGAACAACGATACAAATGAAATATACAGTCCTTTGTTTTTCAGTTAAGTCTTCAGGTACAGAAATTGAATAATCAAATTTAAAATAACACTGCATAGTCTTCATAATTTAACAGCTAAAAAAGTGATTTTTCTCTTTTGTATTTTGTTGTTTGATTAACATTAATGGCACAGCCGACAGCAGGAATATTAGGGTACTGTCACTTTAAGACAGAATGCATGGATCTAATATAACGATACACATTTGTTTTATTTCTCAATTGTTTATGTTCACATAAGCCATAAGCGACCATGTTTACGAGGATACTCACCGAGACATTTTCATATAATTTGGTGTGTATGTGTTCAAGCACAAATAGACGTGCTGTGGGTGTGCACAGAAAACAGCGTGCGAGAACCAAATTGAGTTCTCTTTCGCGTCTTCTCGCTCAGATGGTTTAAAATCACTTGAAAGTTTAAACTGACCGGACATAAAACGTGCAAATGATAAACTTTCTCTCTATGATGGTTAATCTGAGAATCACATGCGCCTCGTACCGTGGTGTCTGGTCCATACGGATCAAATACGCTCCCAATACTTGACATTGCACATCCTGCGATGCGACTATCGCGAATCCGCATATCGTGGCATCGATGCTAAAACGATGTTGTGCAGCCCTAATATGAACAATGATTTCTGCTTGAATCTTGCTTTTGAGCTGTTTTAGCTCATTGTAAACTTTGTCTTATTTTTTTTTTTTTTTATATTTTTCATTAATTTGCTTCGCCCTTGGAAGTGTGCCGAGACCCCCTAGTGAGTCTTGGCCCCCTGGTTGAGAACCTGAGCTTTAGACATTGTTACAGTTACAAAGGGTTGTTGATAAGGGGTTGTCTTACTTGTAGATAAAAAAATTGCGCCCTGAAAACTGTCTCTGAGTCATTTCAGATCCAAACCTCCCTCCATTCTCAGAGAAGAAATTAACATGGTTCTCTCACTAACATGGCTTTTTCTGTCTCATTGGACACTTGACTTCTAGATTGGCTATAAATGATTCTTTTCATGTCTGGAAATGCTTGTGAATGGTGCATGACAGTTTTGAGGCTTGTTGTTTGAATTTGAGACCGCTGTTCTGAAACAGCTACTTTTCAACATCTCCTTTAATATACTGGACATAATCGACTATATGTTTCCTTTCTGTCTTTAACTTGATGATTTTTCTTTTTGCCGTCATTTGGTTGTATGTTTCGTCTTTGCTTATTGAGTCATTTTGATTGGGCTTGCGGAAGTGAACAAAAGATTATCTTCAGTCAAGCTCAGGGAACAGGTCTAAAAATATCTAAAATGTCTTGTAATGAGGCCATCTCTTGAATTTGGGACAGGCGGATTTTGACAAAGATTGAAAAACAATCTCGGGTGATTATGTGAATGCTAAAGATGAATAAGATTGCCAGAGAGAAGTCTCTGTACAACCTTCTTAAAGTGCTACAGGTCACAATATAATAGTAATATAGCAGTTATAATAATAACAGCCTAGTGTAGATCCTATGTTGTCACATATTAGCCACTGTACTGTAGTTTCGCAGTCCTTTCTGACTCCCAAGCAAAGAGGAAACAGATTGGTTGTGAAGAACTGCATGGACACTAACATCCTCTCTGTCTGTCAGGTTGAGGAACGTTCCAAACAGAACCGCCAGAGCTCTCCGGCTCTCCAGCACAAAGTGGCCAATCGTATTTCTGATCCCTCCCTGCCTCCCCGCTCAGAGTCCTTCAGCAGTGGAGGCATTCAGCAGGCCCGGACGCCTCCCATGCATCGCCCGGTAGAGCCTCAGGTACTTCTTGACCTCCTGATTTGTCTTAACAGAGTTCAGGTGTTGTGAAAAACACTGACCCCAAAGATCTTAATTCAGATGGCGCACCTAGTTTCGGTGAAGTCCCATGGCTCCTCAATGACAGGATCCCAGTCGCTGCATGATCAGTCCTCTCAGGGCGTCTCAGCCTTCCAAGAGGGTCTGTCACCTCACCGACCTCCAATGCCTCGCCAGAACTCTGATCCTACGTCAGAAACCCCGGCCCCACCACCTCGCATCACCAGCCGAGACGACAAGTTTGACCGCAGCTCTTGGCTGAGACAGGAAGATGATGTCCCTCCAAAGGTGATAATCTGGGATGAAATGTGTGGTTTTCCTTGTAATCCAATTATATTAATAGTAATATTCCTTTTTTTTGTCTCAACTGGTGGATCAAAGGTCTTTTCTGATTAGGTCCCAGAAAGCAAAAAACCTTGCTGAATATGAATAATAATCAAATGTAACTGACCATATAATCGAGGATAGTTCGGATTATGCAAATTTAATATGCTTGTCAACTTTAAAAAGGGAGGAGAAACACCTTCTACATCTTTTCTCAAAGGCTGTGCATCCAATCAAACTCTACAATATTTTGGCACAAATATTGTAAAAATATAAGAAAACATTTAACTACAATAAATGTGGGTTCACTTGAAATGAATGAATGGTTTGAGCCGTTTTTATTATTTTGTACCATATTTTATTTTATTATTTTGTGTCATTCATCCTTTCTCATTTAAATAATAATTAGCACAACTTATGCAGTTTATGGCAAAAATAATTTCAGTTTTATTGTAAAGGGTTAGTTCACCCAAAAATTAAATTCCTGTCAACAATTACTCTCCTTCATATCGTTCCAAACCTGCAAGACCTTCGTTCAGCTTTGGAACACAAATTAAGATATTTTTGATGAAATCCAAGGGTTTCTGAACCATGGATTATTTTATGACACATTTCATTTTTGGGTGAACTAACCCTTTAAGGACATTTTTATTTACCATTATACGAGTAACCTGATCTGTTTAGTGCTGTGTTGAATCATCACTTGATGTCCCAATGTGAAAACCTGAACCAAAACCAGTTGAGATCCACTGCTACAAAGTGCACGTCATTAACTAAATGTGATACAGGATATAAAAAACTAAGCCTATATTTTTAAAAAGCTGTTTTTCTAAAGTGCATCTTAGTAAAGTAACATCTGTTAACATGCTTCAGGTGCCCCAAAGGACCACTTCCATATCCCCTGCGCTGGTGAGAAAAAATTCTCCAGGGAATGGGCCAGGTGGACTGGGACCAAGAACCGGAGCACATGTGATCCGAGCCAGGTATATACATCCCACACACTTACATATATGTATAATATATATTTATCTATTTATCTTGACACTTTAACCCCTTTAACTCTAACTGCTAATAGTAAGTTAATCAGTCTTCTACGATCGAAATGATAAACTCCACATCTTCCTTGTGTCCTACCTTTGCCACAGTAACCCAGACCTGCGGATTCCCATTGAGACAGCTCTCCAGAGAACCAGCAGTGGGAGTTCTTCCAGTTCTAGCACGCCCAGCTCTCAGGGCGGCTCCAGTGAGAGGAACCGGGTGGGAGGTGAGAGACCCTCTTGAATATTCTCTCAGCCTGAGCACATACACTTGGCCTCTGCACACCAAGTCTTGACATTCAATTGTCCCCACAGGCTCCAGTAAACCTGAGGGATCCCCAGCAGTGTCCCAAGAATCCAAGGCCAAAAACCAGGAGGAGAACAGGGAGGTGACCAGACCCAGCCGACCAGCGGTGAGAAACACTTTTCCTAAAATGTATCATCAGTGTAACTGTGCTTCAAATGTTTTTGCTCTGACAGGGCTGGTTTCCAAGACCAGGATAAGCCTAAAATGAAAATATCTAACCCTAAACTAACTATCTTTTTAAGATCTGCACTGTTTTCCCAATAACTGAGTTCTTTCCAAATGTGTCTTTACCATCAATTAAAGACTCCATTAAATCATAATTAAAGTGTTTTGGCTGTTAGTCCATATCTATATGCTAGATGTAAGCCAGCAGAAAGTATGTCAACTGCAGCAAATAAAACTTGTCAAGCAATTTTATGGGGTCTTTAATATATCACCAGTAAACTAAAGAGCTAACCTACTCATAACCTTTCGATAACCTTCAGCTAGCTTAGATATGTAGATGTTCGCATTTGTCTCAGAGTTAAAAAGACTGTGTGCCGCTTTGTGTTACTAACCATTTTCTCATTTAACATTTTGTCTAATCCACTCAATTGTTCCTCCACCCGTGGTTCTCTATTGTCAAATCTTTTTCTCCAGAGTTATAAGAAAGCCGTAGATGAGGTTAGTGACATCTTCTCACTTCATCTCTCTCTGCCCATTTTTGTGCTCCTTACACTCGTTTGCTGCCTGTCTCATCTATTTCTGTCACTCGCCCTCTCATGTCTTCAATCGTTCTCTCATCAATATTTCACGCCACCTCTCATTCCTTAACTCCCCTCCAATCTTTCTGTCTGTCGGTCTTCTTCACAGCTTCAGACGCTGTGTCAGTCACCATCATTAGCTGCACATTTCTCCATCGCACCAATTTGTCACAGTCGTTCACAGTGTCAGTAATCCTTGACTCCATCTCAGAGTTTTCACTGTTACCTAGGCAACAGCTGTCTTAGGCCAAGGAAAAGGGATTTTGTTTAGATGTAATGTTATGTTTTTTTGTTTAAAAAAGGACCCTGCAATTAAGTATCTTATTGAGGTGATTTAATTGTGTAGCTTTTTAAGAATATTAACTTTAATTGACCTTAATCAGAAAACCTTTCATTTAATTTGACGTGAAACAAAAATTAAGCAGTGAGGTATGGAAGCACAGAACATTCAATGGTTTCTCAAGCTATTATTTTTTTTTTCTCCATAAATTGTAATTATCATTAGGGCTACCCCCTAATAGTCAACAGACCGTTAGTCGATGAGAAGAGGCTTAGTTGACCAAAATTGGTATTAGTTGGTTAGTCGCAGGAAAAAAAATAAAAAGAACACAGGAAGTGGCGAAATCACGCAGTCTGTCACAGACAGATTATTAAAGGCAGGAAATCCAAACATTCAAATATAGCTTATCACTTGAAATGTGTAAGTAGGCTAGTCTAGTGCTCTAACATTAATCTAGATAAATGTGCGCTGTTATTTGGTGCATATCCAAGTGTTTGTATTGAGAGTGCGCTTTACCGCATGATATGGAGGTCCTCCAACATTCGAAACTGTAAGTGGTTTGCTTTTATTTCTGTATAACAAAACCTTGTGCTTTCGTAAAATAATGAAAACAAACAGGATGCTCTTTCTGCCGTTTTCGGACTCTGTAAACTTGAGCACGTCACAAAAATGAACCGAAACTCAGCACTTGCCTCACAGACAATACATCAATTCTCGATTCGCGATACAATGATTCTTGATCGATTCTGATATTTTCCCTCTCAAATCAATTCTGAGCTTTGTTTTAACAGCAGGTGGCACTCTAGGCTAGTTTTTAATCACACACTTAAATGCTCATGAAGAAGAGTGCTGGAGAGTGATCATGCGCTTGGATTAGTCATGTAAGTGGTTAAATATACTTGTATCTCGGCTGAGAATGCTTTTATGACGTGAGATTTATGTAAACAGCCCACTGTGAACACCCTTGTAATTCACTTCACCATTTTCAATATTTATGAATGATCATTTAAGTCGTGTATGTAAAGGAACTGGAAGCAAGCAGAGTACAGCTAAAGCACGTAGTGCCATCTGCTGTTAAAAACTAAGCTCAGAATCGATTTGAGAGAGAATCACGATACAATAGCTCCAGATTCTTTGTATCGAGAATCGATGTATTGTCCCAGCCCTACTGGATAGACATATTCGTTAGCTGCTCAGGTAATCATCCGTCAATATATTGAATGTACTGTACTTCTATTCCTCAAGCTTGTTTTCATTTGTGTCAAATAAAACATGGTGTCTTTAAACGCTCTTGATTGTTTGCAGCATCATACTCCAGGTGTTAGGTTGTACAATCAGTCAAAAATGGAAATTAGCATCTCTTTCAAGCATTATTGTTTAAAAATAAGAGTACAAGAGTTGACTTCTGGTTTCTCAGTGATGTTTTTTCTCTATCTGGCTGCCTGGTGGCCTGTCAACAGGAGGAGCTGGTAAGACGGGCACAGAGCAGGAGCTGCTGATTCCTACTAACCTTCTGCATGCAGGGCACAGGCCTCAGGAACAACCCCTAGTTCTGCTTCAGTTCAATGTGTTCTGGTCTATTATTTCTCTGACTTGTGCACGTGATGGTTTATACAGTTGTGCATCATTCTCCGAAATGATGGCGGATGTTTTTTTCCCCACCTGCAGAGTTGATTTGTTGTAAAGCTTTATAAAATGTTTTACATGATTTGCTTATCTGTAATGTTTTGTTTATTTGTTTGTTTCTGGTAATCTCTTCGGTGCCATTTACATGACCTAAATGTGCGAAACGAAGTTTATCGTTATGACTCCTACTAACAGATAAATTATTGTAGCGTATGCTCTACACAGGCTTAAAACATGAAATGCTGTTTACGTTTTGGTGGATTTATTGTTCGCTAGAGATCAAATCAAGCAGTTAAAGGCATGAATTAAACCTTATACATCATCTTTTTGTCTTCCTCTCCTTTCTCCGACCTGACCCGTCATTTCCTGCCCTAAAGGACCTCACTGCTCTGGCCAAAGAACTCCGCGAGCTGCGACCCAATGATGAAACCAACCGGCGTCCCAGGAAAGTGACGGATTATTCCTCATCCAGTGAGGAATCAGAAAGCAGTGAGGAGGAGGATGGAGAAGGCGGGGCTCATGATGGAACGGTGCCTGTTAGTGATATTCCACGCATTATGTGAGTGCACCAAAACTGTTGATTCATTTTAGTATTATTTGTATAATATTATTATATTTATTAATATTTTGAATTAGCTTTTATTTTTATAATTTTAGTCAATTTGTGCTTGTCATTTTTATATTGTAGTTTTTTTTTTTTTATCTTCAATTTTATTTTAGAAATTTTAGTACTTCAACTTATTTTATTTAGTACCCAAGGCAACATTTCTAATTTTTAAGTTTAAGCTTTTCATTTAACATATTCACTATTAACTACAACTTTTCCCTCAATAAACTCCTAATTTACTGCTTATTAATAGTTAGTAAGATAGTTGTTAAGTTTAGGTATTGGGTAGGATTAACAATGTAGAATAAGGTCATGAAAAATAAGGCATTAATATGTGCTTAATAAGTACTAATAAATAGCCAATATTCTAGTAATATGCATGCTAATAAGCAACTAGTTAAAAGACCCTAAAATAAAGTGTTACCATATATTTTATATACATTTCAATAAACAAAGCTAATTTTGGTTTTGGTTTTGATTCTGACAAAACATCTTAAAGAAAGCTTCATCATTTATAGAAGTCATTTATGTGTATTTTTTTTTTTGTCCTATTCTCCCAACAGGCCTTCTGCTGGCCAGGGTGGCACTGACTCAATGGGCAACCAGGACGATTCTCATGCCAATGATTCATTTGGCAAAAATTCACAAGACAGCACCCTAATGATGCGAGAGGTAGGTGTACCTGTCTAGACCGGTTCCTTTCCCTACACTCATTCCTCTAGTGTGTCACAGTTTTATTTCTTTTTAGTTTACCAACTCATGTTTATTTTTGCCTTGGTTAAGCCTTGTTTTATTGGGTTATGTTTTGGTATTTCTTTCACCTTCTTCTGATTTCTCCAACAAAATCTCTGATCAAGCTTGTCGCACACTTGCTGACAGAGGCACACTTTGTGCATTTCCCAAATATCTCTGCAAGATGGCTTAGCCATGCAAAGGGCCTGCAGTAGTGTAGCCCTACTCCTCTTTCTGTTCCTCTCTGCAGACGTTTGGGGAAAGAAAGCTCGGTCATGCCGAGAGCAATGGTTTTCCCGGTAACTCCAATCTGCCCGATCTAGTGCAGGAAAGCCACTCGCCTGGCGAGGGCCCTGGGCGGCATTCTAGTGGGCTGGACCTGGACTCTGTGGCTGAAGTAGGTGACGGACAAGCCTGTTAGAGCCACCCTGCACTCCAACCCTCAAATTTCTAACCTGACACATCTAATCAATCCCCATTCAATTCAGATGCACGTTTATCTGGTTGTAGATTGACTGAAGCCCAGATCTCGTCATAACTCATGTTCCTTTCCTTGGTTTTATTAATTATTTTTTCTGTTTTTCATATTTATTCTCTTTATTTCATTTGCTATCATTTTAAGCTTTTTTTGAAAGATTTATATATGTAGGACAGTGGCCTGTCAATAAGATGCTTTCTCCCTTTTGGCCCATTTTCCCTTCTCATAAATGGCCTGATTTTGTGCTTTTACTGCAAAAATGTTTTATTAATCAGTATTTTTCTTATTTTTCAGTGACAATATCTAAACGTCATGTTAACAAGATTAATTCACTTGGAAGAAATGCGTAATATTTACACAAATACATAACCTTTTAAAAGTTTGGGGTTGGTAAGATTTTTAATGATTTTGAAAGAAATTTCTTATGTTCATCAAGGCTGCATTTATTTGATCATAAATAAAGTAGAAACAGTAATATTGTGAAATATTACATTTAAAATAACTATTTTCTATGTTAATAAGTAATTTATTCCTGTGAATAATTCCAGTCTTCAGTGTCACATGATCCTTCAGAAATCATTCTAATATGCTGATTTGGTGCTCACAAAGCTTTCTTATTATTATCAATGTTGGAAACAGTATTAACTTTCATGAATAGTATTGCTTTTTATTCAGGATTCTTTGATAAATAGACAGCATTTTATAATCTTTACTGTCCCTTTTGATCAAATTAATGTGTTCTTGCTGAATAAAAGTAGTAATTTCTTTCATAAAAATAAAAATTCTTACACATCCTAAACTTTTGGACAATCTTGAAATAAATCTGTAAGAAAACAAACACACGTACAATACTGATTAGTTAAAAAAAATTTTGCAGTGCTTGCTTTTCCTGCTAACATTTGACGGTGAATGGACTTTTCTAACTGCAGACAAAACTGTGCACTTGTTGCAATTAGTTCATATTGAAAACTCTTGCATTTGTGGCCTACAGTCAGTCATTAGATGAGACAGTTTATATAGTTTGGGGATGCTTGTTTCTCACATCCTGATTCTCCATGTTGGCAGATGGGGATGGGTGGATCTAAAGCCTCCTTCACTCCTTTTGTGGACCCACGAGTGTATCAGACCTCCCCCACAGAGGATGATGAGGACAACCCTGCTTCAGGTGACTTATCCACCTCTTATGCTCCTTTTTCACTGAAATAGTTACAGAGCAGGTATCCTTTTCATTAGTGGAAATGCTCAGAATGGAGCACCAGCTCTGGCATTGGCCCTTTGTTGATAAAAAAAGGGGTGCTAATGTTTCACATACATGATATGATGAGCACTCATTAAAATCCTACTGCAAAGAAAAACAGTCTGTGATTATGATGTTTTTATTTGGCCACGCAGCTCATTTTGCAGACGAGCCCCTGCGGCAGGAGCAGGAACAGGAACAAGCTCGACTGAATGAGGCTCGGAAAATTTCTGTTGTTAATGTCAATCCCACCAATATCCGGCCACACAGCGACACCCCGGAAATCCGCAAGTACAAGAAGCGCTTCAACTCTGAGATCCTGTGTGCTGCACTGTGGGGTGAGTCCAAACTCAAACTTTTTTTCTGACTCTATACTCAACATCTGTTCCTAATTGAGAGTAGCACAAATGCCTTCATTTCACTTCAGATCCATATTATGAACTCCAGATTGTTTGTATGCTTGTTTTTGATCGTTATAGGAGTGAACCTGCTAGTAGGAACAGAAAATGGGCTCATGTTACTAGATCGCAGTGGTCAGGGCAAAGTCTACAATCTGATCAACCGCAGGCGCTTTCAACAGATGGACGTTCTGGAGGGTCTCAATGTCCTGGTCACCATATCAGGCGAGTTCATTATCAACTCTCCAGCTGACTGGACAAAGATCTGTTTTGTTTATTCAGTTTTGTTAGATCTCTGTATTATCTGTATGTAATTAGAAGTATATATTTCCTTTTTTTTCACAGGCAAAAAGAATAAACTGAGGGTCTATTATCTGTCATGGCTCAGAAACAGGATACTTCACAATGACCCTGAGGTAGAAAAAAAACAAGGATGGATTACTGTTGGTGAACTAGAGGGTTGTGTCCATTATAAAGTCGGTATGTCGTTTGGTCAATTTGGCCAAATAATTGTTTTTATATCTAAATTTACTTTATCCAACCATCCATCTGTCTATTTATGTATCTGTCTGTCTATCGTTCTGTCTGTCTGTCTATCGTTCGTTCTGTCTGTCTGTCTGTCATTCTTTCTTTCTGTCTGTCTGTCGTTTTGTCGGTCCGTCTGTCGGTCTGTCAGTATATTTGTCTGCCTGTCTGTCTGTCTATCTATCCGTTTATCCATCTATCTGTTTGTCTGTCGTTCTGTCTATATATCTATCATTCTGTCTATATATTTATCGTTCTGTCTTTCTGTCTTTCTGTCTGTCTGTCTGTCTGTCTGTCTGGTATATTCCAATTTCTTTTTGAAAATCCTAATATTTTCATGTATTTGTTGTTCAACAGTCAAATATGAGAGGATTAAGTTCTTGGTGATTGCATTGAAGAATGCAGTGGAGATTTATGCCTGGGCTCCCAAACCATACCACAAATTCATGGCTTTCAAGGTGAGACAAATGTCCAGTCCAGAGAGACCCCCTTTACCCCCTTTAAGAAAGAGCATCTAAACTGCATTACTTTATAAGAAAATAGACCTTTGCAATGCAGAGCACGAAATGTGCAAATTAAGTAGCTATTTTAGTACTATAGTGCCTAGTGAGTATGAGAGAGTTCAGAGTACACCTGCACAGAGCATATTTCGTTGTAAATGTGATTGTTTAAAGTCCCTCAGTAGCTTGTCATGTTTTCAGTGTCTCTTCTGTCTCTCCAAAGTCTTTCACAGATCTTCAGCACAAGCCTCTGCTTGTGGACCTGACGGTGGAGGAGGGTCAGAGGTTAAAGGTTATCTATGGCTCCAGCGTTGGTTTTCACGTGATAGATGTCGACTCTGGGAATCCATACGATATCTACATTCCATCCCACGTAAGTGACGACAGGCCGAGCAAAGGCAGCTCTCCCCTCCTTACCCTGATTCCAAGGGACTTTAAATAGGACGACTCCTCCCCAGGGACACTGGCATGCACTGTAGTGTTGATGTCTGTATCACATATGTGTCTTTTAATTACAGACAGGGTCCAAATTTAACACTCAAACCAAATGCAAGTAAAAAAAAAAAAAAAACTGCTTTGGTGAGAAAAGTAAAACTCTTTTCAGTTGGCTGGTAACTTTTTAGGGACTGCAAAAAAATAAATGATTTTGTTTAATACATAATGGCCCAGTTTCACAGACAGGGCTTAGATTAAGACAGGATTAGGCTTTAGTTCAATTAGGGCATAATTTATTATCAGTATATATCTTACTAACTTTTTATTAATTTAATAAACTACATAGGTGTTGTTTTATGCATTTAAAAATATGCAAGATAAAAATATATGCCTAAAAATATAGGAAAACTCAAAAAAGATGTGTTTTCTTTTTCACAGAAAGTCAGAGACTGGCTCTCTTATATATGATGCTACCACAATGACCAATAATTTTTCACATATATATCATAAAGGAAAACAGCTAAATCATATAAGTAATACATATAAGAATTGATTAATTAATATAAAATACAATTTCAAGGTCTTAAATTGGCCTGAAATCACCTGGTTTGGCAGAAAGTGAATTTTGGACCCTGATTATACAGTTTAGAGCGGCACGTATGAATGTTCTGTGTGTAGATGAATGGTTATGAAGTTGACTAAAACAGATTTCATGATATTGTAAGTATTGTTCTAATATTATTAAGTGTGATAGAAAAGTATCTCCACTGTAAGAGGAAAACATGTCCCCGATCTACGACCTTTGACAAACCAAACGTACACGAACCAAAGCAGCCAAACCGTTCCAATGCCCCATGGTAGCCTATTAGCAGGGCGCTTTTGGGCTCAGGTGTCGGTGTGATGGAGAGAAAGTGCAGGAGTCTCGATTGTTGCAGCAGTTTCTCAAAGGGAGAAGCTCTGGCCACCCACAGCACGAGACAGTGGAGCAGAAAACATGACTGACAGGGCTGGCCCGGGGGAGGGGGGAGAGCGTCACCTAGTGGGGGGAATGTTTTGCACTACGGCTCGTTTTTGTCACCCCAAGGCTCATCTGCGCCCACCCCTCCCTTCCCAGATTCAGGGCAGTGTTACCCCTCACGCCATTGTGGTGCTTCCCAAGACCGACGGCATGGAGATGCTTCTGTGTTATGAAGATGAGGGAGTCTATGTGAACACATACGGCAGAATCACTAAAGACGTGGTGCTCCAGTGGGGAGAGATGCCCACCTCTGTTGGTAGGTTTTGGTTGTTTATTTCACACAAAACGCTCCTGTTCTCCTTCTAGAGCCCTGATGCCGGTCTGTGCGAGTGCACCCGACTGTCCCCGTCACCCCTCAGAATGAAGCCTCTCTAAATAAGTCCTCACACACAAATACGCATGTCTCTGTCCACTCATTGCTCTTCTGTCTTTCCTGTCCCTCACTTAGCTAGACCGCTTTTCTGCCCATATCCTTTACCCTATGCCGCCCCACCCCACCTCGGCCCACCTAGACTAAACCCTGACACAGAGTGCAATGTTTGTCTGTATGTCTGGCACATCTTGTGTACTGTTTTGTTCACACTGTTAACCCAATATATATATTTGTTATTTATATCCACCTAATCTGATTTCCTTTCTGAGCAAAAGCCCAAAAATGAAAAATGTTCTGATTTGACCTTGGATCTTATTTTTAGACTATTTCTTGGGTGAATGTTAGAAAGCATGTCTGGGTCATATTTCACCCTAAAATCATAATTAATAAACAAGACATTCGTATTATATATGTATTACATCAATATTATTTGCATATACAAATTGTTGATGAAAAAAATCATATTTAAAAAAATAAATAAAATCATGCTTGATTTTTTTCATGTAAAGTTTTTTGCATGAAAAAAAACTATTACAGCCAATTTTAGGTTAACAATGTCCATATGCAAATGCGAAAGTGTTTAATTGTCATTAAAAAAAAGAAGCAATTTTTGAATTGTGAGAATTTTTTTTTTTTTTTTTTTTTTTCATGCAAAAATATATATATATAAAAAAAACATTCTCTTGATTTTTGGAGTGAAATGTGACCCGTTTTCATGAGATTTACCCAAAACTAAAACAAAAAATATATTCAACATATTTAAATTGATTTTTTTTACAAAAAAAAATTGTACATTAACCAGGACAAAGAGACCGTCATCAGTTTCGATATAACTCTTGTTGTCTGTATAGATATTGGTGTCTTTCAGCTCTTGCTTTACTACTATCATGCATCAGATATTGTGCCATGTGTCTCTAAAATTAATTTCCAGCTTTAATGTTTGTTTGTATATGTGTTTTCGTCTCTCATCCATGAAGAATGTTAATGTTATGATTTAGTTGGATGTCTTTTGTCATTTGTTGTCTGATACTGAGGGTTCAGATGTAGACCAGCAGCCGCCCACCCCCTCAGTTCTGAACAAATTAATGTTTCATCCAAATTATGTTCAACTCTTCAGTGATTCTGCATTCATAATAACAAAGTAAAATTCATAACTCATGCATTTTCTACACAAGATATCAGCAGCAAAGGAAGTCAAAACAACCAGATCATAACTATCTCTATGAAGGGCACAGGAAGTCCTCGGAGAGAGTTGATGTTAGTTTATGAGTATCCAAAGAGCTCTGGATTTGGATGCTAGTTCCTTGTACTCTTATGCCATCAGTTTCAAAATGAAAGACCAATAATAACCATAATTACTGGTATACTTCAATCATGCTTTAATTTGTGATGCTCAGAAACTGCTGCAATAATGACCTCCTGATGATGTGGGGTGGCTTTGGCAGGCTTGTTTTCATTGGATCTGGGCTAGTTTCAAGTTTCTGTTGGACGTCAGAAGTCGTTGAGGAACGGGGTGCTCTGATGATGTACTGCATTTGGTGTCAGCGCTCTCCTGTCACATGTTTCTTTTGTCTTTTGTATATGTTCGTTACCTTCCCCCCCTCCCCTTCTGCAGCCTACATCCACTCCAACCAGATCATGGGCTGGGGAGAGAAAGCCATTGAGATCCGCTCCGTGGAAACGGGACACCTCGACGGAGTTTTCATGCACAAGCGAGCACAGCGACTGAAGTTCCTTTCGGAGAGAAACGATAAAGTATGTCAAGTCACCTTTAGTGCTTTATACAATACAGATTGTTTTAAAAGCAGCTTTACAGCAATAAACAGGAAAATAATGATTGACTGATACAAAGTTCAACTCCGTAGTGTCATTGTTCAGCTAAGGTCAGTTCAGTGTTGATTCAGTTCTGTTCAATAACTGTAAAGATCATATGTTATATGTTATTAACATATATTATATAATTTACTTTTAATTTACTTTTTTTGGGTACATTAAACAGTATTTAAAAATTACACAAGTCACCTTTAAATTAGTCTTTGTGGGCCAATTACATGCTGCTCATTTTGTTTTATTTATTATTTATTCAAAAATATAATAATTCATTTCTGATTTAAAACTATATATATATATATATATATATATATATATATATATATATATATATATATATATATATAATCATTTTTATTTTTTGAATGTCAGCTTGTATTTTGGCATAACCTTTTATTATTATTTCTTAAAAAATATTTATCAAATATTTATTATTTATAAGTAATATATCTATTTATATCTAATATCTAAGTAGTCTATATAATTTTATTTATATTTATACATTTTGATAGTATTTGAAAAAAATCCTTATTTTTTTAGTTTTAATCTTTTAATACTATAAATAAAATATAATTAAAATTTAAGGAACACGTTATTACATTTTACTTGATTTTTATACATGGCTATAAACCTTTACCTGTCATTACATTTAAAAAAAAAAATGTAAATAGTATACAATTTCTTCAAAACTGTAATCCTACATAAATACACAGAGCATATTTGTGAACTTTTGTTTGTGTTTTAAACAATATTTTCAAAAGATTTTTTTTTTTTTTTTATCATGGATGTGTCTTGTGTCAATTGATAAGTGTTCTTTTAGTATCATAGTTTTTATTAATATTTTAAATTAGTTTTTATATTTTTCATTTAAAAGTTTTAGTAATCTTGTGTGTTTTTGTCATTTTTATTAGTTTTTTTTTATAGTTGTACTGTCTATAGTTTTTATTAATTTTATCTCCGTTTTAATTTATTTTAGTACATTAAGTTAAACTAAATGAAAATAGAACATGTTGGCAACTAGCCAAAATAAAAGTTTTTATATATTTTATTTATTTCAGTTCATGTTTATTCAGTTCATAATTTTTAGCTTTAGTTAAATATAATAATTCTTACCTGATAACAAACAAAAACTGAATGTAGACAATCACATAAGGCAGTAGATTGTAACAGTTTGCTCATTTGTGTGAATAAGAGCCAATATAATGACGTCTGTTCCTCCGTCTGGACTCTTTCCTGCAGGTGTTCTTTGCCTCGGTCAGATCAGGAGGCAGCAGCCAAGTTTTCTTCATGACCTTGAACAGAAACTCCATGATGAATTGGTAATTCATTCCCGCCCTCCCCTGCATTGTATCTGTGGACCTTTTCAACTTTATTGAAAAGTGTGAATAAAGGAAAGACAGGAAAATCCAGGTCCTCTGGATAATCTGACAGATGGCAAAAAGACCAAACCTTGCTGGGTCCTTCTCAGAAGAGTCAAAGACAAACCCAAAATCCACACGCCCCCACAAAAAGCAAAGGGTGCCGGAGGAGAACCACCAGTCTGCGTTGTTTTTTATGGCTCTTTCATTAACATATGTGGGTTTCTGATGTTTTTGTCCTTACAAATATGTATCTAGATTCTTCTGGAGGTGAAGACTGGAAATATGGGAAATAAGACCCACAGAGTAGAGTGAATATTTGTACTGTTAAGACACTTTTTGACACAATAATTTATCACGGTTGCGCTGAACGTCGGTGAACCTCCCTTGCAGGATGAATCCATTGAGCCTGATTTGTGTGATCGACCCTTTTTCTTTTTTATGTTTCAGCTTGGAATGCACACAGATGTTTGTGTCATGTGATAATCACTCTAATGTGTGAATTGAAACTGATATTTAAGACTTGTATCATACTTTATGAATTACCACATTATGTTGGAGCAGACACACTTCGGGCTGGCCACAGAATGCCTTAAAAATGAATTTGCAAAGCTGCTCGTTTTTATTTTAAGTCCATAATGATGTTTATGCATTTTTCTGTAAGGAAAGGGAACATGCTCATTTTTGGATGGAAATTGATGCCTGCTGATATGGACATATAATAGGAAATATAAATGATCCTGAATATTCATACTGTGCATTCCTTGTTTTATGCCAAAGCTCTATAGTATTCACATCACATGATTTGCACTGTTTTCCTTGTTCTCAGGGAGATTGTGCTGTAAAACAGAACCTTTTTCAGTTTATTTCTATTGTCTCTGCAACTTATTCATGCATATTGTGGGTTAAAGGGATAGTTAATCATAAAAAAAAAAAAATTGTTCTCATTTACTCTCCTTCATGTCATTCCAAAACGGAATGACCGACTCTTCAGTCACACAAATACAAAAAGGAGACCTTTAACAGAATGTCCAAGCTGCTCTCTTCCATATAATTAAGATGACCAAGAAAAAAAAGCGTAATAAAAACTTGTGCACTATATTTCTGAAGCCATATAATGTTTTCTGTGAGGAACAGGCTCATCATTTACTAATGAATCATGAAAATCTTACTCGACATCCCTGGTCACCATTCAGTTACATTGTATGGAAAAATAACAGCCTGGACATTGAGACACAAAAGTTTTGAAAGACAATAGGGTGAGTAAATGACAAAATGTTCATTTTTGGGTGAACTATTCCTTTTTTACTAGCCCTATGAGAAGAAATTTCCACATGGATTGAATATGATCAGTTCTAAGCTGAATACTTCAGCTGATTGGTAAATACTACAGAGCTTTGTACTGAAACATAAAAAAGTACATTAAGATTCTGTTAGCGTATGAAAGTTGCTGTGTAAGAGTGTGTGCACATGTGAATGAGTGATGAAGTGTTATGCTTTCCACCAACAATACAAAAAACGGTAGATGTATTTCCATTAACAAACCAGCAATTGTTTTCATATCAGGAGTAACACGCCTCCACATGTCATTAGGATAAGAATGTGCTGCAGTTTTGTATTTTTAAGTTTGTTTTATCATGACTTTCAGCAAAGTGCAATAAAGGCCAAGGGAATCGAGCCTGGTGAGTCAATTGCTCGCCTCTCCTCAAGATGGATATATAATCTCCAGCTGTTTCTAGAGGGACTTTCACTACCGCCCTCTGTAAATATCCACTTTCTTTCTGGGAAACAGTCCTGCCTCTGAAACTAATGCATAGGAACTGTGAGGGTGTGACAGAAATGTGCGATGCTGTATGTGGTTCTGATCCATCTCCTCCTCTGTGTGAATCACATGAATCGGTGAACGGAGGGTAGTGTTTTATAGAGCTTCCTTTTAGGCTACCTCATTTCTGTTCACCTGTTGGACCGGTTCAGTTTTCTATGTCGGTAATGACTATTGATGCCGTTAATGAAAACTTTGTAAGTGACGCAATATCGTAGTTTGAAGAGGCAAGTATTTATTCTCCGGGGGAATTATGTCTTTTTGAAATGCAACCAGTAGATCAGTGAATTTTCAAGTTTATTAAATTATAATAGAAATTTTCAATTGGCGATTAAGTATGTTGTAAATTGACATGTTAAAGAAGGTTATGTTGTCATTACATGTAGATTCAGAGGTGTTTAAGTGTAGAGCGCCAGACAGAAATTTTCAGAAATGGAAGCTTTTTTTTAACAAAAAATAATAATTCATGGTGCAATGTCTTGTGCAACAGCCAAATCAAGCCTACACTTCATATTAGGGTGATTCTTCAATTAGGGGAATTTTTCAGTACCCTAGGGTGGCATTAAGGATTAATTTCTGTCATTTTGTCTATTTTATCCTAATAATATATTCAGTTTATTTGGATTATTTGTACAGTTTTATAATTTTTTTTTATAGCAATCTTTTTCTCCAATACCAGTCATTACCGCCACACCAAGCACCCATCAGATAATTAGGTGTCATTACCAGAATTTTGATTCACAAAATTTTTTTCACAAAACATTTTTTTTAAAAACTCGCGTTATTTCTACTTGAAAGTTAAAAAAAAAATCATAAATGTATGAAACCATTTGAAGAACATTTTGTCGTGATTTCATGTACTCAAAAATGCCTCTAATTGCAGAATCGCCCATTAATAGACTTGAAGTCCTTCCAAATGACATGGCATTTTATTCAAATAGATGGAATCATCGAGTCGTTTGTGTACTTTTATATATTTTCATTACTGTTCTGTAAGGGCAATAGAGTGTGAAATTCACTTGACACAACTAGGATCTTTTGAGACTTCATGTTTTTTATCCATCAAACTGTGAACCGAGTGGATGTGTGTGCAGGTTTGAAGTACTTATGGGGTCTTCCCATCCATATTATCAACACAGATGTAAACTGTGAGATCGTTTGACTTCTTCATCCTCTCTCACGCACCACCTTCAGTGTGGTTGCCTTGTGTGGAAAGTCTTTTGATGTGTGCTTGACCTCATTTTTTTTCTTAATATGGACATTAATACTGTAAGTACATCCTTTATATTCGGGCTGAGCGAGCTGTTGTTTTATTTCTGTATTTCTCTTAATTTTTTGCGTGTATTAAACTCTGAGATTTATAGCACAACTGAGCATTCTGGATATTGGCTGTTATTTTTATGGTTGCTCCAGTGTATGGATGTATGATTGAGCGTGTGTGTGTTTGATCTAAACATGCCGTTTTTATGTTTTTAAGCTTGTAAAACCACCTATTAGATGCGTAATACAAGCATACTGACACTAAAATGAGAAATGGTGAGATTACAAGCCTTCTGAAGCTGAAACTGGGCATATGTTTTGTTCACAAAATATATTGGCTGTAATATTTTATAAATAGATTTTTAAGGCTATTAAACTAGAGATTTGTTCCAAATGTAACTTTAAATGTAGCCTGGACTTTTAAGAGATGGTGATCTCATCGAATCTGTGCCTAGTCCATGTAGTGGGTGTTATATTTAATTGCTTACAATTTATGGTGTAAATCAAACTAAATCACCAAAATCTCCTTTGTGTCATTCAACCCACAAAAGAGCTAAACTGAATATTTTATGGTCATAAAACTTTTAACAATCCAGTTTTGCTTGATATTCTGATCCCTTTTATTTATTGTTTTGTACAGTGCTTAAATCTTGTATTTAGAAATCAGCAGTATTATTGCTGTTTTTTATTTTAAGGGATTGTTTTCTTTAGCTGTATTCTAATTAGTTTGTCTTAGAACTATGAAATAGTGTCAGAGATGCTTTAATATGAGTGCTTTATTTTACAACAATTTTTATTTTTAGGTTTTTTTTTTTATAAGTTGTTGGTTTGTTTGTTTTTTATTGCAGTATTGTTCAGTGCCCTTTCCGTATGAAATAAATTCACCCCTGATAACTGCAAATATGTTTGAATATTATAGGGTTGTTTGTGGATCTATTCTAGTCTTGTTAATCAATACGTTTATGTTTAAAGAGGAAACCCTGAAGACTGCATATCAAAGCTGGTTGATGGATCGGTCTAGAAAAGCTGTTAGCAATAATGAGCATTACTGATTTTGTCAGTCTTCATGTTAGATTCTTTTCTACTTTGACTGAAACTCCAGTTTTTGGTCTTATTCGGATGGACTCAAGCGTTTCTGAATGAGGAGAATGTGAAATGGATAAATGGAAATATCTCAGATTTTGGAAACTCACCCAATGTGTTCACTTGGCACCCAAAACAGACACTTTCTTTGTCTTTTTTTTTTTTTTTTTTTTTTTTTTTTTTTTTAATAAATTGACATCAAACCAGACCATGTGTCCTGTTTGACTTATTTAATAATAAACAATTATATATTTTATATTAATAATAATAATATGCATAAACTGCTTTGTCATATCCATGGTAAGAAATCCATAAAAAAAATAGATAAAAATATTCAATTTAAAAAAATCCATTAAAAATTTTGCTTTCATGATGACTTGAAGACGTTCATTTAAAGGACAGAATTCACAAAATTTATTTAGATCTGACAATTTTGGACTAGGTGTTTGAATGCATTTGTCTAACGTGAGTTTTGATTCATTTATAGAGCATATCATATAATTTACATATTATAATAATTATTAAAATGTGTCAGTAGACAACTCAATACAATTCCAGCAAAAATAAGTTTTTAAATGTGTGTGTGTGTCTGGATTTCCTACCATAAATATATCAAAAAAAAAAAAAAATTTTATTTATTTATTTATTTTTTTTGTGAGTGGATATGCATTGCTAAGGACTTCATTTGGACAACTTAAAAGGCAATTTTCTCAATATTTAATTTTTTGCACCCTCAGATTCCAGTTTTTCAAATAGGGTCCAGGGTCACATATACATACATATTTATATAGGCTACATAGCAGGTGGCACCATTCATGAAGTTCAATCCACTGATCCTAAGCGCTAAGAGGCACTAAGCATAAGCTTCAAGCCTAATCCAGCCTCATTTCTGCAGAAGAAGAGGAATCCCGCCCACTGTACGGATGCCGCATTAAAATTGGCCGCGCTTGCGCGTTGACGTTCCTTTTTTTCTTGGAAGTAAGTGCTGCATGGAAGCGTGTTAGAACTGTGACGAAAAATTACACAGAACTTTCCTATCTTTATGTTTTCTTTTAAATGCTGTCGGATTTGAACGTGTGCATCTTGGTGGTGAACGTAACCGGATCGTCGTGAGAAAGCGTGTTACTGTGGTTCTTTAATGCGGCTTGTGGAGGGGCTCTCTAGTTCGCAGGCCGCAAGCACACACAGCGCCGCACGCGCGAGGCCTTTCCCCGCGCGCGCAGTGACTTAACTGAAAAAGAGACACGTGAGAAACTTTAGCTAACCCGCACGAGACCTGTTTTTTCCCCGCTCTTGTTGGTTAAGTAATATTTTACCTGTCGTTGATCTATTTATGTGTGTTTCAATTGCTGTTACACGGAAGGATGGGGCGTTAGCCTCTTAGCCGAATCATTGATCAGCGGCGAAACCACGTTGACGTGCGCCACGCGAATCAGACACGTTTCGCGCGGTTTACTGTTCGCTTTTCTGTAAACGGTGACGTTAAATCAACGACTTGACGACTTACTCCGTTTATTCTTTTTAGTGAGCCTTTATGGTGAGGGCGTGATAATTTAAGCTAGTTAGCATGTATAGCCTTCTGATAGTCCATCTGGCCTGTTCGGCGTGGTCATTGTGTTCATTGAGTGCAAAATAACGACCGTAAACTGTCAGTTGTGGCTCGTTAAGTATTTAAACGACACGTTTGTCAACAGAAACGACTGTTAGCTAAAGTTGAATCAAGTTTTGACGTTTATTTGGATTCGATACGTGGTGAAATTAGAGCAGCAAGATGCGGCGGGTTGTAGTGCTAATAAATAAGTCGTTTTATTAGTGATTTCGCTATAAAATAGCACCTTAACTTTTTGGTAAATGGTTAATATATAACCGCTATGAACTATTAAGTTTGTAAGGCTGCCCTAATGCCTGACTGTAGCCATCTCGTGCAGTGGAAACCTGATTCATTCGCACGTGACTTAACTATGAAGTTCTTTTGTGAGAAAGTTAAAACGTACTAATTTCCCCTTGTCCTTTTTTTTTTTTCCTCCAGTGCCCCTTGTTTAGATCCCCATCATGGCAGATCCAGATCTTGATTTCACCAGCGGAGATGCCGGGGCTTCTGCCACCTACCCCATGCAGTGCAGCGCCCTGCGCAAGAACGGATTCGTGGTGCTGAAGGGTCGCCCCTGCAAAATTGTTGAAATGTCCACCTCTAAGACTGGCAAGCATGGTCATGCAAAGGTAATATTTGGATATCGCTCTTTTGCATGGCTGTTTTTAATCTGCGAGTGTTAGTATTAAGTACTCGAGTCTCTCTTTGCAGGTTCACTTGGTTGGAATTGACATATTCACAAATAAGAAGTATGAAGATATCTGCCCCTCCACCCACAACATGGATGTGCCTAACACCAAAAGAAATGACTACCAGGTGAGGCATGCATTGCTTTATGAAATTCAAGATTTTTTTTACATGTGACTTGTGTGGCTTCAATTAAAGTTCTCCTGACTTGTAGCCCAAGTTTTTTTGCAATAAAGGCAAACTTTTTACAATCTCCAATGTAGTGAGTTGTCAAATTTATTCAGAATTCACCATACTTTCCATTATTACTCATTACTAAGTGCATTGAGTCATTTTAACCAGTTGGACACAAATTTAATGTGCTAGTTGTATGTGTGCTGAAATTATTGCCATGTTTTGCATTGCTTTTGGATCAAAATTAAAGACTTCTTGAGCTCTTAATGTATTTGCGTCCCAAACTGAAATTGTCAGTATCTTTCTAGGTTTGTTTTCTTTTCAATTTCCTTTTTAGAGCATTATTGGTTCAGTGCACAGCTGATATTTTGTATTTCATACTTTGAGTCGTTTCAACTAAATTGGTTGCCTGAGGTGAATCTTTTCCACCAGAGCAACAACACAGCAATGCTTTAGCTTTTCTTAGACGTCTAGATATTCTTCTGTTATGGAAAACCATTTCTTCCCTTTTAAAAGAACCATGTTCTTGTGTTTTCCTAGCTGGTTGACATCAGCGAGGGGTTCCTCTCTCTTATGATGGACAATGGTGACGTGCGTGAGGACCTGCGTGTGCCAGACGGTGACCTGGGCAAAGAAATCGAAAGCAAATTTGCAGCTGGTGAAGAGATGTTGGTAAGTGCACCTGTTTGAATGAAGGAATTAGTTTTTAGCTGCTGCTTGTCAATGTAAAGCGCTCATTGTTTTTTGTTTTGCAGGTTACTGTGCTTTCAGCTATGGGCGAAGAATCTGCAGTGGCTGTCAAACCCATGACCAAATAGGAAGAGAGACTGGGCTGCTCAGGCTGCAACATGCTACACTTTAACAAATCTCTTGCATTTGTTTTTTTGGTTTTATTTGTCACCAAAGCTATGGCCTTCACAAACAACCTCACATTTTTGTTGTGATTGTATTCCTTTTTTCTTCTCCTTCCAATACTGTGCTGGACTTGTCGGGTCAGTTGGCATTCTCTCGGGTAAGAAGTTTATTATTGTCAGTGTTTACCCCTCAACCTCCCCCATTCCACTTTTTTCTTCTTTTTTTTTTTTTTTTTCCCCTCAAGTTTTTACCACTTACATTCCTGAACGTTAAATAATGGGATCCATTTTTGTATTTTTGAATTTCTTAATAGTAACTAGTGTGCAGGAATTATGCAACGTGTTGCGAAGAGAGGAAACCCCCAACTGACACTGAACTTTATTATTTTTTTCCTCTCCCTCTCTGGGTGCCATACTTTTACTTTTCTCCTTACATGATCAATGCCATTGCTGGCACTATGGTTAATTTCTCTCAATTGAATGCCTTTTTTTCCCCCCCAAAGTGAGATGCACACTGGTAGTTGGCACTTCCTTGTTCTTGCAGTACTTTGAGTACCTTCTCAAGTAAAAACCGCTATGACCGAGAAATAAACTCCAGTGAAATGTCCTCTTAAATGCCAGTCTCTAATTGTACAGAAGTGGAAAGGATGTGATGGCCATGTGCGAATACCTCTGTAACCCAATATAGCAGCCAGCTTGATTTTTGGCTGTCAGTGACGACATTAAATAAAGTGTTGAAGCCTGTATTTGTCTCCAGGTAGGCTCTTATCAGTGCTGCCCCAGAATGAGCTCAGGCTCTTGTTAAGGACTGAATCTTTCATGCGAGTTCTAATCTTCCTTTGTTCACTCGAGGCCTTTGTCACCTGACTGGAGAGAGCAAAAAATAAAAACCTAATAGATTACCTTTTCTTTATTTTTTATTTTTTTTATGAAGCACTTCATCAGTACTGAATAAGTTCCTGAATGCTGGTTAAGGTGTTGCTTCATATTTTTCTTCTGGTAATATTTAACGTGAGCTCTATCTCTCAGTCTGTGGAGAATGAATATCCTTGTGTTTAAAAGTTACTTAGTCTAACCTGTCCAGTCATTTGGGACAACTTCATTTACTAAGGTACAGATATTATACTTTATTCAGAAAGTGTCTGTTTTGAAGTATGATTTTAGGTACATCACCTAAGTGTTCAGTAGCACAACATGCAATGTTTATGTTCTTGAACTAAGACAGTACAATAATATACATTTATGTGTATATATTATGTGTATTCTTTAATGTCTATTGTATGGTTTTAAATGCTAAATTTAAGGTTTAAGAACTTATATAAATGGCATGGGACATAATTTTAGAAAGTGAGGACATGGACCATAACTGGGAAGGAAAGACAAAGCTTTGTTGGGTTGGGCTGCCAAATCCTCTGCATGGGTGGAGCCAAACGCTCACTTCCCACTCATGGCTGGGTGCCCAGACAACACTGACTCAATGAAAGTAGTGCATTTCAGTCTTGGAGACATGTGGCATTGCAGTATATTCAAACACAAACTTCATCCATCAACTGGCTCCTTGTGAGCACGCTCTCATATGTTCAGTTATGTCTTAACATGAATTATTCAGATGGATTAATTTCAAATTTTGCTGTTGTGTAGCTGAGTGACATTAAAAATGTAACCAAACAAACAGGAATCCTTATGTGACTATTTAAGTTTGTTCAAGATTTGAAATCTGCCTAACAACTGGCAAATCAGGTTGTACCCATTGTGTCTGCTGAGGCCTCACCCAAGTTTGTCTTGGTATGTCTGCACAATGATGTAATGATGAGTCATGATTTCTTAGTAGGCCAGTCTCTGCCTTCTAACTCTTGAGTAAGTATGCATGGGAAATGTTTGAAAAATGAAAGTCAGATGGGGAAATCACCAAAACAAAAATTGCAAGATATATTACATGTTCATTATATGTTAAACGGGAATGTCAGCTACGTCCAAATACAGTAATGACTACAGGGCCATGTAGCCTACGTATAATCAATACTAGAGATTGCACGAAATATAAGCCGAAATAAAATAATCTCGATTAAATGGTAAGTGATTTGCATGTTGAAACAGAATAGCTATATATTATTAAAATCTTGTAGTCGTTTGGAAATACATTAACTCTTTCCATGCGAATTGAACAACTAGTGAATAACTCTTTCGAACAGTTCGTTTCAAAGAACCGGTTCTAAAAAACTGATTCTTTTACGTCAGACATGATGTTATTACCATAGACTGGTTATTACTTCCCCAGTGTGGCATATTACATGTGCTAATAAAGTCAAATCCTCGGTTCACTTCAAATGCTTTTACTTGACTCGAGAACGGCTCAGAGAGTCAGACCAGTTCATTTCGAATTGTTCAGATCGGTAGTGTGAAGCGGTTCAGCCTGATTAATTCAAAAGATCCGACTCTAAAGAACGATCGTTCACAAATTGGACGTCGCTAATCGGGTATCTGTATGCTATGCTAGTACATAAGTTAACTAATACAGACATTATGGTCATTATAACGTAGTTCAAACAGCATTTATCGTAACATGATTTTATATGAATTGTAATCAGGCACTAAAGAGAGTACCTATTAAAAGTAATTTAAGGACCTGCACCAAACGGGCAGCCAATCAAATACGAGAAATTTCGTGAACTCTTGCGCGGACATACAGCACTTCCTCTTTCAAGCCAACCTCACCAAGATGGCACCGGTATGTGTTGGTCGGAGACTGGTTTTTAGAGTTAAATGGATTTTATTTTTTGTTTTGTGTGGACAAAATATCAGATATGTTAAATTTGAATGTAATATGTCACCCTGAGTTAGTTTTTACATATGGAAAAATATATTCATTCATTATTTTGACGTACTATTGGCAGACACGTGGATGAGCATTTTAGCATGACATGAATTCAAACATAAATGTATTTGATTGTGACAGAATTACAGTAGTGCATTTCATAATGTGTTAATTCACGACTGAGTTTATAAAGCAAATATTAACATTAAGTTCAACTTTATTTATAAAACATATACATATGTTTCTTTAGAAAAGGCAGACCGTTGTGAAAAAGAATAAAAAGGGTGCTGGCTGGAAGTTCACCCTGGACTGTACTCACCCTGTGGAGGATGGGATTCTCGACTCTGCCAACTTTGTAAGTTGTATAAAAAAAAATACTAAACACGATTTATGTGATTGTCAGGGTTCTTATGGGCATGTAAAAGTCTGATATTTTTACACTCATTTTGGCTAGATGATCAACTTAATGTTTTACTTGTCTCTGTTAGATCTGTACATTTCAATTACATTTATTTAAAATCTATTAATTTCTGATCCAAATATCATTTAACCTTGCACACTTAAATTAAAACAATATTATAAATTGTGTTCAGGTAGTTGCATCACTAATGGAGTGTCATAACTAGGGTTCCCTTCCCTAGTTAAATGCCTAGGGTTCTCTTCCCTAGTGGTCATGCTGTTTTATTACTAACAGGAAACATTTCTGAAAGAGAAGGTGAAGGTTAATGGCAAAACAGGCAACCTGGGAAATGTAGTGCAAATTGTGCGTCAGAAGAACAAAATCAATGTCACATCAGAGAAGCAGTTCTCTAAAAGGTGAGATTTGTTACATCAACAGATTCTGTTGTTTATTATTGTCTATATACTAACAACCCCATGTTCCTCAGGTATCTTAAGTACCTCACAAAGAAGTACTTGAAGAAGAACAACCTGAGAGACTGGCTGAGGGTGGTGGCGTCTGATAAGGAAAGCTATGAGCTGCGCTACTTCCAGATCAGCCAAGATGATGAAGAATCTGATGCTGATGAATAAAGCTCTGTCTTGAAATATGTTTGGGTGTATCAAAGTCCTGTATAAGCTGTCACATCTTCAAATGCAGGATTACATGTTTTGATATCTGCTTGAAAATAAAAAGATACACACGGAAATTTAGTGTCTTGTTTTTTCAATTGTAGTAAATGCTTTATGTAATGGGCTTGATTGTAAATCAAGGTGGAGCAAGTGTAAGAGTTAAATAAGATTAACAAGCTGGTGGTGTTTGATAAAATAGAGTGAATATATTGCAATGATGATTAAACTACTTGTTAATAAATACAGTAGTAACGATCCCTTGAGTGTATTTGAATGAATAAAGAGATACAACAATATTAGAAGTTAAAGACTACAGAGCACCTTGATGTTTTCATATTTAATAGCATCAGGAAATGGTGAAACAAGTTACTTTAATCTTCAGGAATAGGATTACATTTTCAACTGTGATTGATTTAACTATAGGTAGAAGAAAGATTTAAATCAATATATATACAAAAACTGATTTATCAAAAAGCATTTTCGTTATATGTTTGAGTTGTGTGCTGCATTAAAAAAAAATATTTTAAATATGATTTCTCATTTGACCTCTTTAAATGTGTTACAAAATTAAATATTAAATTAATTTTCCATAATACATGGACAGCAAAAGTACTCACAGTGACAAAAATATTAACAAAAAGCCAGATGTGATATTGATCTTAGTTAAACTTGTCAACTTCTAAAGTTTTATCTCACATTGATAGCATTAAGTTTTATCTTGAACATATTCTTCACCTAAGGTCAAAGGTTAGTGAAAATCTTATCAATAGACAGGTTGACCAATAGAAAGGTCTGGAATTAAATGTATTTGCATTGATATGAGTGACTTTACTATAAAGACCTCCAATGTGAAAGGCAGCCTGATTTCGAGCCTTCGGCCAGGATGTTATCCACCGCTCTGCACAGAGAAGAGCCTGAAGTGGCGCCATGGACCAGCACAGGGAGGGAACGTATCAGAGAGCGATTTCGTGCTACCTTGGCAGGGCTGCTGGAGTTGGAGGTCCTGAGAGTCAGACATAAAGCAATGGTGGAAACGGCCCTGGGAAAACCTGAAGCCGATCCTGAAGATTCAACTTCAACAAATATCCAGCAGGGACAGCATCATTACTGGGTGGATAAAGACTCTTTCCGACTAAAGCTCAGGCGCAGTTTTTCGGAGGAGGCCGTTCATGAGGCTGGAAAATCCAAAGGACTTTGGTCATGTTCCAGTCATTCATCTGAGGACCTGCTTCATCATCAGTGCCTGACGGAAAGTAGCTGGCATCAGCAAGAACTTCACTCGCACATGGAAAGTCGATCAAGAGCAAGCTCGGGTTTTTGCGACAGCAACTTTGGGGATGTTTTTACCCCTTCTGACAGTGACGATACTGTCAGCTCCCTCTCCGCCTCTTTGGCCTCCTTAAAATACAGCTCTTTTGGAGAGAGAGAAGGTTTCACAGATGAGAAACCTCTGAGACGCCGACCCATCTTATTGCAAGGGCATAGAGGAGTTCAATCCCATTTTTCCGATGAGGCGATTCCTGAGGATGGTTTCCGATCTGTGGCGGATCTGTATCCAGACTCACACTGGCCAGATGTTTCAGACATACTTCAGCCCAAAGTGGTCCTGCAACCCACTTACCGTTCTGACCTTCCAGGTCACCAGGGCATGGAAGTGTATCGCTATCCCAGTCCACTGCATGCCGTGGCCCTGCAAAGTCCACTGTATGCACCACACAGCCCCCAAAATAACAGGAAAAAGAATGGAAGACATTTTTCTGGAAGCTCTACAAGCTCCTCGTTGAGAAAAGGCTTGGCTCGTCCCTGGAAGGTTTCAGAACATTCATGCTGCCTTGCAAAATCCACCTATTTATCACCCAGCTTACTCAGGAAACACACCAATTCTTTGGGCAGGAACACGTACTTTGAGAAGCACAAACGCGAGGAGATCATTTTGAAACGGGCCCGAGTTCAATGCCACAGTCATACTGCTTCGCCAAAAGATGGAGGGATGCCCTCACGGCCAAAGAGAGGCATGCACCGCACCAGCTCCTTACACAAAAACAAACCATCCTTCTATTTTTTTCAGTCCACATATCTGCAGAGAAACAGAGAGGATGCGAGTTGTAAGAGCACAGCATACAAACTTTGAAAAGGCATCTAAAGTTATAAAACCTTACAATGAGACGGATAGCTGCTTGGACCAATCTGAGCATGTGCAACCAAGCAGTGTTGATGGGAGTTTTTTCACTGAAACTAATATGCAATGTGATAAATGGCTGCAAATTAAAGACATGATGTGAGAAAATTAATTTATCTGTTAGATCGTTCAGTGTGATTAAACAGTGCATGTAAAAAACCTCAGCAGTCTTTTCCACTGTGATTAAATCACATTGTTATGTGGCATATATGTTATCATCAGTTTTCTTTGTGAGAAAGCTTAGAGTGTTGAAATTATGTCAGAACGAAAATGCAAAATATATGAAAACTTCATCGTTTCATAAGCTTAGCTACAAGAGGGTACGTGTATCCTAATAAAATCGCTTAACCAAAACACTTTTTTTTCATTTACGATATAAATTTTGAGTCAGAAATCGAGTTTGTCTGAGGAGGTAACCATAGCAATAGTTCGCTGCTCGCGAGCGATTTCCAAAACATGACAAATACTGCTATTCATTTTGTTTAAATGTGTCACAAATATGATTTGATGAAAACATGATGATTCAGCTGAATAGATTCACAGCGTTCCTTGTAGCCCATGAATGTTTAATTAGCGTATGTTGACGCTGATTGGAAACTTCATAGAGTGTCCAGTGACATAACCTGATTAATTAATATTCATGAGTCAAGTTTTAGGGTGTGAATGGCCATCAGATGGGGTGCACTACATCCTAAATATTTATTAATACACCTCTGCATTACATCTGTTTTACGGTGTTTTCTGTGAAAAAAATTACAATTTAAAACCGGTCAGAAGTAGGATCTTCATAGTTACAGGCCTTACGAAAATTAAGCTTAATTTTACAAGAAAACTTTCTATCTTGTTTTGATGTCCTTCAGGGGGATCAAGCCTTCTTTAAGGGAAGTCAACTAACTCCCCAAAAATTTGCACCCTACTTTTTACAGTCTATGCTCAGAATTCGTCTCGTTGCAAAGCCACATACTCGTTCACATTTTCATTTAACATTTCCGTTTATATCCACCAGATGTCATCAGAGATCTATTGGGTTTGTATAAATGTGAAGTTAACTGTAAAGCTGTGCGCATTTTTTTTTTTTTTTTTTTTTTAAAGAGCGTTTAAACATTCGCTTTTTGTCTCCTTTCAAAGTTAAATAAACTCTGACAAGTTGTGTCAGTGTCAACAATAGTCATTTCCCCAAAGTATTGTTCCACTGCCCTGGCCCTGGCCTATGGGCAAAGATTCAGGTTTGTTCTAAAGAAATGCCAGGCAAGAGCCATTCTTCAGAACGTTTTCTGAGGGGGGGAAATCAATGCTCTAAAAATTTTATCTTTGTGATCCTGCAGTTTTCACAGAAATTGTGGAATAACAGATACTGCTGTGTGTCAACAAGTCAGAGCGCAGAAGCTATAAAAATGTGTCTAAATTCACATCTGACAAGGTTTGGATGTGGGAGTGAAAGCCATGTAATGGAAATATTTGAAAGAAAATACTGCACAGCCAAAACCAATTTTGTCACATTTTATAGAGCACGTCAAGTATGCAACTCAATGATTTTGTATTGTTATATGTTTATGTCTCATGACAAAATAGCTAAATAAATAAAAAAAAGGAAAGAAAATAAGGTTTTTTTATATGTGTTTTCTTTGCAGATACATTCGTACCAAAGCCATAATTGTTTTCAGAAGAAATGTGTGTTCTTTCATTCTTATCATGTGGAATATGTTCTTTGACATCCCATATCACAGTTTGCTCTTAAATGCAAGTTGAATTAGTTTGCAAATTGAAGAGATGAGTCTAGTAGAAGGATACGGCCAGAAGGCTTAAAGGGATAGTTCACCCAAAAAACTAAAAAAAAAAAAATTGAAAATTCTGTCATCATTTAGGCTACTCACCCTCAAGTTGTTCCAAACCTGTATGCTTTTTTTTTTTCTTCTGCTGAACACAAAATAAGATATTTAGAAGAATATGGGTAACCAAAGTTGATTGGACTACTATGGAAGTCAGTGGGGCCCATTAACTGTTTGGTTACCGACATTCTTTAAAATATCTTCTTTTGAGTTCAGTAGAAGAAAGAAATTCACACATGTTTGGAACAACTTGAGGGTGAGTAAATGATAACAGAATTTTCATTTTTGGGTGAACTATCCCTTTAAGTTTTTATATGCCTTTTTCGCGCGTCGTTGCATTAGGGGAAAACCTGAACGGAAACGTGCTTACATGGCGACGTTCACGCACGTGCGTTAAGCAGCCTATTTCTGGACTGATAAACTGTGATTTCAACACATTTTTGTCAGTGAACTAAAAGAATTACATATAGCCAACATGCATTTAATTGAATTTCATTGCATTTATGACTAATGCTGGTGACAAATCTTATGCTTAGAAACTAAGTTTGACATGAATTCGCATGGAAAATATGGTGTCACTGTTGCAGTGAGAGCTGCGACCGTTGCAAGCACTTGCTGCATTCTGGCATTCAGTCGCCATGGTGATACTTTTGTTTCCCGCGGAACCTGAGATCCACTTGAGCCTCAGCCATCAAAGTTGAGTGGCAGAGCAATTAAAAATGAATTCAATGCAACAGACATGCAATACTACAATAATAATGAAACTGATGGCTTTGTATCTTTTCAGAACGCATGTCTTTTTGGGAATGCTATTCAGTCTGCCAACAGCTGAATTTGTCAGTGCTCTTATTTACTTCTCAGACAACAATGAATGTGCTGCAACAAGTTTATTTGATTAACTGTATAGTACAGGCTGTCTGTTCTGATTTTGTGGATCAGTATGATGTCCAGTAATGTTTCTAAGCCTTACAGGAGAAAAAAATCCCTGTTTTCCTTATTTTGTGAAACATCTTGTGCTTTTGTGCACCATTAGCCTATGGAAAAGCCCCACATTGGAATTTATCTTTATATCTAATATCATCAATCTCATCAGGGAAATGTAAAGTGTATACCCCACATTGACCTAACAGGATATGACAATCTAAAAGAGTCCGGGGAGCTCCATCATAGGCAGCTGTTGAATGGCGGACACATCTTTTAATAATGAATTCTCCTCTGATCACACGGAGAAGAGCCTAAATAATTCACAATGTCTCCGCATTATGTCCCTGGCTGTCTCTACAAGCTTTGCCTGGATTCTTCCTGTACCGCTGCATGGACATAATGGAGCATACAGTGTAAAATCCCCACCGGTGAGTTTTTGCTCCTTTTCTGCCAAGGAAAAAATGTTTTTGATTTGAAACTGGACACCTGTATTTCTGTTTCACAGAGCAAGAGAACTCTAGAGTTATTTGTTTTAGAGTGGACGGAGTAGTTGCAGGCTTTACTTTGGCTCGGGTTGGAGAGAATTGTATTGGCTATGTCTGTTTAAGAGCAATTCATTTATGGCTCAGCTCAGTATAGCACTTTCAGCTCTCCCTTGACAATCTAGAGAAGATTCATCAATATTATATATGGAAAGCTTACAGGTTGCACAACTTAAATAACTTATTGGATCCAAATTAGATCATGCATACTCCAGATATTTTGGATTAAGAGAAACAGCAAGAGGGAAATAATAAATCTGAGGATTATTTTAGAGGTAAATGCTAATGTTAAATCTGTACTTTAAGTGCATTATCCCAGATTTTGTTCCAGTAAACCGAGGCTAAGTGAACAGTACTTTACTTTTATTAGGAGCATCATTTCATGTTGTCACAATAGCTGTACGACAATGGAACTGACCAAGGTGCTGAAAAAACGGCCAGGATAAACAAATTTAATTTCAGTGCTTATATAAGGCATAATTCAACTCAAATGCTTAATTATACACAATTTGAGACTTTACAAGCTTTAAGAATTTCAAAGATTTAAAGGGATAGTTCACCGAAAAATTAAAATTCTGTCATCATTTCCTCCCCCTCAAGTAGATCGAGATCTGCTGGGTTCTTCCAAAAAACATTCTTCCAAATATCCTCCTTGAGGATGAGTAAATGATCACAGAATTTTAATTTTTTGGTGAACTATCCCTTTAAGTTTCAAAATCTTTCAGGAATTACATTTGACATTGTTTAGAATGTAAAATCTAGCTGACATCCATTGGCACCATCAACATTTGCATATCGAGTTACAATTGGTCTGCTTTCTTGCGTTTATTTGCATACTGCATTATCATTGATTACTTTGTTCTAACGTAGGCCTGTATTTATTCATCTATAGCTGGTTTAATAGTGTTTTATGTATGCTGAATCTTCTGTAGTTTTGTTTTTTGTTTTTTTTACCACAGAGGTTAAGTGAGCTGCTTTCACAAACCCAGTAAAATGCCGTAAAATCGCCTGATTGAAAAGCAACGTGCAGCTTTAATCTTTAGTCTTTTTAGGGTACTATTTACACATCAGCTCCAAAAAGCTAAACTCAATATTGTGATTGATGAAGTGCTTTACTATCTCTTCAATTTGACAAAAAAATTTAACTTTCGAGTTGTGCCGAATTTCAACCCCCTGCCAAATTATTACCCCCCTCATTGAGGTCGCTACCTAATTGCCTAATCATAACTGCGTCTTGCTTTTTTCACACATTCTGTGTAAATAATGAAATAATGGCGTCTTCTCCTTTGGATCTTTATGGTTTGTCCAAAGCACCCAGTATTGTTTCTGTTATAGGGAACAGTGTTTAGCTGAAGCTTTGTGTAATTGTGACTGTACTGATGTCTGGCTTCTCTCCTTATGTATAATGCCATTCATCTCACCTCTTCCTCATAATCTATTTAAATCCTTTGCTCTGGAGTCTGATGACATCAGTTCTTTTGTCAGGACCAATGTAATCACAGATCCCTTTCAAGACTTTGTGAATCATTTCCACACAGAGAAGATGAGATCCAGCCTTTATCTTTTATATTTGTCTATACGCTGTGGACATATTGGGTATGTATTGCTTTGTATGTTTACAATATTGTAGTTTATATTTGTGTTCAGAAATGTTCATTGGGTAGGTCATATCTGTCTTTTATGACCTGGCATTCATTCTATTTTATATCTTATATTCAATTTCCAGTTATTGACTCAATTCCAGAAGGTGAAACAGAAACAGGAAAGTGAATGGGTTACTCAGACCACAATATATTTATAACGTCTATTATTATATGGCACTATTACGGAGACTCCTGAGAGTGTTTTACATCTGGTCTCTCACTCTCATTTTCTCTCTATCAAACTTCACAGATAATGTGGATATAACTTCCCTCTGTATATCTGACATCATCTGGTAAATCACTGTCAGCTGTGCGTCAGTTCGCCGTGTGTTTTGATAACAGCTGAGATATTGTCAGGTTGTATGAAACAGAGCCTGCAGGCTTTGACAGAGCAGTGGGATTGGTAATTACCAACAGGCAGATCCAGCAGATCTTGGGTCTGTGATGGCAACTGTAGCTTGTCTCAGTGAGCGGCAGGCCTGCATTAGATTGAAAGAAACAAGATAGCACTGTGGTGATGCTATCAGTGCAAGGAAAACAAAAGAAGCCTTGAGGTACAAGGTGGATAGAAGCAGATGGTGAGACTAACATCAAATTTGACGGTTCATGAATGGGCTTCATGCAGATAGATGACAAAAAGTAGTATGGTGAAATGATGACAGTAATGGAAATGTTAGGAAAGAAAAGTTAGGAAAAACTGTAGTAATGAAAAAATGCATTCAAAAGTCATGACAATTTAATGAATCCACATTTTTATATTATGCTTATCTCTGTTATTGGGAACAAGGATTTCCAAAGCAGTGGGATATTTGAGGCTCATCTTAAATATTGTTTAACACTAAATTTTCTGATACATTTACCAAATTTGATATTATTATTGTTTCATTTTGTTTTCTTAAGACTGTTGGGAATTTATTAGCCTGTATTAATCATGCTTATTATATATTTCCCGTTAGAAATATATTCCATATTCTTTAGTTCTTTACACACGTACACACACACACACACACACACACACACCTACTGTATAACCTTATGTAGCTCCGCCCCTTTTCAGCGCTGCGCTCGTTGTCTTTTGACTTCCGGTTTGTATTTCCACAGCGATCTTACGTATTTATGAATTAACTGTTTGTTTTAAAAATCTTCCCGGTCTACTTACATTTGTTAAGACATCTGCTTTAAACATTACAATATTCATGATAACTTTTGTTAACTCTACAATAAGTTAAATCCAGTTCACCAGCTAATTATTTTTTGACAGCGATGCCATAGAAATATAAGCAAAAAGCAAAAACGGAAGTTTAAAGACAAATTTCTAAAGATGACTGCGCGCACGTTTCTCTGGCGCATAAGGTCTATACAGTGTTGGGGTAACGCATTACAAGTTACGTAATCAGATTACTTTTTTCAAGTAACTAGGTAAGTAATGCATAACTTATAAATTTACAATAAAATATCTGAGTTACTTTTTTTAAATAAGTAACGCAAGTTACTTAATTTTACCATTTATTGACTGACAGCTCTCCTGTCCCCATGTTGAGAGAAATCAGGAGTAAGTGCAAAAGGCCTTTACATTTGACAAAAATAGCGCTTTTTTGTTGTTATAAAACAAACAAGCAGCCCAGCCCAGGTGAGAAAAAGTAACGCAAAAGTAATGTAACACATTACTTTCCATAAAAAATAACTAACGCAATCAGTTAATTTTTTAGCGAGTAACAAAATATTTCAATGCATTACTTTTAAAAGTAACTTTCCCCAACATTGTGTGTATGTAAATATATATATATATATATATATATATATATATATATATATATATATATATAGTGCACAGTATAATATCATTTAATTTAGGAAGAATTATATATTCTATTATATTTTAGGAAAGAACTGTTTTGCTAGGGGTTCATCATATTAGCTGGCAACATTTTAAACAATTGTTTGCACTTTTTACATGCTTGTCTGTTCCAGTAACAGTGAATTGTCAATCTTACATCAAGATTTATATCCTAAAGCACCAATTTTATTCTATTTAGAGACTTCTGCACTGTTTCTCCTGGCTGAAATATGACATTCTGCTCACATTGTTCTCTCTATTAGTATATCAATGTCCACTGGAAATCTGATCCTCTCCATATGCTAATCTGCAATTTTAATGAGATGTGCCACCATAGCAACATTTCACCTAAATGAATGCAGGGACACTTTCTATTGTTCGACTATTGAACATGTTTCTCTGCAGTATTAAACCCAACATGATGTCACTGTGTTTTCTTAGTTTCATTATCCGTGGATAATATATGATTTGCATGCTTTCCTTTTTTGTAGGAAGTCGTTGCTGATTCAATATAGAGCACTATGTTGATTGATCAGCTTATGGATCCTCTCTGAGACTGTGCGAGAGAGAGAGATAGAGAGAGAGAGAGAGAGAGAGAGAGAAGGGAGCAAAGAATAAATCAGGAGACAGTCGTACAAGACAAGTTTAGAGGAAACATCTGGAACGAGAGATTTGGGAGGTGACACTGTCACATAAGAGAGGACAAACCTCACTCTTCTTTCATCCGAGTCTTCCTGTTGTGGAGGATGAGTGCTGTCTTTGCTAAACTGGACCCCAGGAGAATTGAGTGGGAGTCGTCCTGGTATGGACTCCACTCACGAATCCTGCGCACTAAACCTGTGGACTCCATGCAGGAGGGCCCAGATGACCTGCATGGCACCAGACTTGCCCGTGTGCTCACTACAGTGGATCTGGTGTCACTCGGGGTGGGCAGCTGCGTGGGCACTGGCATGTATGTGGTTGCTGGGCTTGTTGCTAAGGAAATGGCAGGACCTGGAGTGATCTTGTCCTTCATCATTGCAGCTTTGGCATCCATTCTGTCAGGTGAGACTTTATGGCTAGCAATTTATGCAGTTTAGATTGTCAAAAAAATCACTGCTGGTGCTCTAAAAGGCCTCTCATCTTTCCAGTCAACTTTACAATTGCATATTTCATGTTTTTTCATATGTACCCTGGAGGCTGTGAGATGACCCCACCTCTGTCTGTAATTATGGGCAGCTGTGCTGAGGTTTTCATTGCTTTATTTAAATCAAATTCTTTAAATTTAAGTCTAAAGTTCATGAACCCACAGCTTTATGGGGTCTCTCAGCTAGCCTTTAGCAGTTGTGATTTGACAAAGTATTTTATTTTAAAAAACTGATCATTAAGAGTTAACCAGACCCATCAAGACCCAGTTCTAGACCAGATCCTAACCCCAAGACTGAGACTTGTCAGTCCAAAGTCACGTCCGAATTCAAAAATCGTTACTTAAAGTGTATTTCTCTATAATGTACTTGTAATACAGCTAATTTCAGATTTTCACACAGGGGTCTGCTATGCCGAGTTTGGAGTGAGAGTGCCTAAGACAACAGGCTCTGCTTACACGTACAGTTATGTCACAGTGGGAGAATTTGTGGCCTTTTTCATTGGCTGGAATCTCATCTTGGAGTATCTGATTGGTACAGCGGCGGGGGCCAGCGCATTGAGCAGCATGTTCGACTCTTTAGCCAATCACACCATCAGTCGCTACATGATTAACCATCTTGGAACATTGAATGGCTTGGGTGAGTGTCTTTCATAGTAATAAGATGTTGAACAATTTGCCTGTGTGGTTGATGTTCATCACACAGCTCATTTATTTCTCCATGCATCTCATATCAGGTAAAGGAGAGGAATCTTATCCAGACCTACTGGCTCTGCTGATCGCTATGGTGGTGACGGTGATTGTGGGTTTAGGGGTGAAAAATTCTGTGAGCTTCAATAATGTGCTGAATGTTATTAACTTGATCGTGTGGGTCTTCATGGTGATTGCTGGACTGTTTTTCCTTTCTGGAGCCAACTGGGAGGATGGAAGGTTTCTGCCCTATGGCTGGTCAGGGGTAAGAATCTTAACTGTAGGGGAGGAAATGCATTACTCTATTTGTCTCTATTGAATGTGATGTTTGGCAAAATTACCTACCATAGAGATCAATAAATATTGTGTGCTCTGTAGGTCATGCAAGGAGCTGCAACCTGTTTCTACGCCTTCATTGGCTTTGATATTATCGCCACAACAGGAGAAGAGGCCAAGAGCCCAGACACTTCCATTCCATATGCCATAACAGCCTCTCTCGTCACCTGTCTCACGGCATACGTCTCTGTGAGTACAGTGAACTTAGGATGTTAATTCATTAGGTTTAACACAATTATTTTTAACAAGTTAACAAAATATAATATTGTTATTGTTCTATGACATTTGTACTGTATCTAAATAGATAGATAGATAGATACTTGCTATATGGAATATTTAAAGGACAGACACTGTATGCGAGTATTCCAACTTACATTGCACATTCACACGATTCAATGAATCATTCAAGCATTTCAGAGCTGGACTGTAATTTATTTAAGTCTTCTCACTCCAGAGGCCCAATCCTTATCCCTAGAGCTAAAGACCTCTGCTCATCCTTTTTCAAATATTAATCTGAAAGCGATTTCCTTTTACCCTCCCGAGACCTCTTACTGTACAATGAAATTGGATGAATCATCCTACAGCATCCATCCACAGCCACCTATAAATGAGAGGACATTTCATGTATTGTTTTGACAAACTGCCAAATAATAACCATTTTACCTGTTTATATGTCTTAGGTGAGTGTGATTCTGACATTGCTGGTGCCATTTAACCTGATTGATGGAGATGCCCCACTCATGGAAATGTTTGCCGATCATGGCTTCCTGGCAGGAAAGTATATTGTAGCCATGGGTGCTGTTGCAGGCCTCACTGTCAGCCTGCTGGGATCTCTGTTCCCAATGCCCAGAGTCATCTATGCCATGGCGGGAGATGGTCTGCTCTTCAGGTACATGAGTCCATTTCAAGGGAAGTCAGTTCACTCGGCAGCCATATTTGCAATGCCTCCGGGCAGCTACTTCAGGCATGCAAGGCCTATCCCATCCAACTTCTATGTATTTGAATGGGAAAGTAACATTTAAGTCAAATCAGCAACAAAATCTGACAAGAGCATGAGTTTTCTTATGCTCCAATAACATTAAAAAATTATATATTTAATGTTGGTTTAGCCAATGTGCAGTCCTTAGTGCGAATATCAGGTTTCTATGGGAAATGGAGATTCTAACAGCAGTTTCAGTGATGCAATGACTTTACCAATAGAGTGCAACAGTCAGGTTCCAGAAGTAAGAACTCCATTTATTTTATCCATAGGGAAATCGCTTTTAACAATAACATAAAAACTTTTAAAGACAGACCTGCTGTGAGTTCCGAGATTGTTAGTCAACAGACCCTGCTTTTGTTGAATCCATCTCCATTGTCATCCCAGACAGCAACATAGTGTTGGCCCAGATCCGGCCTACATCTATTACGTGTACCAGATGTGGGCCGGATCTGAGCCGACACTATGTTGTTTTCTACCCTTTTCCACGAAGGCAGTTTGAGTGCTGGTTCAGAGCCTAGTTTCAAATCAGTTCTTTGTCTTTCAACACGCAAAGAACCAGCTCTGAACCAGGAAAAGTGGTTCGAAAGTAGCACCAAAACATTGCTGCTTTAGAAGTAAGAACCGTTTGTGCCAGGGGCTAGGGGCGGGGTTACCGTGACCAACAAGATGAACAGAAACTTCCCAGATAGCATCAATGATTGAAATAATGTTGAATCAATGTTAATGTGTTAACGTTAACTGCATTGAATCAATATCACTTTTGCACCCTCAATTAATGTTGAAATTTAAACAAAAAATCAATGGTAATGGCATTTAATCAGTTATAATGTGATGTTGGTTCAACATCATGCTTACACTCTCAGAAGATGAAACACAACTACAACTGACTTAAAGCTACACAGCCTGAAATCAACTGAAGATAAAAGAAGACAATAAATCTCTCAAGATCTCAGCAGAAATTCTTTTTGAGAATTAACAGAGGTTTAGATGTTGATGTTTTATTGAAAATGTTTGGTCACCATTTTGGTGGTCAGTGGTTCCTTTAGTTGGGCAGTTTGACTCTTGGCTTTTTGTGTGAGTTTGTGGTCTTTGTAACAGTGTTTACCAAAACACATCATTTGTTGCAAAGAAAACCACAAACAAAATGATCAGGTGATATAGTTTTCATTATCATAAAGCAAAGTCAATTATTAATTGTTCTCTTGAGCAAAAGTGTACTGCCATATTGCATGTTACAGTTTCTCCCACTCACACCATTTTGGGTAAAATTTTCTTTTTTTCTTTTCGTTACACTCATATGCTTATTTTTACAGGCATTTCATCCCAAGTTTTCTTGTGTGTATGCCAGGTTCCTGTCCTTTGTGAGTCCCCCACACAGAGACCCCCATGGTGGCCTGTGCTGTATCGGGGTCTCTGGCTGCTCTGTTGGCTCTCTTGGTGAGTCTGAGAGATCTGATTGAGATGATGTCTATCGGCACGCTGCTGGCCTACACGCTGGTGTCAGTATGTGTGCTGCTTCTGCGATATCAGCCCGATAGAGATGGCTTCACCAGTTTCCTCACAGAGGAGGAAGAGGAGGAACGGAAGAGGAAAGAGGAAATGATGGCGGCTAGTGAGAAGTATATGAACTCACCTTGTGGAGAAGGGTTTGCCGACAACCCGTGTGGGGCCAAGAACCTTCCCTCCAAAGGAGACGATGAAACGCTGATCGAAAAGTCGGATTCTGGGGGCTACCAGTCGGACAGCTCTGGCTTTGGCGTTGGAGAGAATGGCATCGAGGCGGACGACTCCGATAGTCTCTTGAAACGCATATTGGGATCTCAGTACTACACTATGCGGATGCGTTTGGGCCTGCCGAACATGGGCGATAAGCCAACTCCTGCCACGGGACGTACTGTTACTTCCTGCGTCCTCCTTTTCTTCATCCTGACCTTCTTTCTATGGACGCTCGTCATCTACGGCTTCGAACGGGTTTCAGGAGGAGCCCGCTGGGCAATATTGCCTTTTATAATGACTATAATTATCCTCATGGTTACTTTGGTTGTTATTATTCTTCGGCAACCTGAGAACCCTAAAAAGCTGCCTTACATGGCACCCTGTGTGCCCTTTGTGCCCATAGCTGCCATGCTGGTGAACATTTACCTCATGCTCAAACTATCCAGCATCACCTGGGTGCGCTTTGTGGTGTGGTGCTCACTAGGTAGGCCAGGTCTACTCTTCATATATTCCATATATCATCTATAAAGGCCCATTCAAACCAAGAATGATGAATATAAAGATAACTATAATGATAACTATATTAGCATCCACTCCAACATATGATAATATTCTGTTTATAATAACCACATACTGAAGATATCTTATCTGCTGCTTTAAATGCTCAAGCTCTTTAAAGTCGAATGGATTTGATTGACTGTCAATGTTTTTATTATTCATCATCTGGAAGAAAAGTGATTCCAACGATATCGCTCCTCTGTGCCATTATCGTTACCACCAGGGCTTGACATTAACTGTTTTCTCACCAGCCACTGTGGCTAGTGGTTTTCCAAAGCTACTAGCCACTTAGCATTTTTACTGGCCACAATTTTGATGTCGATACCATGGGGAAAAACTGGAATATAGACATTTTTAATATTATCTCATAATTTGGCAGCAGGCATATTAGGCTGCTGTCACTTTAAGACCCGACGCATGGATCCATTATACTCCCACATAGAAGATAACGTTCTCGTGACCTTGCACAACGTTCCCTAAAAGTTCTCTAAAGGTGACGAAAATTCTGAACCTTTATAGAACATTCGGGATGTTCCTAAAACGTCCTCTTTTGTTAATGAAAGTGCTGCAGTTCAAGGTTCCTTATATGACTTTAGCAGGACGTTCCATTTTGGTTATTTTATGGTCACATAAGAATGTTACAAAGAGGGCATTTGGGACATTAACAGAACGTTCCCACACGGTTCCCTGTTGGTCATTTAATAATGTTCCCGATATGACTTTAGGGAGACGTTCTATTTTGGTTATTTTATGGTTGTGTGAGAATGTTACAAAGAGGAAGTTAAGAGAACGTCCTATAGTAATAGTCCCCTAAACATTCCCAGAATGTCCTGAAAGTTCCCTGAAGGTCCACCAAATAACGTCCCCCAACCCTTAAAAGAACTCCACATCTCTGAACATTCTGGGAACGTTACCAGGTGACAGGTTAGATGTTGATGTTTTATAGAAAATAATAAAGTTTGAAGTCACCGTTATGGAGGTGAGCGTTTGCTTTAGATGGGCTCTTGATTCTTGACATTTTAACACCAGGTTTTCTTTGGCAGCTTTAACTGTGTTTTTAAAACCTACTTGTTACAGCAAAGGTTGCAAGAGAAATTCTGATCAGATGAATTTGGTTGTTTAATGATGGTGATTCAATCATCATCATGGAGTGTCCTATATGATCCTCTCTGAACTCTAAGTGTGTTAACTGTTAGTTTTCTTTTTTTTTTATGTTCATTATACAGAGTTTTGAGCAGTGTATTTTAGACTCACATGGACATCATGAATCAGTGTATGAACCTCAACAATGGTGACAATAAAAACAAAAAAAATGTATTAGCTTGTTTTGTGATGCTCAGAGTTTATTTGAAAATTTTTTCACCATTGTTGAGGTTCACAGACTGAATCTTGATGTCTGTGTGTGTCTATGTAATCCTGTTTGAATGGTTTCAGCATGATGACTAAAACGTTCACAATATCAACACCAGTGGGGACGTTCTGAGAATGTTCTGGAAATGTAAAGATTTTTAGCAGGGCTGTTACACATGCTTTTTCTTTCTGTTAGATTCTGTTTACGTTCACTTAACTGACTGTGTTTACGTGAATACTCGCCAAGACCGGCATTTTGACATTATTTTGTGTGTATTTGACTGTTTAAAAGCAGTAAACAGTGAAAAATAACTCAATTTAGTACTGAGGGGTGGCTTTATGTGTGCGCACTTCGGGTGTGAAAATTATGTGTGCGCAATCCCACGTCAAAATTCAAGCCCTGTAACACCAACAATATTAATCCGGAGCAAATGAAACTAGTGAGGGAAGGTGGATTTGTGTGTCAACTTGCTGTCAGAGAGATGAGAGCGAGAAAGCGCAGCTGGTATCGTTTATCTATTCTGCGGAAAATGAGTATGGACGCGTTTCAGATATTTCAGTATCGATATGTATCGAAAAATCAATATTTTTGACAACACTACATTGCACGTAGTTTATTATTTCAGATGCCAGTTTAAAAGACTACAATTGAAAAATGTATATATTATATATAAAATTCAACTCGCCAAAGTGACTGCGTTACACGCCACTTCTAAAATCCACCCGCATTTGGCGGGTGTTAATGTCAAGCCCTGGTTACAGCTAGCCTATGTTGTGGACTTCCCTATTCTCATATAATCAAATTAATAATTAAAATGTATCATTCTAGTTCTTGTCCTTGTTGTAAACAGGCCTTACCTGACCCTATCTCTTTGCCCTACAGGTGTGCTGATCTATTTTAGCTATGGGATGTGGAACAGCTCTCTGGAACTCAGCGCTAGAGAGGAAGCGGCTCACGCCAGCTCCTACCAGAGGTACGACACGGAGGTCGATGACAGCTTCAATGTTGATGAAGAGCTCCCTCCTCGGGAGGATGAAGAGGAGGGACAGTACCAGGGCTGGGCGGCTGAGGAACGTGGCTATCAGTACCAGCAGCAGTATGATGAACAGAGACCATCCAACAGTAACAATTACAGAAGTAAAGGCAGGACCAATAAAGGCTTTGAGGAGCTGGTCAATGAAGAGTATTCACCGGAGTGAGCAATATAGACTAAACTGTTGTCACAATAGAGGTTGGATTTGGGTGACTATGATTTTTCCAAACAGAATATGTTCCTGGATCAAAATGTAAATAAGTATATGACAAAATAAATGTAAAAATATTTTTGTTCAAAAAGACAAAAACTAATGCTAAACAAGTGATGCTGGTGTAAAACAACTCATGAAACTGGTTGGGTAGTTAATGGTTAGGGTTAGTACTCTGGTATTGTAATCCAGGAACACATTCTACTTGACAAAATCAGTCACTGATGGATTTCCTAGGTTTGATAGTGTTGTTAATCATGTCTCACTAGTTATTAAAACATTTTTTGAGTGTATTTCTTTGTGAAATTTTTTTGTTCTTAAACAGGTTGTTAAATGCATTTGCTTCTTGTGATAGATAAGTGACTTATCTAGAGGGATGTTTAGACCAGTTTTTTTTATTATTAAGGCTTCATAAGTGCCTTTTAATAACCCCTTTGTTATTCTTCTAAAATTAAATATAATGTCTTTTCTGATGTGAGCTGCCATTTCAGTGTTGGATTTAAATCCGCGCAGTACTCTTTTACTCTGAGATATTACTTGCCCTCCATATAAAAAATCTCTTTAAAGCAAAAACCAATGCAAGTTGTTACTACATGAGCAGAAACCCCCCTAAAGATGGATTGAGTGGACTTTTCACCTTACATCATCTTCACAGCTGTGTTTGATCTAAAATCTCAAGCACTCCCTTGAATTTCAAGGGGAAATATTATGATTGGCTCCCTGTGAAAGCTTAATAGTTCTCAAAATATTTTGCAACATTGATATCAAATTCTTTCTATGTTGGTTTGTAGAAATGTCTTGCTCTTGTGGTTTCACCCTTGTTTAGGTTTGCATGGGGATATTTACATTTCTTCCCTACAGCTATGTGTGTAAAATCATTCTGATTCAGAACACGTGTAAATACACAGAGATCAAGAGTTAAATGTTTGAGGAGAATATACAAATATATTTAAAATGAAATATTAAAAAATAATATATTTTACAAGCACAAATGGTGTCTTTTTTTGTCATCATCAGCCATAACAATTTGCATTTTAAAAAGAATATTTTGTGGTTCATGTTTTCATTCACACATTAAATCATGAGACGGCATGATGATTTCAAACAAATCACTCAACATGCATAACATAGTGGACATATTACGTCCTCAAACTCCCAAAGAACGCATAAAATAATACATTATCACAATAAATCAATCACCGACCATATGAGGTCTGAAAAATGACCCGGTTTCCTGTTGCATATATTTTTTCTCAAATTTCAAATGGTGATTTCCTAGGAGGTTGTGTGCAGGATCCTGTGAGATGCTCTCCAGGAAAACAGTGCAGATGACATCTGGTCATTTTACCACAGGTTTCCTGTCCATTTGTCTGTCTGGGTGTACATGCTTTCCTAAATGTCTGCATGAACTTATAAGCTTATTATGCACAACTTATGAAGTAAACGTGTTAAAATAATGTCACAAATACAATATAGGAGCAAAGTTAATACTGTGTGAATAGTTTGACTCACAACCATCTATGAAAAAACATGCCTAGGGAAGAGAGAACTGTTTCCCTTTGGATTCATTTCAACGTCTGTTCAAACCTTTAATGTTCAAACGTCTGCGAGCACAAGTTTCCACCGAATTCTCTGTTCCCTCCAAATCACATGTTTGCAGTCAAACCATGGCAGTGGAAAACAAATTCTTCACATATTTCATTGGTGTGTGTGAGCTTGCATATGTGTGTGTGTGTGTGTGTGTCCAAATCTTGAGGTAAGCTTGTCTTATCCAGTGTGTCTCACACATGTGCGCTCTTGGCATGACTGTTAATAAGAGGGCCGGAGTTGGTTACTCCACTGTGTTTTGAGTAGTAGTAGCGGTTTTCAGGATTCTGAGTTGGGCTGTCACCCCTTGAGCAACAAATCATCATCGAGCTGCCAAAAAAACAGAGGGCTGAACCGACCCAGCCAGCATACAGAGAGAATCCAAACGACATCAGGCCATCCTCATGAAGCACTCCAATGGGGAACCACACCGTTGACACTATCCCGCACAGAGCTGAAACGAAAGGAAGGACACTATAATGATCTTCATAATGACAGCACCGTAATCATGGAGAATAACAGACTGACTTACAAGCATAAGATTAGGGGTTTTATTTTTTGTTTGCAGAAATGCAAACCAGCCCAAAACACCTGTAAAAATGGGTCAGACAGTTGACCATGACTGGCTCTTCCCACTGTAACAGGATGTAGGAAATCTGGATGTTTTATAAGTTACTTCAGTCAAGGACATTTTCAGCCCTGTATGTTGAAAGCATGATTTCAGGGAGGATGTGAGCAACCACAGGACAACATCTAGCATTTTGCTTAGAACTGCTAAATTTTCAACAGTTTAATAAATGACTGTATTTTAGATTCTGGAGTAATACACCAGTGGGTTCTTTACAGGAAATTGTATCATTTGAATGTGTCATGATGACTATACTAGGAATGGTACACAACTGTTATTGGTTTTGGTAAAAGCTACATTGACAATGATGCGGTTGAATAAGTGTAGTAATTTACACAAGTTAAGTTTTTTACGTTTTTTTTTCTTCAGGAAAGCCACAGAATTTTGGGTGCTTAAAAGAACCATATATTTTCTTAACATGTAGAACATTTTAATTATCTGAAGCACGTTTGTTTTTTTACTATAAAGAACCTTTTGTGGTTCCTTGGATGTTAAAGGGTTAGTTCACACAAAAATGAAATTTCTGACATTAATTACTCACCCTTATGTCGTTCCAAACCCATAAGACCTTCGTTCATCTTCGGAACACAAATTAAAATATTTTTGGTGAAATCCAAGAGGTTTTTTTTCTCCCATAGAAAGCAACTAAATTACCACATTCAATGTCCAGTGAAGTAGTAAAAACATTGTTAAAATAGTCAACGTGACTACAGTGGATCAACCTTAATATTATGAAGCAACGACAATACTTTTTGTGCGCAAAAACAAAACAAAAATAACGACTTTATTCAACAATTTTTTCTCTTCCCTGTTATGCAGTTGGTGCGCAAGTTTTGTTTTGGCGCAGAAAAAGTAACGTTAATAACTATATAACGTTAAGGTTGATCCACTGTAGTCACGTTGACTATTTTAACCATGTCTTTACTACTTCACTGAACCCTGAATGTGGTAATTTAGTTGCTTTCTATGGGAGATAAAAAAAAAAACCTCTTGGATTTCACCAAAAATATCTTAGTTTGTGTTCCGAATATTAACGAAGGTCTTGCGGGTTTGGAATGATATGAGGGTGAGAAATTAACGACAAATTTCATTTCATTTTCACCCTTTAAAGGTTCTTTGTGAAAGCACACAACATTTATTTTGTAAGAGTATAGGCTTAGTGTCACTAATGGGAAATATTAGTTTAAAATGTTGAATCCACATATTTAAAAAATAAAGTTCACTTACAAATGAAAATTTATTAGAGTTTATTTATATCATGAATAAATCATTCTTGTGAGTGATTTTTTTTTTTAATGCATCGATTGATCCAGTTAATTTGATCACTATTGGACTGATCCAGTTCTCAAGTTCACTCACTGACTCATCGATTCCAAAAGAGGTGGGATATATAACGACTTTTGGTCTATTCGTCAAAAAAAGTTATCCAATGAGTTCAGAAGACTTAGCATACAGCGCACAAACCGTGTGAACTAATTTTAAGATAATTTTATATTTCATATTTTATGCTGATTTTGTTTCCTTTCGAATCTTGAGTCCCTCAGTCACCTTTCATTCATTGAAAAGAGCAACCAGCACGTTATTAAAAGGTTAATTCACCCAAAAATGAAAATAATGTCATTTATTACTCACCCTCATGTCGTTCTACACCTGTAAGACCTTCGTTCATCTTTGGAACACAAATTAAAATATTGTTGATGGCTCAGTAAGTAAAATAACGACTTTTTGACAATATCTAGTGACGGGCTGATTTCAAAACACTGCTTCATGAAGCTTTATGAATCTTTTGTTTCGAATTAGTGATTCGGATCTCCTGTCAAATGGCTGAACTGCTGAAATCACGTGACTTTGGCGCTCCGTTCCACTGATTCGATTTGTAAAGCTCTGAAGCAGTGTTTTGAAATCGGCCCATGATTAGATATTGTTGAAAAGTCGTTATTTTGATTTTTTGTGCACAAAAAGTATTCTTGTTGCTTTATAATATGAAGATAGAACCACTGTACTCACATGAACTGTTTTAAATATGTTTTTAGTGCTTTTATGGATCTTGAGAGTTTCAGTGGCTTTGCTCTCAATAGAGTCCTCACTGAGCCATCGGATTTCATCAACAATATCTTAATTTGTGTTCCGAAGATGAACTAAGGTCTTATGGGTGTGGAACGACATGAGGGTGAGTAATTAATTTTCATTTTTAATTGTTTAATTGTTTTGAGTGACCTATCCCTTTAAGAACTGGCCATTGAAATTCCAATAGTTTTTTAAACAGACAGGCAGACAGACAGACAGAGACTCACATATGAACAGTATAAGTAGTCCTCCAAGGACTGCGCGTCTGTGTTTGGTGTCTTCGGTCTCTTGGCTCAGTTTGACGCAGGGCATCGCCAACAGCACGAGCGCCAGAGCGGGCAGTCCGAGCAGAGAGGCGGAGACCATCAGAGCGCGAGACGTCTGGATGTAAGCTTAAATCAAAATATCATAATATCAAAATATCATACACGAACCAAATAGTATTCTGGGAAAACAGTCAAAAAATTAATTAAATTGTGAAAAAAGACTAAACTAAATGTTGAATTGTTTTTAATTCATGAATAAGAAAAAGGATGCATACAAAAAATAATGTTGAACTCTTTCTCACCTGGTATATCTAGGATTTGGTTGAGTGAGATGCAGTGATAGAGAGCAGTAGAGATGACGCACTCTGTCCACAAGCCCTTGGTCTCCAGCTCATCCATCTTCCTGCAGGTGTGCATGTTGTACTTACAGGTCACCACCCAGTCATTTGTTGAGGTCGCTATTATAATACCAGTCCAGCCGATGCAGCTCATTAAAAAACCACAAAGCAGGCGACAGCTATGAGACATTCTGACTGAATGTAAAATGTGTTCGCAAAGTTGACTAAAATATGCTCTTCAAATCAAAAACATACAATAACATAAATAGTTATTTAAAGATCACGGAGCTTATATAAAACGCATTCTGGAGAAGATTAGTATACTAACAGTTAGAGTATGGACTGTAAAACAATCCATTTGGTAAATTTACTTTTTATAGTGGACGTGCCCAACAGAACTTTCAGCCAATCAGAAGAGAGTATTGGCAGATACGTCACAACGGCCTTCCCTCAAACCCTGGAGAATAACATCCTTTGATTTATTACAGCATTAATATGTCTCTTCTGCTCATATTTTCTCTCCCAGTGTTATAGTTATTCGGCATATTCCCAAATTAAATAATCGTGATAATATTTTACAAAATACAACAGAACTTTGTGCCAATCAAAACTAAAAGACGCTTTCTGATGAAGTATGAAATAGCATTTTAGGTTTGGATGCCATCTAGCGGGTTAAATGGTATTATGCTGTCCAACAAATGTTTGACATCAGGAACATATCTGGGTGCTTTATGACATACCAAACTCAATGAAACTGTACTTACTAAATCAGAGAAAACATACAGCTTGAATATTTGATCTACAATATCATGTACATACATCGTATACATACTAGTTTGAGGTCAGTAAGATGTTTTAAGTTATATATTTAGATGTAATTTGTTCCTGTTATGACAAAGCTCGCGTCAGTCTTCAGTGTCACGTGATCCTTCAGAAATCATCCTAATAGGCTGGTTTGGTGCTCAAGAAACATGTCTTATGTTGAAAACAATTGTGCTGCTTGTTTTTTTTTTTTTTACAATTTATAAGTCTTTACTGTCGTTTGTAATCAATTTAATGTGCCTTTGCTCAATAAAAGTATTAATTTATTTTAAAAAAATCTTACTGGCCACAAACTTTTGTATGGTAGTGAACATATCAAAGTAACCCACAAAGTTTATTAAGCCACATTGCCACCTGAAAAAGCACAAAAAGAGGGGGGAAAAATAATAATAAAAAAATACAAAAGTACAATAAATGACCAATTCAAAGTTTCATAACAAAATGTAGTTGGTTTAATTAAATAATCAAAAGTGGCACAAGAAAGGTAATGTAACAATGAGAAACAACACTTGATGACACAATCTAGTACATAGTTTGCCTCAGCAAAATGCCTACAGTAGTTTCATAAGGTCTCATAAAAAAGGCACCTTTTCACTGCCTTGATTGAAAACGATTGCCTTTGGGTACCTTCTTCTTGTCTTAATCTTTGACAGTTTGTCCGATTTACACAGTACCACTGCGGATATTTCACAAAATTTATGTCAGTATCTCAAACGTCCTTTAAAAATGTTTATAAACTTGAAATGATTCGCATTTGTACTTTCTAGAGCCTTAGAAGACAAATATATTAAATATTACAAATCCTTCACAAAACATTTTTTTTTTTAAATTTATACACACAGAACACTGCATTGTTATACATGTATACATGGTATGGATTACGATAGGAAAATATATACAATGGGACATGCACACAATAACAGCACTTCCGTCCTTGTCGAACCTCTCTGCGCTGACCAGGAAGTGATCTCCTTTGTTCTCAGTCAAAAATATAAAATCATTGACCCTGATCATGATTACCCATACAAAAAAAAGGAGATGCTAACAGTTCCCTCCTACTGTGATTAAATATACATCCTGTAAAACGCTCACAGACTGAGACCATTATATTGCTACCATGCTTTCAGACAGAGGCTAAGTTTACAAGAACTGTAAGGTTTTGCTAGTTTAGTTCAAGCAAATACATGTAAGCTTTCTCATAACAATGAAATTATCGCATAAATCTCTTAAGATTAAAGTGCACAAAATGGCTCTATTCTATTGGCAAGTGCTCTTATGGTCCACAAGGATATACCTAGCTTCTTTTGTGTCTCTGTTTCATTCTCTTTATCTTCCTCCTTCTTTTAGGGAGTTGATGCGGGCACATATTTTGAGAGCAGGGCCGAGTTTGACATTCAAGGCGCTCATCAGATGGTCTTCGGTCAGCAGAAGCAAGGCCTGCCCGTCTATCTCTTGGGCTCTGAAAGATTCTGCAATGTCTTGACACCCTGAGACAATTTAGGTGGGGTAAAAAGAGTAAAAGAGTAGTGTTAATTGTTTCGTTCAATATGTATAGAAAATAGATAAAAAGATAGATAAATATATAGATAGACGGAGACAGACAGACAGGTGGACAGACAGACAGATAGCTAGATAGATAGATAGACAGACACATGGACAGACAGATAGACGAAGACAGACAGACAGGTGGACAGACAGATAGACAGACAGATAGACGAAGACAGACAGACAGACAGACACATGGACAGACAGATAGACAAAGACAGACAGACAGGTGGACAGACAGATAGACAGACAGATAGACGAAGACAGACAGACAGACACATGGACAGACAGATAGACGAAGACAGACAGACAGGTGGACAGATAGACAGACAGATAGACGAAGACAGACAGACAGACAGACAGGTGCACAGACAGACACGTGGACAGACAGACAGATAGATAGATAGACAGATATACAGACAGACAGATAAATAAATATATAGATAGACAGACAAACAGACACAGACAGATAGATAGACAGATAGACGGAGACAGACAGACACGTGGACAGACAGACAGATGGATGCATAGATAGATAGATAGACAGACAGACAGACAGACAGATAGACAGACAGGTGCACAGACAGACACGTGGACAGATAGACAGATATACAGACAGACAGATAAATAAATATATAGATAGACAGACAAACAGACACAGACAGATAGATAGACAGATAGACGGAGACAGACAGACACGTGGACAGACAGACAGATGGATGCATAGATAGATAGATAGATAGATAGACAGACAGATAAATAAACATATAGATAGACAGACAAACAGACAGACAGACAGACAGATAGACGGAGACAGACAGACAGGTGGACAGACAGATAGATAGATAGACAGATAGACAGACAGACAGACAGATATACAGACAGACAGACAGACAGGTGCACAGACAGACACGTGGACAGACAGACAGATAGATAGATAGACAGATATACAGACAGACAGATAAATAAATATATAGATAGACAGACAAACAGACACAGACAGATAGATAGACAGATAGACGGAGACAGACAGACACGTGGACAGACAGACAGATGGATGCATAGATAGATAGATAGATAGACAGACAGACAGACAGATAAATAAACATATAGATAGACAGACAAACAGACAGACAGACAGACAGATAGACGGAGACAGACAGACAGGTGGACAGACAGATAGATAGATAGACAGATAGACAGACAGATAAATAAATATATAGATAGACAGACAAACAGACACAGACAGATAGATAGACAGATAGACGGAGACAGACAGACACGTGGACAGACAGATGGATGCATAGATAGATAGATAGATAGACAGACAGACAGACAGATAAATAAACATATAGATAGACAGACAAACAGACAGACAGACAGACAGATAGACGGAGACAGACAGACAGGTGGACAGACAGATAGATAGATAGACAGATAGACAGACAGATAAATAAATATATAGATAGACAGATAAACAGACAGAGACAGATAGATAGATACAATATATAAAACCAAGCGGCAAACAAATGATGCAGCTATTCTCTGCACTAACTTCACTTCCTCCTTCACTGCCACAAATACACACCTATAAGAGATCTCTACTTAAATAAATTCAGTAACTTAATAAAGAACTTTACAGCCGTGACTGAAGTAGAACAAATAAAGTTAATATTAGGAGAGGTATGGACGTGTGGACGTGCCACAGCCTGAGAGACAGCAGGTGAATGTGTGTGTCTGACCTCAGTGTGTTTCCCTACTGTACCACAGTGACTCTCAGTACGTGTGTGTATATATATATATATATACATGTTTAAACACTGTGGTATCAAATGTTCAGACATGTTATAATGTGTTACACTGTTACTTTTTACCTGGTAAATTGGATATAAAGCTTGACACTTGATCCACCGACCACTGTGCTGGTTTTGGGTAGGGGGAGACATCGATGGGAGACACAGGGTCTATGGGTGAGGTGGGAGCACTTCTCGTCTCCTGCACTGTTTGTCTGACTCTAATCTCTCGCTCTCGTTCCTGTTCCGTGTGTCTGCGGAGCCTGGTCTTCATCGGAGCGGCCGTCCCATCTTCCCCCTCTTGTGGTGGCTGTTGAAGGATTCTCCACTGCTCTGTGGTCCCATGTTTGGCCTAGGCAATAGTAGAGTTTAGTAATGCACAAAGATCACAAACATGCACATTGTTTTACAGGCCTTGGACAAACCTGGTGGAAATTTTCCTCGGCGCCATTGAGCTCAGATCGATGGCCCCCCTCGCTCACACAGCGTCTGAGCGCACGGAAACGTTTGGTGTAACTGAACCTGCAAAAAGAACGAGGAGGTAAACAAAGGTTTTCTTTAAAGTCAACCCAACACACTGACCAAAATCAGCCTTGCAGCTCATAATGTGTGTCAAGGGTTGATGTTTATCACAAACCATGACCACATCCTGTCACCGTGTGTATGTTTAAGTGTGTGAGCTTTTTTAGGACAGTTGTAGTTACTAGCTTTGAGTGCATGACTCACTATTCAAACATACTATATTACAGTGGCCCTAAAAGTATATGAACACTGTTGTACACTTAAAAATGTATGAAAATCATTGCATTAGATACAATATATAAAACCAAGCAGCAAACAAATGATGCAGCTATTCTCTGCACTAACTCTCACTAACTCTAACTCTCTCACTTAGTCATTTTGCAATGACCAGGTGGTGTGAGGTATGAAGTCAGTTCCTCAAGTTCACACAGGTGTCCTAGTACAGTAACCGCAATTGTAGTTCACCACATTAACTATGAGCATTTTCCACTATTATTTGACAACCAGAACACTTAAACTGTGTTAAATACACAAACTGTATTTTTGTGTTTTTGTTCTATATTTGTTATATAATGCAGTGCTATTCATACACTTTTAGCTGTGTCTAAACACTTTTTGAGGTCACTGTAAATATGCATATTAATTTGTTAAGCTTTAGTGGAAATACCCTTTTCAACACCACACCAAATATCTGTTTGAGTCAATTAGTCATGCACACCTCTTTATTCTTGAAGTGAACTCTTGATACATGCAGGAAATCATGCTCAGACCCTTCCAGATGTGGTTTCTAAAACTGCAATGGAGCAGTTGTATGTGCACAGAATACAAGTTAGGCACCCATTCATTATTGTGCCAATCACACTAACAGGTTGTTTATTTTACTCTGTCAATGTGGTATATGACGTAAGGGAGGTGTACCTCTTGGCACAGGATTTGGAGCAGAAGCGCTTGGAGCGTGGGAATGTTTGGGCGGTCCCTTTCCTCTTGCAAAACTGGCACTGCAGAACAAGCTTGTGGGCCCGTCCGACACCATCTACAGTGAGAAATACGATGGAGGAAAACATCAAGATTTCATATTTACACAAAATCCTGTAAAAATATTATTTTGTTGTAATTTTTCATTTTTAGTGTGTGCTACTATGCTAAAGCTAATGCTGATCCAAAATCTTAGCTGTGTCCTAAATGACGTACTATTCACCATGCACTAATACTATGCACTATGTACTCAACCGTATGAATTGTATAAGGCTATTTTGACATTCAACATCAGTCTAACAGCCCCGCCCCCTCCGCTACACAAGTAAAGCTTCGAGTACATGAAGTGTAAATCCTTCCACACCTTATTGTATGGGTTAATTATGTGCATCATCCGGGTATTTAAAGTTTTTTTTAATTTTCAGTGTCAACGCACTACTCGCACTATTCATTCTACAAAATGGCATACAATAGTGCATAAGAGCACAAATTGGGACACACCTCTTGTGTGCTTCTATGCTAATGCTAAAATATTTTCATCCAAAAACTATGCTAATGCTGCAATATTCATATACAATACCTTGTGTGCCGCTATGCTAATGCTGCTATTTTTAAGTCTAAAAATGCAAAGCACACACAAATACTGGGATAAATGGTGTTTTTTTCCAGTCCGTTACAGTATTGTATGAAAGATCTGGAACAGGCCAATGGTGTCTTTCATCATGCATGTGGTATGGTCCTTGATGGCTTTACAGTGTGGCAGTTGTTTAGTTAAAGACTACATGGTAATTTTGTAATAAAAGATGTTGCAATAAACCTGAAAAAGAAGAAGTTTGTTTAACTTACTGTTTGTAACCACATCCTCATCATCTGAGTCTGTGGAGTCCTCTGGAGGTTCTGAACTAGAAGGGATGAGTTCTGCTTCCCTCACCCCATTCACCCCAGACTCCCGGACAGGACCCACCATCAGAGATGACCTGCTTACCTGTGGGATTCGGAAGAAAACATTATTACAAATATTGTGAAATATTATTAGAATTTAAAATGTTTTGTATTTGACTATATTTTAAAATGTTTTGTATTTGACTATATTTTAAAATGTAATTTAATCCTGTGATAACAAAGCTTAATTTTCAGCATCCATTACGCCAGTCTTCAGTCAGTGTCACATGATCCTTCAGAAATCATTCTAAAAAACTGATTTGGTGCTCAAGAAACATTTCTTATTGTTGTTATCGATGTCGACAGTTGTGCTGCTTAATAGTTTTGCATGATACATATTTGCAGGATTCTTTGATGAATAGAATTCATATCTACTACAAAGATATGTTATTCAGGCAGTGGTTGATAGATGTTTTGTTTACCGGGAATGGCTCCAGTCCCTCCTGTATGATAAATCCTTCCACCAGGTGTGTTAGAACCAAAGGTTTGGCTGCTCCTGATGGTTGCTGGACTTCTGTGGTTATCGTTTGACTGACAGTGGGAGGCTGAACTGGTTGTTTCGCATTCAGGAAAGTGAGAATCTCTGGAGAAAAGCTGCTGAGCACAGGGGGCACATCTAACGGCTGAGTGATGGAGGACTGGATGGGTGACATGTCAGAGGAGAGGCTGGAGATTGCTAGAAAAATGAAGACAGTTATGATATTACCAACAGTGTCTAGTACTTCTTCATATTTCAGGACACTTTATGGAGTTCTCAGTTATATATTAAGGTATCGACTTTCTCTTTCTACAAGAGACGCATGTGAGACAATTAGTATATTTCTCAGGAGAAACATCTGAAAAGTATTAGAACCGAGCAAAAATCTTCATTTAATCTGTCTAGTAGAAATGTTAAAATTACTAGAGAATATTTGTGACATTTCTTTTATACAGATAAGTGACTGTGTACCTGAGTGATTGTCTGACTGAGTGGATGTTTCCTCACACTGGTCGTCTTTCTCAGCTGGCCATGGTGCGACTGAAGGCGACTGTGTCTCATTCTTCTGTGGAGTCTTCATTTGGCTGTCAGTCCTCGAATCCTCTGTGCAGACTGTCATCTTATTCAAGACCTGAAATGCAGAGATTTAAAAATATGTTTATTAAAAGTTTTAGTTTTCGTAAACTATAATAAACCTGCTGTAAAATGTTACATAATAAATAAAATGTTAGACCAATATATTAGCCTTGAGTATTAATCAGACAATATTTGGCATTTTGAGATTATGAGCATTGATGAATAACTGCCTGATTATCAAGTGTTTACCCTTATATCATTTACAATTTAGAGCAAATTTTGAGTAAAATATTTGTCTATGCATCATTTGCCATTATAAAATTGTCTTTTAGCAATTTATGGCTATCTTGTTCTCTAGATATCATATCAGCAACTGAATAACCCATATGTTTGAGTGATCATGCATTGTGCTTCTCCAAACCTTCTCCGAAGGTTCACTTGACGGCTGATCTACGGCAACAGCCAGGGTGATTTTCTTTTGGGGTGCTGGACATTTCAGATCTTGAGGAGTCTGGTCTGGTACATCTTCCTCTTTCTGCTCTTCCTTTCTGTCTTTTGTGTCTTTTGACGTCTCGGTTGTTTGTGTGGGGCTCTGTGAGGTCAAAGGGGATTGAGGCGGCGCGAGAATGCTGCTGGTGGACACCAGGGGCAGCACTGGAGACGGAGGGGACGCCCTTTGAGGAGACGCCAGCGGAGGGGTGGTGATGAGAGGTGTGGCTGCTGTGGTTTGTCTGGAGGGCGACAACTGCACCAGCTGTGGGCATGGGTTTGGAGTCCGTAGCGGCTGGGCGGGGCACTCTGGTTTAGCGAGCACAGGTGAGACGAGCGGCTTTGATTGGATGAGATCGTGGGGTGGAGACACAGTGGCTGTCTTTGATTGGCCGTTGGTGCACTGGGCAGACGCAGAGGACAACGCGATCCTCAACAACTGTTTTGTAGCCAGTAAGGACCCACCGGGTGATGAAGACCTCAAGGGCAAAGTCAGAGTAGGAGGTGTGAGGTGAGATCTCGCAGGGGAAGGGACTGTGATGGGCACTGTAGCGCTCTGCGCCGACACGCTTTGGGATGGCTGGGTGGACGGGCAGCGCTTTAACTCTGGAAGAGGCTTCTTTGGTGTGGCGGGGGGAGAGTTGGGGGGTGTATGCCTCTGATTGAAGGGGTGCTGGGGGATGCTGATCTGGCTGTGGGGCCTCTTGAGACCGCTGCTGTTCAGCTTCTGTTTTGCTAAGGCATGGGCCTGTGCAGGTGCGTACAGGGCTGGAGACACAAGAAAAAAACAAGGAAAAGTTTAGGAAAAATTCACAATTCAGCTTTTTATGAGCAAACATGGGCTTTTATTCCAACATATTTCTAAAATAGGTCTCTTATTCTCACCAAGGCTGCATTTATTTGATCAGAAATACAGTAATAACAGTAATATTGTGAAATATTATTATAATTTTTCAATTTTAATATATTTATATCAAATGTAATTTATTCCTGTGATGGCAAAGCTGAATTTTCATCAGTCTTGTTACATGATCCTTCAGAAATCATTCTAATATGCTGATTCGGTTCTCAAGAAACTTATTATCTTATTATTATCAATGTTAAAAACAGTTGAGCTGCTATTATTTTTTTTTTTTCAGGATTCTTTGATGAATAGAAAGAAGAACAGCATTTATGTGATATAAGTCTTTTGTAACATTATAAATGTCACTTTTGATTAATTTAATGTGTCCTTGCTGAATAAAAGTGTTCATTAAAAAATATTACTGACTTTTGAACATGTTTTTTTAAAGTGATTCAAATATTTGCATTATGGAGAGAGAGAGAGAGAGAGAGATACACATGTGGCTGCTTACATGGAGGTGGAACTGTAAGATGGCGAACAGGTGTAGCTTTCGTTTGAGCTGTTTGAGATGTTGGGTTTTCTGTCTTAGTAGCTCCCTCTTTCCCAGGAGTATTCGCTGGCTGGCTGGGTCTCAGATGGAAGGTCTGTAATCTTGGGCATGGAAGCGGAGGGGGTTGGCTTGACGGTGTAGCTTTCAGTGGTAAGTTCGGAGGGATGGTAAGGGTGCCAGGTGGAGGTGGACGGAGAGTCAGACTCTGGAGCTGAAGAACAGAACAGAACAGAATGAGAGAGATATTGATGCCATAAAATGCCAGCAACACCACATGTAGCATAAGCTAGATAAACAAAGATTTAAAACATCAGAAAAAAAATATTTTCTAGTCTATTGCTTTTGCGATTATATGTTACATTACATTTACACAGAAAAAAAGGTATAGATCACCTACAAATGAAAAATTTGTCATTTACTCACTCTCATGTCGCTCCAAACCTTTCTTCAGTGTAAGGAGATATTTAGTAGAATGTCTGAGTTGCTCTTTCCATATTTTCAAAAATGACAAAAAAAAAAGCTAAATAAAAGATAATATTCTTACAAAGTCTTCAGAAGTCATATGAACGTTTTGTATAAAAAAAAAACAACCAAAATCATTGACGTCAAACATGAAAGGCTATATGAAATGACAGATTAATGTGCCATTTTTAATGTCAATAAAATTTGAGAGCTGTTGCGAAGGGGGATGATTTTCAAAAAATAATAATCACAACATTTTTTGGACCTTTACACCATCAGTCCCCATTTGTTTTCATAGTATAATATAAAACTTTTCAGAGATCCTCCTAAATTTTCCTTTTGTGTTGCATGAAAGAAAGTAAGTTCTAGGTGAGGGTAAGTAAATGACAACGTTTCATTTTTGAGTGAACTATCCCTTTAAATTTAGAGGAACAGATGCCTCTATCACATGACCATACATAATCAAGCTCACCTGTGTGGAGGGAAATCGAGGTGAGGAAGAGGAAGGGGTGGAGGAAGAGGAGGAGGAGGAGAAGGAGGAGGAGGAGAGGGCAGGTACATCAGGCCGCACAGCAGACGTTAGAATCAACTGCCAGATGGCAAGGCCAGAGAAAGAGAGAAATGAAAGAGAGAAAGAGAGGAGGTAAAAAAGATAAAGAAAAAGTCCCAGTGGTGCAAAATAGAAGGCTGTTATTTCCTGCCTGTTGTGCTTTTGCTATGTAGGTGTGATGGTGAACTTCACAGCACAGTGAAAAGCTTTTGATGTGGTCGAGTAAAATCTGTCCTCATCAGAGACATGCAAGCATGCATTGAGTGCAGACCTTTAGACACTAACCCTTCATTTGCTCAAGCCAACATACCAGCTGGTCACAATAGACCATGAGCTGAAAAGAAATACAACCTGTAGACAGCAATTATGTGTGCACAGCACATATATGCTTCACTCTGATGCAGATATAAGAAGTAAATACAATATTAACATGGACTGTGCATTGGGTCACAGGACAGATGTTTAGATCAGCATTCACTAAGAGTCGAGAAACCAGCAAAGTTTCCATCTGAGTGTGAAAGTTGGCATGGCATCTGGGTAAAACTGTTATGTGTAAAGTGCATGTGACGATCTGAAGTTTGAAAATGCCACAGAACAGGACGTAACACAGGTTGTATTACCATCTGGGCCCTCAGGAGCATCTGAGCTTGGCTCGTATTCGGGCTCTTCCCCAGAAGCAGAGCTTGAGGGGAAATTTTACGGGCAGCCGTTGCAGCGATCGGATTCTGATTTCCTCTTACAAGGGGCGTTGATCCAGCAGGCAGAGAAACCTGAGGGTCAAAAAATTGATCAAATCAGTGGAGGCCCCAAAAGAGAAGTTAAACCATAAATTTCATGACAACACCAATAAAACGAGCATTATTTCTTGAGCAGGTTGTCGCACACACCGTTTTTGGGGTCTGCTGTGAAGATGAAGCTTGGTTGACTCTCTCACTTGGTGAAAAGGAAGGTGCCAGTCGGTCCCCAGACAAATTGACCTGCAGGAAGAGATAGAAGGTTTAGAGTTTCAAAAAAAAAATTGGTTCATTTTATTGTAGGAAGATTAAAAACAATAGTTACAAACAGTATTCTAAAATTAAATTATATTGTATTAAATTATACTATATTTAGTGCTGTCAAATCAATTAATCGCGATTAATCGCATCTGACATAAAAGTTTGTAAATTCATATATATGTGTGTGTGTGTGTGTTATGTATGTATACACACACATATGATATATATTTACAATTTTTTGTTAGATGCAATTAATTGCGATTAATCGATTTGACAGCACTAAATTATATTAAATTATATTTAGTGTTGTCAAATCGATTAATCGTGATTAATCGCATTTATTATAAAAGTTTGTAAAAATATGTGTCTGTATTATGTATGTATACACACACACAAATATATATATATTTACAGATTTTGTTAGATGCAATTAATTGTGATTAATCGATTTGACAGCACTAATATTATATTATATTAGTTACTATACTCTATATTTCTGGTAATTTCTACAGTTTCTCATTAACAGTGTTTTTCACTTACTGATCATATTTCAAACCTGAGTTTCCATTTATTAATGAATTCGACTGATAAAAAGAATGCGTTGTGTACGTTGGTGCTCTTATTCCAGTCTTTTACAATAGTTTAATGAATGCCTTAAAGAAATTTAATCATGCTACACTTAATCAATAGCTTGTTGACAGACAATAATATTAAGAATTTTAGCATAAACATGTAATTTACATATAGTGAAATAATTGTCAATAAAAAAATTACAGAATAGTGATTTAAACATTTAACAGATTTACTTAAAAGGTTTGTTCTGATCTTAATCATCAGGTCTTAAATTGCGGTGAGCACAGACACCCTGTGGTAAAATAATCTTGTTTACAAGCCACTGTTTTCTCAGATCTGTTTGATTGGGTTGGATTAAAACTTCATGTTCATGTTCATGTGTAGAACATTCTGTACACAGTAATGATCTGAATGTCTCTTCTCCTTTGTCTGAAAATTTTTGGATTTTCAAATATTCTTGCAGACACCCATTTTAAGTGAGTGAATGTTTATTATTATCTATAAAAAGCATTTATAATCAAATGCATTTATATTAATTAAATATTTTTTCCTCTTGTGTAGCTGCAAAAGTTGTCAGCAAAAAACTCTTGTTTTCAATTCTCTATTTATTTATATTTAGGTATAAATACACAATTGTAACACATACAATTGCTAAAAAGGGCCAACTCTATGACAAATGGAAGAAATGATACCAAAATTGAACATGGTTTGAACAAACATACCTGCACCACTTTTCTGTTGGTGGGGGTGGGTTGATTGTGGAAGGTGGTTACAGTTGTGAGTGCAGGGGGAGTTTTCGGGGTGCCATTGGCCTGATGGGAAGGATTTACCGTTGTGGTGGTCGTGGTGTTGACTGTGCTCTTTGCAGGTTCTGCTTTAGTTTGGGGCTCCTTGTCCATTTTTCCACAGAATCTGGACACAAGAAGCTGAAATAAAGTTGATCGTAATTATATGTCAAAATATCAACCTTGAAGTCAAATATCCATTTGTAAAATCCACTTCCTAGAGCATATATTTTCTAGAGAAGTGCACGTGTCAACCACAGGCAGGTCATTTATCTAGAGACTCAAGCTTTAAACATGCAAATTTCCAACAGTTTTCTTGTATTTGCTTACAGGGCCTGTCTTGTGACCTTATGTAAGGTGAGACTTAAGTCAACCAAACTCTGTTTATGCACAAGAAAGAAGGGTAGCACATGACTAATGTGGAAACTGACAAACTTGTAGAGAGGTCTACTGAATTTCACTAATCAATGAACGGAGAGAGGGGAGGTGAAACAGTGATCAATTATAATTGTGTTTTAATAAGTACATCTGCATGCATAACGCTGCATAATAAAATAAAAATGTTCATACATATACATAAATTATGCCACCATGCACATGATTATACCTACACTATACAAAGAAAGAAAGGATTTGTGCATTGCATAGGTATTCATGGTCCTCCCTTTTCTAGTTATAACTTTTCTGCGTGTTAAAGAAATAAATGAATGAGCTAAATAATTAATAATAATGCAGCACATATTAAGATTAGATTTATTTTATGTGGAGTTGAGTCTGTTGATTCAGTACACCAAGTTGCATATGAGTGAAAATGTTACACTGTTTAATTTCTATCAGGAAATAATGCTCCGGTCAGATACAGTACAATTAGTGGAACATTTTAGTTTAACCAAATGAATAGTAGAATTATAATAGATTCTATATGTTCTATTGTATGCTACACATGTGCAGTATGTATGGTAGAACTGAAAATCACATTAAATATAAGCAGTTTCAGGATTCAGTGAATTTAAAATGCTGAGTATCTGCAGAAATAAATGCTGAAACTGAACAATACAGTATGGAATCTGTAACATCTGATCATTATAGCCATTAAAATAGCCTACGCTGTAAAAACATCACTTTAACTGAAAAATAATGTTAGTGTTACAGCAAAAAACATGTTAATTTGTTAACTCAACTGTAAGTTACCTTTTAAACTATGATTAAAATATGTAATAGTTTGAAAGACACAAGATACATGAAAATTTACTATAAAACATGAAGGAATTATCTTATAATTTAAAGAGAAAATGTATATTATATTTAACAAAACAAAATGTATCGTTTAACAGTAAAATAATGTTAAAATTGCATTTTTTATGTGTGAAATGTACAATTATCACCTTGTAACTTAAAGGGGAAACCAGCATCTCCGTGCAAAAACCATCACATTTATTAAAAAAGTTAATTTTATTTTTGTTATGAGTTATGTAGGTGTTTTATTTTAATTTAACTGTATTATTTTAGTGTCATTTAATGGTGTTTTGTGGGTAATTATGTTGTCTTTCTGTTACTAGTGGCCACAGATGCTTGATAGGTCAAATAGTTCAAATATGTTGTATAGTATTAACAGTAAATCATTTAATAATATGTAGGCCTACAGTTAGGAAGAGAAAAATATACAATCACCAAAACATCTCCCGTAATTCTTGTAATATCATCACTGTATTTTTACGGTAAAGTTCTGGAAAACACAGCTGCCAGTTTTTGTTATTACTATTTTACCGTAAATTTGACCCCAAAATATACAGTGTAATATACAGTGTATTATTATTATAACTCACACCAGGCCGCAGCTGAACAAAAATGAAGCATCTGAGCATTTCTGCCTAAAAACAAGACAAATCGGCTACATTAATAATGTGATATCGCGCCATGCCTGCGCCGTGAAGACGAGTAATGCGCTGCCTTTGTTTCATACGAGCCATAGAAATAAAAAAAATAAAAAAATCCCGAGAGCAAATGAATCATTCGTATAGTTATTGAACGCCAAGGTTTTAACCCACTGTCTGTGCAATAACTGTGAAACCCGAACGACATTAATGGACACATACCAGGAAGCGCCGCGCGCACAGGTGCCAGAATGCCACGCGTGTTTTCAATGTTTATGCGCGAGCCGCAGTCATTTGTGAATAAACACCCACGGTGATTCCCAAAAACCATAACATTTCGACGGCCTATAACGGAGCGGCTGAAATCGCAATAAAAACAAATGCATATGTCCAACAAAAAGCCCTCTGAATACGACGATGCATTTGCGTCTAATGTTCATTCCGCGGGTCATTATTTTGGTCATATATTGAAAATGGGCGTGTGTTCGTGCAGTGACAGCTAGAGCCCCCTGTACGTCCCTGAAGATCTGCACTTCCCTAAATGATGGCGCGGCGTGATAGCCTATATATAAAAGCAGCCTCCTTTTTATCGAGCACGCGAAATGCACACGGCTACAAATCACCGTAACTTGCTGCGCATCGAAATACACAAAATGAAAGTCAAAGGGAAAATGATGATGCTCCGTGCGCGAGCGTGCGCTCCTCCCTTCCAACCCAGCCGGACGCAGATCTTTCCTAAACATCCATCTTTTTAAGCGTGATTAATGATCGTTCAAGGTAATCCTACCTGTCCGAAGTCAACGGGGTAGTTCTCCCATCACACACTGACCGTTTTCAGCGACTGCTACAATCCCGTCATGTCCTAATGCGTCAAAGTAAAAGTAGAGACCGATAGAAATTCATCAGGGCGGTGAATGTTACAGCACCGCTTACAGTGTAGGAGGACCGTACACGCTTCTGTCTGAGAAAAATATATGAGGAAATGTACCTACACTTTGCAGCAGGCATAAAATGCCTTTGTCCGCATAACATAACCCAATTTTATTGCGTGCACGTGCATGTAGACTGTTATATATTGTCGCTAATAAAGCTTCTTGAGTAAATAACTGAATCTGAGTAGCCTAAATGACCACAGCTCTTTTAAAAAATTGTTTTTAACATAGCTATTAATATATACGGCCATATATTTTAACTCTTAGTGACCCATTGATATCGATTAGGTCTAATTATTTTTTTCCATCCTTGAAAGTGGTTTTATGGAAGCCATTGGTAGCCTATAGGCTAACTTTCCATATTTTGGCATAGTATTTTGTTTTTGAATTATGTGACAAGGCCTGACTTTCAGGGTTGGAGATTTTTCAGTGTCACCAACAAGTGGTGTTATTATTTATTTATTTATTTATTTTTATTTTTATTTTTTTTTGAGAAGCCTTTGCGGGGGGGTTGAAATTTCGATGCCCTCTCCCAGCAAACTTTGGTCCGACGGTAACGTCTGACTGCCTGTAAAATACATAAAATAACTAGGCCTAAGAAATCATGTATATTTATCTCGTTATTATTATTATTAATTAGTAGCAGTAGGCTAGTTGTTGTATTAGCATTTGGTTACTATGCGGATACTATGGGATAGCGTGAGGTCACCAGAGTTCCTTGCGCGCTCATAATAATCGGATCACACGCGGTTACGCTGTTTAAGGTTGTCCACTAAACTTATCACGCACGACTTTGATACTTTCTCTTATTTGAAGCTGATCCTTTTGAATGAAAATATCTGTTTTTTTTTTCTTCCTGACTGAAACCGGTGCATTCAAGAGAAAGTTTCATCAATGGAATAAGGAAATTTGCAGATCTGTGAGAGACAGGTGAGAGAGGTTGATTGCCTCAATGTTAATCTAACACTGTAGCTAAATATGCCGGACACGAGACTTATAAAACCGAAACCTGTTGCAACGAAACCTAAGCATCAGAACAAGAAAACGAGTACAGCCGAAACAACACCTGCAGTCAGAACCAGAGATGTCGGTGTGGGTTACCGCAAAAACAGGGCATCAAGCTGCCCAAGATGCACCCATGACACCGAATACAAACCCAAAGCAACGGAGAGAAGCACTAAAACACTAAAGGCGAAACAGTCCGAGACTTTACCGAGGTCAAAACCTGCAACATGTGTGCCGAAGGAACAGCCAATGCCAAAATCACATTCGCATGCTCTTTATGAAATCCACAGGTAGGAGGAATGCGGTGCCAGTGGCCTCAGAAACATATGGTGGATCAGGTCTTAATCTAAGCATCAGCATTAAACTGTTTAGTTAATCGTTACCATAGTAAATCCTTTAGAGCTTGTTTTGTTGACTTTTGCTCACTGACTTTTTTCTTTTGTGACAGTCAAAAAGCATTTACAGTATTTGCACCAAACCCAAAGAAAAGACAAGACATTCAGCAAAGTAGGTATACTGTTCTTCAACATTTCTGATTTCCTTTTTATTTCACATTGAATGGGTGATTTTTTTTTTTTTTTTTTTAAATTGGAGAACCTTTTGAAACGGTCAGATGATTAAAAAAATGTTTAAAAAATCATTCCAGTTAAATTAAAGATTATAGCATTCTTCACTGTCTTTAATTACTATTTCATAATTTTAAGGAGTGTTTCTTTTTCTTTTCTTCCCTTATCCATACTTTTTACCTTCTCCTAAATAATAAAATGTTACAATTCAAGCATTAGCCTACAGTTAAGGAAAAAATGAAACTTTTCCCTATTTTTTTTTTAAAATCAGTATTTCAATTCAGTTTGTTTACAACGTGTCAGCTTTGTATTAGGTGGCCTTAACTACTATGTACTTACATTTAAATTAATCATTTGATACAATGCACTTGTTGTGTACATACGTTTTTACATTGTACTTATATTTTTAAAATATCTGCATGTAATTACATCTGTAATTACATTTATAATTACACTGTTGTACACCCTTAAACCTGCCAGTTACACTTTATTTTAAGGTCTCAGTATTACAGTGCAATTATACATTTAAGTACTGAGTAATGACAATTAACTACATGTACTTACTATAGGGTTAGGGTTAGGATGAGGGTTTGGTTTAGGGTTAATTGCATGTAATTATGCATAATTTCTAGTTATTACTACAGTAAATACATGTAACAAATGTAACAATGACACTGTAAAATAAAGTGTTACCAACCTGCCCATACCACCAAACCTGTCCCTAACCTTACCCGTATCCCACCTCAATAGCAGCAAAAGTGTTTTGCAATACAATATGAACACAATATACATTGTACTTATTTTTTGATGTTCGTACATAGAAGTTAAGACCACCTAACATAAAATGGGACCTTTGTTTTTTAAATAACAAATAATCTAAGTCTCCAATGATCCTGTCATCCCACCATTTTAAAATAAAAAGTTTATATTTGATGTAGGCCAAATGTACTCTATTTTTAGTTACTTAAAAGTAACAAGAGCACAATCACCCCCTATATAGGCTATTATACTGAATACATTTTATGTTTTTGTAGGTAACAATATTTAAATATGTGACATTTCCTGTTTTTTAAGTTTAAATGGAAATCATAGAAGGTTAAGCTGTCAACACTCACTGACTGAATCTGTGGCTGTTTAACAGAAGCAGAAGCAGAACTGGCAGCTCTGGAGGATCTGCGCTTGAGTCGGGCCATGGGTTATATTTCCATATCTCCCAGAACTGTGGGTGGGTCATTCAACCAACCATGACAGAAAACAAATATGAGAAGCCTACTGATGGGTCTTCTGGAAAGGATTCAAATAAAAAAAAGATTGTGTTATCACCACTAGGGGGAGTTAAAGTGCCTTTTATATATGGACATCAGTGGTAATTTTACCAAAAGCTACTACTGTATATATATTGACGCAAGTTCTGTCGTTATCAGCCGAGTTCAACCGAACTTGGAACCATTGGCTAATGATGCTTTTGGCCAACGCACCCCTGGATAGGTCTTTGTAAAACCATTAATGATTGTGGTAACTTACAAATACTACACATCACAGGCGATCCCTTCATTAGCACATTTGACACAGCCAACTTGGCAGCTGTCGGAAACAGAACACCATATCAGACAGACATCTGTTTCTACACATGTCAATTAGCAAATATAATCAACATTTTCATTGAAAATAATAATTCTAAGTCTGGTTTAATCATGTCTGCTATTTCCCCAGGTGGATGCTTAACTCTGGAGGAGGTCAGGGCAAAACAACAGCAAGAAATGCAAATCAAGAGAAGACAAAAGCAGGTATAAGACCAAAATTTTTTCCAGTGAACAAAAACTTCATATATAATATTCACAATAATCTTATGAATGCTTTTTTTCTCCTTTTCAGGTTAAAAATGTATTTTAGCAACTTCTTCAGTTGTTCAAGAATAAAGGTTAGAATACTGACGATAACAGATGAACATTATTTAGTTTGCTTTTTAATTTTAAAAATGCAGCTAATCTCCATGGACTTCCTGATGTGACCTTATGTTCTAAATGTGAATTATTCACCAAGTCTTTGTGAAATATACCTGAATGACTTTTAGATTTATGATGTTGTTTTGAAGTCTGGGTATTGTCGTTGAATATAGATGTGATTTAAATGCAAATACTCCCTAAGAGACAATATACTGACTATGTATGTTAAAATTATAGAATGTAATGACTGTGTTTGTTATGCATGCAGACTACTAAAGTGTAAAATTATTTTTATTTCTTTTAATTTCTTAAGTGATAAAAACACATTGAGTTATTATAATTGCGAGGCACGGTATAGTAATTCAGCTTAATTTGGTCTATTATTTCATGCAAGCGGTCCTCCTGGTGATCTGTTTTTCCTCTGTTCCTTAGCAACAAGGATTTTTCTCTCTTTGTTTTGTCCTCTGTGTATATTCTGGGAGCCGTCTGCTTTGAAGGTTCCAAAAATACGAACCATGCAGGGTCCTGTTGCCTGGCAAGTGGAGAGTGATAACATAATGAAAGGTAGACAATAGGTGAGGGCAAATAAATTAATAAAATAAATTATTAAATTCCCTGGTAAATCAATCTAGCCGATTTGAGGTCAGTCCCTTCACCAGTCAGTTGCAGCAGAATACAGTTTTTCCACATATACTCTAAGGATACAGTATGCCAGTATTGTTTAGCTATGTTGTCTTTTGGACACATTTAATAACTTGTGTTTGCACTGCACATAATTCAGAAACCATGATTGTACGGCTTTAAGATTCGGAAAGATATTAAAAATGTTTCTCATGGATCTCTTTCTGGATAGGTTGAATTACACTTGTTTTGCCTCCAGGTTTACCACTTTACCTATTGCTTTTCAACCCTTTGCGACTTTCCAATTCACTCAAAATAGCAGAGAAACTGTTGTTGTTTATTCCAGTGCTTGGAAACACTCTTAAAAGGTTTCTCTGAGAGACTGGAAGTAATGAAAAGGAAAAGCCAAAGGCCCCAAAAGGACATTAAATTAGTCTCAGCCTGAAGAAAAAACAAAAACTAGCTTTCCTGGAAAACACACACAGCGGCCAACTAGTGCTACAGACGTTTTCGTAATGGTGACCCTTGAATGATTTACTTAAGGATCATCATTTTATGATGCTTATACATTCTTTCTTTCTAACATACAGTTGTACAAAAGTCTAACCCCAAGGGTGTTTCCTCTGAATTGAGTAATTCAGGCATAGGTCAGGGTGTGAATTTACAACATGTTAGCAGCTAAACTATAGGAATGCAAACTTTGACGCAAATGAAAGTCAAATTAGAGCCATTTGCCTTATGCTAATGTCCACATGGAAAATGACACAAAGAAGAAAGAGAATGCAAATGGATGTCTGGAGGAATCATTATACAAAATGTAAACTGAATGTAAAGAAATACTCATGCTCAAATACAGCATTTTGAGTTATTAGGGACCTGTGTGGCCACTCCATTCACAAAACCATCTTGTCAAATGTATATTTACATAAAAAAAAAAAAAAAAAAAAAAAAGGATTTGGTAAACACTCTTAAAAACTTCACAACGTTGGAGGTAAATCAAAAGCTCTTAATGTTTACTCTGTACCAGCTGGTGGGTGCTAAGCACTATGACATAATGTGAAAAACACATGATTTATGTAAAAACAACAAAGGATGAATAATCAGCTTAAGTGTGTTAGTCACAGTAAATGATGCTGAATGACAAGACTAAAACTATGGCAATATGACTAAACTACAGTATGGATATGACGTACAATGATTTTAGAACAATATAGCTTGCAATATAGACAAAAACTAGCAATCTAGTAAATTATTAATAACTAGTTTTTAAAAATAATCACACAATGAGTCTAGGGTTAGTTATCAGACTGGAAAATTGTCACAAAGGCTATCTTAGAAACTAAGCTTTAGAGTCAAAAGTCCAATTCAGTCTTGAACTATTAATATTTGTGAATTGTGAATTGTCTTCCAAACTAAAATTTCAGCACCATCATAATTACATTATAGCCTGTAGCTCTTGGGTACGTCTTCAAGAAAAAGTATACAATACAATTTTTTATTAATTTCTATTTCTGTTATTCAAAACAATGGTATGATTTATTTTGTTATTAACCCTATACACCATATATAAATATGACACAAAACATGCAAATGTGACAACACGCTTCAGTGTTAGTGAAAAGTATTTGCCTTTCAAAAATAAAACCCACTCTTTTTATAATGTAAAGTAAATAAAAGGTGTGCGGTCTCCTTTTATGTTTTTTATTTATTTTAAATGACTTATTACATCTATGTTTTTATTAAGCAACAAGCTAACCAAAAGAAAATCGATTTTTACAAATGTCTGTACACACGGTTCGCAACAATTCGTGAATGTTTACCACATAAACCCTAGATCGCTAGACAGACTTCCTACTCTCTTGCTGCGGTTGCTATGACTATGGTTGGTAGGAGCGACCGACAGGTAATCTGCAATTGGACAGTTGAGACGTCATTCAGAGATATTAGCCAATCAGTGATTAGGTTAAGGGCGGGACATGTAGAAATTAGGGTAACGCCCCCTAGGTCGAGAGACAGACTTCCTCCGCTAAATCACGCCGTCTAGCCGTGGCAGCCCGTCGGGTGACGTAGGTTGTTGGGTTGTGGATTGACGTTGTGAGTCTATCAGCATGAAGTCCGCACCAGTGTTATCAGTGTCAGGGTGACGGGCGCTCGTTCGACTGTGAACTCCGAGACGGAAACCCGTGATATAAAAATACAAACATTTCACGCGCTTTCCTTCTATTCTCGTCAAAACAACATTGAATTGTCTCTTCAGATTTGAAGGTAAGCTTGAATATGTTGTTTTAGGTTGGTTTACATTCTCTATAACGTATTTTCAATATTTGAAATAATTTTTATGTATTCAGTTTCTCGTGATATTGCACCCTCCCTTGCCATTTCATTAAATGCCTCCTTTAGTGTAGTATATTATCTTACAACAGGATTATTTTCGACTGTTTCAGTTGTATTTTATGTTTTATCCTAGGCTACTTTAAATCTATTTTATAGAATTTTAAGATTTCTCATATATATGACATTTGATAATCCACAGTCATCGACTACGATTAAAGTTAATTTCGTTCAAGTACTGTTAGATAAAATAACAATGTATGTTTCTTTCATCAGCGAGTTGATCATATTAAGAATGGGCAGAACCTAAATATTTTTATTATCACAGAATCTAAAAACCCGACTATTTTTTCCCGCAATGAAATCTTTTCGAGGGTCGCCTTCACAGTTTGTTGTGAAATGTGAAAGTGTCATAGGTGTGGGAACATATGGGGGTAGTCCCGCAGAGGTCTCTGGCACGAGTGAATGTCATTACCACGGTAGAGGGGGGAGGGGCGGAGCTCTGGCTGTGAATAAGACCGGTCGAGAGGCGGGGCTTTTGCGCGGAGGGCGGGGCCTCTGTCTGTGAGGAGGGTGGAAAGTCTATTACATGGCGTGCAGTCAAAACACATTACAGATATGATTCATTTGTGACAAGATTTTGCTATCGCTGACGAAACACGAAACCATTTTAAACAACTATGATACTACCATTAACTTTCCTGGAAAAGAGTTCATGGTATGTATTTAAATATAACAATTTTGTGAATGAATCTAATTTCCCAGACATTTAGGGTGTTTTCACACCTAGTTCGTTTAACCCTTTCAAACGCTCTCGGAGAGGTTCAGCGATGTTCACATCAGTGTTATTTTAGCATAATTGAGATGCTACTATAGTTTTTAATCAATATTTTAAATGAGTTTACATGTTCTGTTTTAATTTTAATTTTAGTTGAAATTTTAGTTTTTATTATTTATTATATTTAGTGCAAGTTAACCTAAATGAAAACGAGAATTGTTGCCTTATCAATTAGCTTAAATAAAATATATTTTCAAATATCTTATTTTATTCCAGTTAAAGTTTATTTAATTTCAAATAACGATGTTTAAGGTTTTAGTTTAGTTTTTAGTTTAGTTTAGTATATAGTATATAAGTATTTATAGTATATAAGGTTTTATATATAATATTATATTTCAAAATATTTCTTTATCTTATTACATTTATTTAAAAAACATTTTATAAAAGATGCCTGTTAAATTTTACTTTTACTATCTGCAATTCTTTTTATATGTATTAATCTATGATGCTTGTTTTGACTTTTCAGTCATCTGGGAAGTGTTGAAGACATTACTATGATCCACATATAAAAAGCACTGCATTCCCGAGACTTCCTCTGTGTATCATCCGGTCCCTGAAGACCACTTAGCGATATCCATAAACAACATTATGGCGACTACTGAGAACAAGCGTCCAGACATCCCCAAGGAGCAAGCACTTCTAAAAGTGCCATTAAAGCGGTTGATGCGAGACAACGGCGTAGACGGCACACCCATAAAGAAACGTGTAATGGCTGCTCTCAATCTATCCTGCAAAAAAATTCCAGAAACCTCTCTTGGCTATCAGGTCTCCAAAGCAACGAACAGGATAGAGGCTACTCCGGATCTGAGCCCTGGTTTGAAGCACACTCTAGCGCAGTTCTCTCTGAGTAGCCAGTGTTCCCTCGGTGGGCCGGCTGCGTTTACTGGTCATCATGGTCAGTATAAGCTGGTGCCCCCTCTGGCCCAGGGAGGTATTGCAGGGGGGCCCCTACTAGTCCCCCCTGACAGCTCTACAGACCTCAGCCTGTGCTGTCTGGAGGGCGAGTCCATCTCCTGCTTTTCTGTGGGAGGCGAACTGCGTCTTTGTCTGCCCCAGCTGCTAAACACCGTCCTGCGGGAATTCTCGTTGCAACAGATCAACTCTGTGTGTGACCAGCTGTATTTGTACTGTTCCCGCTGCGATGCCACACAGTTACACATTCTCAAAGTGCTGGGTATCCTTCCTCCAGGGACTCCATCCTGCGGCCTCATTACGCTGACCGATGCTCAACGTCTCTGCAACACCCTTCTGCATCCAGGTGAGGAACCCCATAAAGGGCATGGCGCTGAAGAGGAGGAAGAGAAAAACGGCGAGGAATCTGGAGGATTTTGGGTAGAACACCAGTGTCTTGGGAAGTGTCAAGGCCTGTTTGTACCCCAGCTTTACTCCAGCCCGGATGCGCCCTGTATCCGCTGCTCCCAATGCCGGATGCTCTTTTGCCCGGAGCGCTTTGTCATGCACTCCCACCGACAGCCAGACACACGCACATGTCACTGGGGCTTCGATTCAGCCAAGTGGGCCTGTTATCTGCAGCTGGCACAAAGATACCTGGGAACAGCGGATGAAGAGAAGTTAAAGCAGTCTCTGGAGGATATGAGGGCGAAGTTCCAGCAGGAGAAGAGGCAGCCACATATAGTGAGTATCTCTTATATGTAATCTATATTCATTCAGAAAGTAAGCAATTAATTTATTGTAGTACAGCAAAATTAAAAAAGACAGGAAGTAAATATTAATGGCTCCAATTGCATTTATCAGATATTATTAATGTTGTTTTAAAGTTCGTTCAATTGAAGCTTTACAATCTCACAAAAAAAAAAAAACACACACATTTTACCTTATGATAAAAAAGAAAGATATGTTTTATATTTTTCATGAAGAAAATGAAGCATATTTTTGGTTCATTTTCAAGCCCAATTCTCCTTAATTCTCCACAAATTATTAATACCATAAAGAATAATTTTTATACCATAATGTATAAATACTTTACTTTTTTTTGCATTAATATAAATAAGACTTCTTAACTGTAATAAAATCTTAATAGGCTAAATATACTTTCAGCAACATTCTTATGATTTTTTTTATATATATATATATAAAGAATATATTGGGATATATCAGCCGATAGCAGATAGTGTGAAAATTTGCTTAATCAGCTGATACCAATTATTGGTATTATATATTACAGATGCACCGATATATCGGCCAATAATCGGTTTTGGCCGATAAAGCAAATTTTCACACTATTGGCTATCGGAGCTATTAAAAACAGTCAAAAGTCGGGCCGATATATCCATATAAAGAGGGCAGGAAAATGCACTGTATTTGGGCTTTGTGTAAAGAACATGCTAAGAAACCAGTTTGATATTTAATATTAATAGTAATAGATAACATTCAGAAAATTAATTTAATCTTCAGAATTGAGTTAATGTGTGTTAATATTAATCTGAGTAATGTGTTTATGTTTATAACTGATACCAGTTACTCTGAAACAAGTTGATGAAATGGAGAGAAAAGTTTTTATTTGCATTTCTTTCAAAATATAATAATTAATAATATAATGATTAATTTAAAAAAAGGTATAAAAGGCTGAACCCCAAAACTGTCAGTATTTATAATCGGTATTGGTGGAGAAATTTAGCATTGGTGCATCTCTAATATCTATATGTGTGTATGTTCTTTTTCTTTAATTTTAAGGTGAAATATGACATGTGAGATTTACCCTATAAGCAAGTTATCATGACTAAAGCGCTTGTAGCTAAGAATGTTTGAAAGACCATATCTGTCTCATTCTTGAGTTTTTAAAAGGTTTTGAGTGGAAAGTAAACAGCAAATCGAATGTTGGGTCAGCTGAATCCAGCTCTCATACAACACCAGATGTTTCCCTCCAAAGGAAATGGCTGAATGTGGTTCAAACAGGGTCACTAGACTCTCAAAGTCCTTCTGACAAAGTCTGCACAAACAGCCGGAGCCACAGCAACAGGGGAAAGAAACAGAGAGTGGGCGGGAGGGAGGAGAGGAAAAAAAAACGAGGAAAGAATGAGCAAAAAGATCGAGAAAGAGAGAGTGAAAGACAGAGTGGCTGGGACATTCTGTTACAAGTGCCTGCAGAGTATTGCTCCCCCCTTTACTGGCCCAGCACTCACCCTGCAGGACCTCCATCATCAACCAATCAGAGAGCAGACCCCTGGCCCCAGCCTCCCTCTCAGCCAATCAAATCTCAGAGCATTCAGTGAATTCCCATCTCATTATATAATGCTTAGCCAGAGACTCAACAACATCCCCAGCAACCACTGTTCTCAGACAGCCCATTTTCCGGATGCAGACTGGACTTTCTGTTTACATTTAATAAAAATATATTAATACTTATTAGATATTATATACTAAGAGAGAAAATAAACAAAGTCACATAAAAGAATTAACAATAAAATAAAATGCTGCCTTATTTTTCAGTCTATCTATCTATCTGTCTGTCTATCTATCTGTCTGTCTGCACATAAACACCCTGTAATGAGCTCGTCAATGGCAAGGTTAAGGTCAAGGCAGGAAGTTTCATTTCATCATTGACGTTATAGTCAAATCTGGTGCATTTGTGCTACTTCACGAGGTCTCAAATGAATCATGTCATTGTAGTGCATTAAGAGTGACCGTCCTGCTCATGTCACGTCATAAATAGCAGTGTAGATTAGAGTCCTCGTGCCATGAGCGCCACGTGACGGCCCCCAGACAGCTCACCCCTCCCCCACCCAGAGTCGTCTGTAGCTCTCGCACATGACTTCACATGTAAATGTATGAAAGTGTGTGTGTCTGTTTTTTTAATAAACCTGTATTGCTTGTTTTGTTTCTAAGAGACACCGTTCTAACCACTGGTTTAATATTACAATCATATGCTTAGAAAGGCTCTATTTCCATAGAAGAACCTCACAAGTATCAAGTGAAGAACAGTTTCAGGTCCGTGCTTCGTAACCACAGTGGAGGGACTTTTGAGTATGTGTGAATTGTTACGCTATGACCATAAAGGAAATTTTTGTCTCTACATCATGTGGGTGTACTTTTTTAGGTCCACACATGCTCTGAGCGTGCGTGCAAGCTGGTCGCTGAGGCTTTATGATAGTTCAGATGGCCTATTTACATTAAAGCAGCTTACGTTACTGACTGTTGATGGAAGAAGCATCCATATTTCCTTCAGTATTCAGATGCACGTTTCTATGTGCAACATCATCAGGGCCTGCAAAACATGTCAGAATGAGAGTGCTGATCCAAGATAAGATTTCACAATGCATTCATAGGGATATAAGTCTTATTTACATATTTCTAGATCTGGCTTCTCTTTTGGAATAGAATGAATCACAAGAGCTAACTGTGTGAGTGTGTGCATCAAGCCATGCAGAAATGTCACACAGGAGGCTGCTTGGCATGTGAAGGGATCAAATCAATGTTCTGTAAGTGAGAAATCGTAAAAGGAATGGTAATATGTCAAGAGCAATCTGCTTTAACACACAATGGGTTAATCAAACCCTCTTTGTTAGTGAAACCAGGCTAACGAGTTCTTTTATCTCTCTCTTTCAGGGAGTATCTTCACCTGCCTTTGTGTTTGACTCACATTTGCTTGCAAGTCTTAAGGAGGACCCCGGTCATGATGACCTGATGTGGCAAAGGTGCAGTTCATTCACAAATATACATTATCTAATGATATATATCAGAAAAATCAGATATCCGGCATAAAACACGTGCTAAATCAACCCCTGACAAAAAGGGAGTAAGCCAAAAGAGAGAGAGAGATCAGAAAAATCAGATTAAAAAAATATATCCTGGCCATATTTAAAAAAAAAAGTAAAAAAAAAAAAAAGCTTATGTGAACCATTAAGATTTTTTCCCCATTGTCATTGTGATATGTATTGTGATATGTATTTGTTTAATAATTACTGTAAATTAATTAACTACTGCAGCACATCTATATGCTTTACATCTCGAGTTTATTTGTAAGATTTATTGTTCTCAATGATGATATTAAAATAAAACATTAAAATTAATTAAAATGAAAAATTTAAATAATTAAAATTAAAAGGTTAATAATAAAATGAATTTTAAAAGGTTAAAATAAAAAAATGCTATTATGATGTATAAATATTTCAAAATTTACTGATAATGTTAGGTAATATGCTTAATTATAATGGAAAAAAAAATTGTCAGTATAAATAATCTTACTTGTCCAAAAACAGGTCTTGCTGTCTGTTTATAAAATATAATTTTATATTTCTTTCAGTTGATTTTGAGGTGAAAGCTTTCACACTAATTCTTAATGACTTTCATGTATATTGTGGATTTATAGGACACTGTTCAGATCTCATGTTAAAGGGATGGTTCACCCAAAAATGAAAATTGTCATCATTTACTCACATCATTTCGTTCATCTTCGGAACACAAATTAAGATATTTTTGATAAAATCCGATGGCTCAGTGAGGTCTGCATTGACAGCAAGATAATTAACACTTTCAAATTCCCAGAAAGCTACTAACAACGTATTTAAAACAGTTCATGTGACTTCAGTGGTTCAACCTTAATGTTATGAACCGACGAGAATAGTTTTCGTGCGGCAAAATAACGACTTTATTTAACAATATCTAGTAATGGGCGATTTCAAAACACTGCTTTATGAAGCTTCAAAGATTTACATATCTTTTGTTTCCAATCAGTGGTTCAGAGCATGTATCAAACTGCCAAAGTCATGTGATTTCACTAAACAAGGTTTCGTTACATCATAAGCATTTCGAAACCTTTTGAAATTTCAATGGTTCACGTGACTTTGGCAGTTTGATACACGCTCTGAACCACTTATTCGAAACAAAAGATTCGTAAATCTTTTCGTAAAGCACCTAGAAGTAGTTTCAGTACACAACTGCAAGTAACTTCCTTTTTTGTTTTCCTCTCCAGCTGGTATCAGTACACGCCTGACAAGCCTGCAGGTAGTGGCTTGGCACAACACTCTGAGTGTGTGCCTGGAAAGGAAATAGGGTTTACAGGAACAGAAGCGCTGGGCGATACTCAGGATGAAAAGAGCCAGGATGCACACAACACTGACCCAAAGACTCCTATCTTTGCAGGTCAGTTTACATTCACCACAAGTGACATTGCATAAATAAATGTATACGTTTCTAAATGTGAGTTCTAATTGATACAGGGCAAGAAAAAAGCGGCCAATCAGATGATGCCAGTCCAGATGAATGGCAGAAAGTAGATTCATCAGCTAGTAAGCGGTCTGTTGGTGTGACTGTGGAGCACAGTAAGGACTTCATGGTGATGGAACTCCTTCAGATGTATAGTGCTCAGCACGACAAACTTCAGTCAACACTACGCAAACAAAAACAACTTGAACAGGTTTTTACCCAGACTAGACTACAATGCAGTACACATAATGTTTTTAGCACCTCCTTTTCGTTCGCCAGAAGGTGCTTGTGAGTATCTGATGACTCTTTCTCACTCTGATACTTGTGAACAGGAGCTGCAGGCTCTGCATCAAGGTGAAGCCATAGACCGCTGTGACCTACATGGGGAGCTGGAGGCAGTTCAGACTGAGCATGCTCAGAGGCTCGGAGAAGTCCAGCAGGAACAGAGAAAGTTGAAGTCCCGACTCGACAAGCTGAGGCAGCAAGGCTGCAGATGCAAAGAACTGAATACTGAGCCGCAGCAGGAAACTATCTATGCCAAACAGGTATCAACCAATCACACACACCCACACAAGTCCTTATCAGGTCCGTCATTTGTCATACTTTTTTTTTTTTTTTTTTTTTTTTAGAATAAAACAGATACATTTGTAGTCTTAGCATGATAAATATATACTAATGTTCAAATGTTTTTTGAAAATGTCATTTATTTGAAAAATAAATCTTTTGTAACATTAAAAATGTCTTTACTGTCGCTTTTAATCAATTTAATTTGTCTTTGCAAAGTATTAACTTAGTAAAAACTTACTGACCCCAAACATTTGAATGGTAGCTTGTATATATACACTACCATAAAATTTTTTTTCTAAAAAACACTTATATAAAGTATAGCTTTTGGATATCAATCCCTGTCAGTTGTTGTGGTCTGAGTTTAAGTGCATCACTTTAGCTGACCAGTGGCTTCCTGTGCTTAGTTATCAGAACTACGTCAGAGGCTGGACCGTGCTGAGGAAGACCGCGAGGAGCTGCAGGAAGAGCTACGCCGGGAGAGAGAAGCCAGAGAGAGGCTGGAACGTACCATCTCGGAGCTCAAACAACAGATGAGGGAGTCCGCCCACCCGGATTCAATGGACAGTCCCATGTCTTCAGCCTCCAGTGACACACATATGTCCCTGACGCCTTAGCGTGATCTACGCTCACCAACCCGCAGCCTAATTTCTGTGATCAAGATTCATTTTGGTATGGTGTCTCCATTTTGGAACTGGATGCCAAAGTTGTTTTTATTGCAGTTCTACAGAACAATTCTACAATTATGGGCCGTCCTGAGTAAGTTTGGGTTTTATGCTGTGAATTTGTTGGAAAGATGAGTAACTATTGAGCTGAACTGATTTTTTTTCAGACACGTGAATAAGGATTTTTGGTGTTTTGATAAAAATTCAGTAGTTGGAGACATTATGCAAACCACTAACCCTGCAAGCGTACAATCAAAAGCATCCATTTTGGTTTATCACTGCTAGGACTACTGATATCAAATGGAAATTGATTTCTTTTTGAATATTGGAATTGTTTAAAAGTACATCACAACTGATATTGTTTCTTAAAATATTTATTGTTTATTGATAAATGTTATGTGAATAATCTTGTCTAATTATACATATTTAACATTCTTTTTGCATTTATTTTTTGTTTATATTTTATGTAGGTTATGCTCATTATGAATGTACAAAATATATGCATGTGTACTTTCATAAAATATGGATAAATATACTATGTTTACACTGTGGTATGAAGTTCAGATATAACAGAAAATGTTTTCTATGCCATTTCCAGTGAATGTTTTGCCTCCTTTAATGAACACCCGAATTTTATTATTTCTCATTTCGAGGACTTCTAACACCAAACGGAAATAAACAACATTATAAATTTTAAAAATGATAGTAGAAGCTGAAACACATCAAATACAGTTTTAGTATATGAAATGCTCCTTGTACTTTACATTCTATAAACCATCTAGACAAACAGGTCTATATGTGTACTTTGCTCAGCGAGAGATGTTATTCTTATGTGTGTGGGGGGAAATTATGTATTGATATTGTTTGCTGTAACTGACAATCAGCGTGTTTATCTTTAATTACTTTTATATTCAAACTTTAAAGAACGAATTAAATAGTTGCTACCTCAAACAAACACATATAGATATATATGTAGAAAAATATAAAATAGAGATTGTGTATAGAAGTGGATGGATGGAGTAGTCAGGCGTATGACTGATAAATACCTCTGTACTGCTGCTATGATGTTTCTTTCCAGATGACTTAAATATGCATGAGAGATTGAAGAAATATATAATATATATAAAATACAGATATACTGAGTATTGTTTCCTAACATTTAAGCCAAACATAATTTCACAAAAATGTTGTCTTGTACAAAATGTTAATTATCTTTGCCAGTGCCATCTTTTGTGTGTATATCGTATGACATGACACTTTTGTCCTACCTCCACTTGTGATCGAGACACTTTGTATCACCCACCAACTTTTGTATGTCATCTTTCTACAACAACTCATGGGAAATGATATATTAATGTGCTGTTGGGGAAAATAATAAAAATGATTATATATGATTATATACACTGGCTTGTATCTTTTCAAAAGCTTGCATCAAAGCACATTTACTTTGTTTAATAATAAGAAAGCATCTTTGTAACCACAGTTTGCACAAAAAAAAAAAAAAAAAAAAAATCATAGATATATATTAGATACTGCAATAAAACTTGGTCACTGGCATTAAAAATAATTAAAATGCCAAATCTTCTTTGAAGCTTCTTACACTGTTTGAAGCAGATTCCGTATTTATTTTTCACGATTTTAAAACATCAACTGTAGGAACTATGGTATTTTAGCATAAACTCATGGTTACCATAGTAAATTTTTGTTGAGGAGGTCTGTTTGCACATAGCTTAAACACCCCCGGTGTCCACTCAGCAGATTCGTGGGTTTGTGCAATTTTCATAAATGAATAACTACGATTTTCAATGAATGTGGCTTTAAAGTGACCGGATTCATGTGACAGCTCTTTGTTTACAGTGTTTTTATACAGCCAAAGTTCAGCCCAACTTCCGGGATCCGGTATGAATGAGATGAATGTGACAGGTGTAAATGCGTACTGAATTTGCTTATTAAAATCATCGCGCACTGGTGAATGAATGCATTATATATAAAAGATTTAAGAAAGATTTCAAGGTAGGAACAATTTGAGTCATTCAACAATTTTGACGCATTGTATGATTGTAAACCTGGTCTTGTTTCACCAATGAGCAGGATAACATAAAGTAAACAAGTAAATAACTCGATTGTCAGTCATATATTTTTAAAAATGAGTGTATTTATATTTCAGTTTGGAAAAGGACAGAATAACCGTACATGATTTACCTGCAGATAAGACGAGATCTTCTTTTAAAAAGCAATGGATTCAACAGGTATGTTGTCTGGCAGCGTGAATTCTGTGTTCTGTCAAAGCATGTCCGGGTCACATTGAACCCCAAAATTAGAAATTTGATATGTAGCATATATATATAGGCTATATATATATATATATATATATATATATATATATATATATATATATATATATATATGGGTTATTGACAAATAAGGTTTTTAAAAGTGTAAAAAAACATAATGGAGATATGATTAATTTAGAAGTTTTATTAAGTGTTAACAATGAGGTTATGTTATATTTTTGTTTGTTTGTTTTTTTATCAATTAACACGGCTTTTGTAATTTTTTACAAGATGGACAAAATTTGTCACCAAAAAAGTAATTTCAGTTTAACCAAAATTTCGGTTTTACTGAATGACACTTTTGGTTATACTGAATGACAATAATAAAAAAAAAAAAATGCTAACAGGCTGATAACTAGCTAGCTTCCTATCTAGCTAGCAAAAGAGCAATGAAACATTTTATATTTAGTACAAGTTTTTAAAATATTACAACATTTTCCATGTTTTATAGCAGTTGTACCAAATGACCTGATGTTTAGGACATGTGTAATAGTTAAGAGTTAGTTACTTTGCTTCATGACCATGTAGTCCTTTGCAGGTGTCTGAATGATGTCACATCCTGTCACATGATACTGACCGCATGACTTGATCCAAAATGGTCCTTTCATATTGGTTACTCCGAATGACATCAATGAAATTATTTTTTCCCGGACATTCTTTCTCATAACAAAGCAACGACTTCTACACATAATTTTAATACCATTTTGCACTATGTTGATACATGATGTTATAAAATCATGCCAGAATAAAAAATATATACATTTATGACATTTTAAGATATTTTAATCACAAATGAAATGGCTGTATTGGCCTTTGGACGGTTAAACTGAATGACCTTTTGACACTTCAAAATCTTTAAAATACATTTATATATGTAGCAAAATATAATTAAAACCTTTTGAATTTGCTAAAAGAGATGTAGGTGTACTAACTTACATACTTTGGATGTCATATCTTTGTTTTTTATTATTAAGGCCTTTGGACAAAAAAATAACCCGTCGCGTCACTGACCCATATACACACACGCGGAAACCTTTTTTTTTTTTATATTACTTGAAAATTAAGCAGAATTAACCCCATCCCATTATTGTTAAATGCAGAATATACTGAATTTTATAGAAAAGATGGAGATGGAGGACCCATGGGGCCAACTTACCCCTCTTTTTATATTTTAAGTTTTGCGCTTTAACAAATAAATTATCCATATTTTAATATCATTCATATTTTAATAAAATATCCATTTTTGTCATCACACTGCAGAGGCTACCAAAGGGAAGGAGAATGTTCAGAAAATATCTCCTCTGAATCTCATTATGAACCAGCTCAGAAGGAAAGCCTCTTTCACAGAGAGAAAGAAACCAACAATGGGCCGCCTCTTCCGCCCATCAGAGAGCAATGACAAAAGAAACAGCGGCATACCTGAAATGAAGGAATCAGAGGCCAGTGAAGGAAAAGAAAATAACGACCCTGGGAAAGGTGGGCATTAGATATGTTTAGAAGATTTACCAATGTAAATATAGATGAACAATTCCTTGTTTTCCTCCAGAGATCAATAACACGGATGATGAGACCGGCTCTGTTGTGGGCTGGGGTCGGGTGAAGCAATTCGTTCAGAAGCTTGGGAAAACCCCAAACAGTCAGAATCTGAGCCTGAGCCACTGTGATCTGACAGCCACAGATGTGGTGGAACTAGGTGGGTGTTGTTGTGACGTAATGATTTTCACGAAAGTACTATAACATACACAAAATCGTACATGTGTCTGGATCGATAATTATCATTTTAACGTTACCTCAGCCACCTTACTGCCATTTCTGGCTCAGCTGGAGGTGATGGACCTGTCCTGGAATGATCTGGTTGGAGGATCCCTGAAGGCACTTACTGTCCACCTGCAGCATGTAGGGAAGCTAAGAGTGCTGAAGCTGTGTAACTGCAGATTAACAGCTCAAGACCTTACTGCTCTTGGTACATTAAGTATTCATTTATTATAATATACAATTTAATTAAACAATTTCCCCACCCATCCATCAGGATAGTTCACCCAAATATGAAAAATCTATCATAATTTACTAATGTCATTCCAAACATATGTATTACTTTATTCTGTGGAAGATATTTTGTTGGTAAATGTTGGTAACCAAAGAGTTTCAGTTCCCATTGACCTCCATTATATTTTTTGACCATGCAATGGAAGTCAATAAGAACCGAAAATCTTTGGCTACCAATATTTTTCAAAATTCCTTCTTTTATGTTCCACAGAAGAAAGAAAGTCATACAGGTTTGAAACAACATTCGGGTGAGTAAATTTAGGGTGAGTAAAATTGAGAATTTCCATTTTTGGGTGGACTATCCCTTTAAAAGACCTTACAAAAATGCTAAATTAACGTTTAATCTACAAACATAAACTAAAAAACTAAATATACACACCAGATATAGAGATTTTTTTTTTTTTTTCAAAATCATATACACTCCATGCTGAAATCTTGAAATTGGTCGCATTTAAGGCTGAAACAATTTTGAACCACTGGCATACCTCTCCTAAAATGATATTCCAGGTGAGGCTCTTGACTGCATTCCTCTAATAGAGGTGCTAGATTTGTCCTGGAATATTGGCATTGGTGCAGGAAATTTCAGACACTTCACAGAACACCTCCAACCTGAAAGCACTCTGAAAGAACTCCGCCTGGTGGACTGTCAGCTCTCTGAGACAGACATTACAGCTCTGAGTAAGGCATGCGTTTTATAACCCTCATATAATGCTGGTAATTGAAGTAGAACCTTTAAATATTCCAAGATAGGATTTCATGTGACATCGAAGACTATTTTTTTGTGGCAGTGGAGGACAAGGTACTGAAATCCTGTGCTTGAGCTAAATTATTCATATTTCGATGAAATATAACTTCAGTAAAGTACGTTATTCCTTTTATATTTCTACTTGAGTAAAGTTCTGAGAATTAGGGGAAATGTGCTTAATTGTCATGAAATTAATGTCACAATGGCAAAAATCTGAAAGGTACATTTATGAAATATAAAATAGAATTTATTTTATGCAAAATAGAATTTATTTATTTTAGAGTGAAATAACCTAGACATGTTCTTGGCAGTTTTCTTGATTTTCTCACTTCGAAATAAAAGAATTTTGTTTGTGAAAAGTAGTAGAGTAAAACGTCAGATATTAGTTTTTAAAATGTAAATACTCTGATACAGTGCAATAGACACTTGAAAATGTTCACCTCTGCTTTTGGGTTCAGAATAAGCCTATAATGATAAGAGCCATGATTTTTTTACAACATGGTATTTCATCAATTTCCTTTTAAAAGCACTGACATTTTTCTTCAGGTGAGGCTCTTCCCATGTTGTCTAGTTTGGAGGAGTTAGATCTGTCCAATAACAAGCTGTCAATCAAGGGAATGGAGAACCTCACCTCCTCTTTAGGTTCGACTCCACGGCTGAAGACCCTAAAACTGAGCATGTGTGGACTCAATAAAGACAGTCTCAGTGTTCTGGGTAAGAGTGATGATGAAAAAAGCCTTCAAAGACAGACAAACATAACTATTTGCAACACCATGAGCACACATTTAAATTACCTGCCAGGAAGCTCCAAATGCAGACTGTGATTTCAGTGATAACCGAGTAACCATTTTAATAGGCTAATTATAATTTTGGAGAATAATTCAATGAATTTGTTTTGTGAAATGTTAAAAGGCCAGGGACTCCGGTTCGTCCCTGCACTAGAGCACTTCGACCTGTCGTGTAATAAGGAAGCAGCTGGAGGTCTTGCCACATTGGCCGTTAACCTAGCTCTCCTCACACACTTGAGAAGTTTGGATATGCATCTGTGCTGTCTAACAAAGGAGGATGTGTTGGCATTAGGTGAGACACGTTGTTACTGTTTTTTTCATTCAGCTATTTTGATGTGAATTTTAGGATGTCGCAAACAACAACAAAAACCGCTGTATGTAAACTACAAGATGTATGGAAGCTTGTTTCCGCCACGGAATAAAAAAAAATGCAATATATAATTAGAAAAAAAAAAGATAAAAAAAAGACTTTTTTTCGCACAATTCTGACTTTTCCGACAGAATTGCGAGAAAAAAGTCAGAATTGTGAGATATAATCTCGCAATTGCAATTCTGATTTCTTTTTTTTTTTTTTAGAATTGTTTTAGAATTTTTTTTAGAATTGTTTTTATAAACTCGCAATTCGGAGAAAAAGTTCGAATTGCGAGTTTATATCTCACAATTCTGACTTCGTAACAAGTAATTGCGAGTTTTTATCACGCAATTCTTCAAGATGTAAATTCGCAATTAGGATAAAAAAGTCAGTCGCAATTAATTTCAATTACCTTTTTTATTTTTTATTCAGTAGCGGAAACATTCTAAAAATGCACATAAACAAACAAACAAAAAAAAAAAAAAAACACATTTACAGCATAAAGATGCATTCACACCATGTCATTATTTCCGTAATTACGAGATTACGACTTGTACAAAGCGTTCACATGCTTGTAGTACTCGTAATTACAACCTGTAAACTAGGAATTTTCGGAGAGCTCCGACTTTGTACCATATGACCGCTGGACCGCCTAGCCGCTTCAGATTCATATTCTCGTTGATAGTGTTGCCATAGAAATGCATAATTCTGTATAAGTGAACAGCTCCAATTGTCACGTTATAATCTCGTAATTATGATTTGGCGTTTTTACTACACATATTTTGTGGGGGAAAAAAACTGCTTTGTTCCCAAATGTTTAATGCGATTATTCCAATTTTGCACACAAGTTGGATGGAAACATAGCTACTGTTGATTTAAAGTTACGTGAACTTGTTTGTATTCTCTTTTGAACTTGCTTTCTCAGTCCAGGTAGCTCCATCTCTCAAAGAGCTCAGAGAGCTGGATTTGTCATCCAATAAAAGTGTTGGAGATACACTCCAGAGTCTTCTGCAAACTCTCCCTCTTTCTCAGATATCCAAACTTCCTCTAAACAGCTGTGCTTTGAGCACACCAGCATGCCATGCTCTTGGTATGAAACCAATTCAAATTCAGAAAACATTGAACTTTTTTGTTTTAAATGATAAAATAATATGCATGCATGTTTCTGGGATTCCTCACAGCTGCCGCAATGCAGAAGCTACAACAGCTTGAAAATCTGAACTTGTCGTGGAACAAGTGTGTGGGGGAAAATCTGAGGCAATTTCTGGAACCTTTGCAGTCTGATTGCAAACTACAGGAACTCAGACTGAGTAGCTGTAATTTAACCACTGAAGATTTGCTACATCTAGGTCAGTTTTGGTCAAAGAGCATTCAATTATAACATATTTGATATCCTCCAATAATTTGTGATATTTAAGCCGATTTTAGAACACATACCCCTGGTTTCACAGATAAGGTTTAAGCTTAGTCCCAGACTAAAATGCATGTTTGAGCTGTTTTAACTGAAAGCAACTTGCACTTGCATATCTTAAAATATCAGTGCCATTGTTTTGTCTCAAGATGCACACCAGTAATGTTTAGGAATATTTATAAAAGCTACTTAAATGTCCTAATTGAACTAATCAATTAGGACATTTCTCGTGTAGTGTAATCTATGAAGATTTTTGCAAACTGTTGTGATCTTGCAGAATCTGCTTGTCAGCGTGGAGTACTATCCCATCTGAAGCAGCTGGATTTGTCCTACAATGGCAGTGTTGGAGATGGCGGTTGGACGTCTCTTTTTGGGAAGGCTGCTGGTCTAAAGGGACTGGAGGAGCTGGATGTCAGTCTACGTCCATCCACATTTCTCTCCGTGTCCCCCTGGCTGCCCGCCTTGTTGGAGGCCCTTCCACATCTCTCCTCCCTCACCCGTCTGTCTCTGCAGCATTGGGCGCTGACTTCAGCTGAGAGGGAAAAGCTGGAAAAAGTTCTTGGCAAGAAAAACATCATCCTGGAATGTGACAGACTGGCCACACCCAACACCCAAGGCAGCAGGTTAACAAGAAGTGTTTCAGTCGCTTAGATAATTAGGGTTTTCCAAGTAACTGAAGTTGCAAATCAAGATGTTACTGAGAATAGGTGTTGATTGAAAGGCATTCAACTATTTTTTTTTACCCATTTTTATTTTATGTATTTATCTAGATTATTTATATCACAAATGATCATATTAAAAAAGAGGATGTTTTATCATCAATGAATTAAAATTTAACTCATAAAGGAATAGTTCAAGTTTTTGGGGAAATATTCCTTTCAGCGTTAATTGTTTGCACTGTGTATTTGAAATGACAGTTTTTAATGAAGTAATCATTGATAAATTTATTTGTGTCCTTTCTCATTTACATAAAATAAAACAAAAAGATTTAGACTGAACTTGCTAAATCAACAAAATCTCTCTGGCTTTTGACAAAACTGTAAAAAATTTGCATGTGACACCCAATACAGCGAAAACTAAGTGTCAGAGCATAATTTACATAAATGACGTGTTTTTCACAAACATCATGGCAGCCTGTGACACTTCCAAACACTGGACACATGGACACAAAGATGTAGGCTGTTATCTAAAACACTAACCATGTGATTAATTGTAATAAATCCAAATGTAACCAACAGTACTGTGGATTATTTTGCCTGTAAACTACTGACAAAAACAACAAAACAAAAAGTCACAATTAAAGGGATAGTTCACCCAAAAATGAATATTTTGTCATCACTTACCCTCAAGTTGTTCAAAACCTGTATGAGTTTCTTTCTACTGTTGAACGCAAACCAAAAGAATGTTGGTAATCAAACAGTTGACAGTAGCCATTGACTTCCATAGTAGGAAAAAAAAATACTATGGAAGTCAATGGCTACTGTCAACTGTCTGGTTAACAACATTCTTTAAAATATCTTCTTTTGCGTTCAACAGTAGAAACTCATACAGGTTTTGAACAACTTAAAGGTGAGTAAATGATGACAGAATTTTCATTTTTGGGTGAACTATCCCTTTAAATTTAATCTAAATGTGTTTTACTCTGAAGCAGCAACACACACTTTTGGACAAAACCAAAAATCGTGAATCATATCATAAATGTGAGTCTGGGTAGATCTGCAGAGCCAATGAATCTGATGCCATCAGGGCCAGTGCTGAATTACTCGAGTCTCCATACGCCCCATATCTGGAAGTCCAATAGTAATGTCTGCGTAAACCATGAGATGCTTCTGCCAAGAAAACACGACCATCCACCTCATAGGGAGACACATCTGTGTGCTCCCCAAACAGCCGCCCGCTGCTTATCAGCTGAGAGAAAGCCTTATTAAACATGCAGAGAAAACAGCAAGACATTTAAATGCTGAACACTATTTCATAATGGGAAATTCTGTGGAATCTCACCATGCAAACTGGCTCTTCAAGTTTGTTCCCCCAGATGTAAACGTGCGTGAGACAGGAATTCACTCTCATTGCCTCACTGAGGAACATAAGACCTTCTTTTCCAATGTTGTTGCTGGTAACAGACAATCTAGGAGGCAAAAGTTGGACAGCATAAAGAATGGAAAAAGTGTCATGTGTAAACTTGAGATTTTAGATAGATAATAGCATTGTTGTATCAATAGGAGGACACTAACGCTTTGAGTTTGCTGTGTGGCAGCTTGATAGCTTCACTTAGATACACCGCACCATCATCTTCAATGCGATTGAAAGAAAGATCTAGAATCTCCAAAGAGCGATTTTGCTTCAAAACCTCTGATAAGCATTTAGCTCCATCCCGTGTAATTCTGTTACTGTTATAAAAAGAAAAGAAAAAAAGAGAAATGATCATTTCCTTTTTTCTGTGGAGCACAAAAGTAGTGACTTGATCTCTGCCATACAATGACAGTAAGAAAACATAATAAAGCATCATAAAATTCCAGACAATTTTTGTTGTTATTCACTTAAAGTCTTGCTCGATAGCCCTGGTCACCTTTCACTGTATGAAAAAACAGCTACTATAAAAACTACCTTTGCATTCTACAGAAGTTGAATTAGAGAATTGTGTGCGTGAGTGTATACCAGCGAAGATCCAAGTAGTGTAGAGAGGCGTTTAACTTCAGAGCTTCACACAGCCTCTCTACACCAGTATCAGTCATGTCGTGCTTTCCCATGTGCAGCTCCCTCAGTGTCTTATTCACAACCAGCATCTGTGCCATATGGACTGTTGTTTCCTCCTGCCATTTAGGTTAAGATTACTGTTGTTTTAATCAATAAAAAAGACTTTCACAAAATATATTAAAACATAAAATGAGTATATTGAAAACCTGAAAACATACCTGAAGACTGAAAAGAAGAGGTCGACTAACATTAATGGCACGGATTCCCTTGTTGTTCTTCAGGACGATGGCAAATGCTATTACACTTTGTGTAGCCTAGTAAATAAACACAATACTTTAATGTAAATGCAAATGACATTTATTTTGTTATTATACATTTGTGTTTGGGGAAAATTACCAGATCACAGTCTGAGACATCTACTTCTTCTAAAGTAACATTAGTCTGCAACATGGCAGCCAGCTGCATGCCACCTTTATTTCCAATCTTATTTCCCGTCATTCTGAGTGACTTCAAACTTTTATTTTTCTGTAAAATTAACAGCAAATACATTCACTGTAAAAAAAAATTCTCCTATTTAAGTTCAGTTGCTGCTTTAAATTATTATTATTATTATTTTAATAATAATCCCACTTGGTTTACAAGTTATTTCAGTTCAAATTATATTAACCTGACTTAAAAAATAAATAGAGTTGAATCTCATTAGCTGAAATTGCTTAAAGGGTTAGTTCACGCAAAAATGAAAATTATGTCATTAATTACTCACCCTCATGTCGTTCTCCACCCGTAAGACCTTCGTTCTTCTTTAGAACACAAATTATAGTATTTTTGATGAAATCCGATGGCTCAGTGAGGCCTCTATATCCAGCAATGTCACTGAACCTCTCAAGATCCAGAAAGTTACTAAAGACATATTTAAAACAGTTCATGTGAGTACAGTTTTTGCGAGAATACTTTTTGTGGGCCAAAATAACGACTTGTCAACAATATCTAGTAATGGCCGATTTCAAAACACTGCTTCAAAGCTTTACGAACCTTTTGTTTCGAATCAGTGGTTCGGAGCGCGTATCAAACTGCTGAAATCACGTGACTTTGGCAGTTTGATACGTGATACGAATCACTGATTCGAAACAAAAGATTCGTAAAGCTTCGAAGCAGTGTTTTGAAATCGGTCATCACTAGATATTGTTGACAAGTCGTTATTTTGGGTTTTTTGGCCCACAAAAAGTATTCTTGTCACTTTATAATATTAAGTTTGAACCACTGTACTCACATGAACTGTTTTAAATACGTCTCTAGTACCTTTTCTGGATCTTGAGAGGTTCAGTGACTTTGCTGGCAAAAGAGGCCTCACTGAGCCATCGGATTTCATCAGAAATATCTTAATTTGTGTTCTGAAGATGAACAAACGTCTTACGGGTGTAAAATGACATGAGGGTGACTAATAAATGACATAATTTCATTTTTGGGTGAACTAATCCTTTAAATTACATGGTATAATTTTACAGTGTGCTGAAATTATGTATAAATTAATGCTAAAATTTAACATTAATTATAAATCCAAATTAGCCACACTTACATGCAAACTTTTTGCGATCACTTCTGCACCATCTGCCTCAATGTTATTACACATCAGATCAAGAGATTGAAGGGACTCACTCTCCTGTTAAAATGACAATATTCCTTTAAGGTCTAAAGTTAGCTGGAAAATATAAACCTTTAAGAAAACTCTGATAATATAACATACCTGAATGAGGTGCGCAACATAAACAGCTCCTTTATCTGTTATACAGTTGTATCTAAGATCTAAACCTGCAATTAAGTTTCATTATGAAATCATATTTTAAAAATACTTGATTTGGTGGGGACACCACACAATCAGGTATAGGTTACAATAAACTTGTAATTTTTGCGGTGGTTTATGTTTTGCATGTCTAACCTGAAAGTGTTCTGGGTAGGACAAGTTAATATTTACCCTTTATAGCCGAATTTCCCACGAGTGTTTTTGACAATACCAGCACATCATCGTCTGTCAATCTGTCTCCATGCTTCAGTTGATCATTACCTGTTAGTTTGAGTGAGCCATCGCTGAATAAAACAAAACCCAACATAAAGAAATGGAAAACAGGCAAAATGACAAACTAAAATGAAAAATAACTATTTTCTTCAAACCAACCTGCTGTCTTCCAAAACTTCCAAAACACAGGTATTTGGGGGCTGCTGAACTTCAGCACATACAGATAAATATCGATTCATTAAATCCACCATGTTTAACGCTTATAGTTGCTATAGAAACAGAGGCTTACTTTGAAGTCGCTGTCAACATGGAACGCATCTGCGCAATGGCGACATCTTCAGGTCATCTGCGTTTGGATGACTGCTATTTTGCAATAACAAAAACAAATGTGTAGAAATGTGGTTTAAGAAACAACAAATGTTATAAGTCACTGAGAATAAGTGAAATATGCGTGTTGAATCTTTGTTCTCTGATTATTTTCTTTATGAATACACTGCACAAGTAGTCAAAATATATGAATGACTTTTCATTTTTGACTACTTAAAATCTAGAAAAAACAAAAGACAATGACACGTTTTGGAGAAAGGCTCCTAAAAGTAATATTCAACCTATATTAATAATAATAAATAGCCATATTTCACACTATATTAGAGTATATAAATAAAAAGAAATGCTTCTAAATAAAAATTTGCAAATACTGTTAGGTAATGATATCTAATAAAACACACTAAAAATTAAAAAAATAATAATAATAGTAAAACGTAAAATTCTTGTGAATGTAACGGTTTTAAAATTAAGTAATTGTAGATAAAGAGACACAATAAAAAGATATAATCTATCATGTAAAACTACAATGTTTTTGTAAGTTTTGTCTTTTTTTCCTCTTTAAAATCATTGAAAAATCACCTATATATGAAACTACGGTATAGTAATATTGAAGGAAATATGTCTGTTGTCTTGACCAGATGAATTTCATGAAGGCACTACTTAAAAATATACCAACAACAACACACATTCAGACGTGAGATGATTTATTATAAAAGTTGCCCAGTTTGTAAGAGGATCCAAATTATTTCACATCATAAATGAAATTGTTCAGAGACCGGGTCATATAACATTATAGTTATTTACATATCATACTTCTAAAAGACAAACGCATAGTTCAAAACATCAGAATGACCAAGTCAGTTGTACTGTATAGCTGAACTGTCCTTTTCAATTAAATAGAAAAGTCTTTTTAAACATATGAACCAAAATGCTTTTTCTAAGCACAGCATTTTATATTACAGCTAAAGCTAAGTTTGGCTTTCCCTTCATTTCAGAAAATACTTTATGCCTTTAATGATCCAGATTCTGCAGATTTTAATAACAAAAAAAAAAGGTCCCACACACTCACACAATAGCTTTGTATAACTGATATCTGCTAAGAGTTTGTCATTCAGAGGATTAGAAAACAAGTTATCTCAAGGGATGTTCATAACAAATTGCTTCCGCACTGGCATGACTGACCCTACCTTCAGTCTTCACTTTATGGAGAAAATACACTTAAAATGGAAGTAAAACTTGGTAGTTTAATCAATGGTCTGAACGATGACAATCTGCGTGTGCTCCATCTCAGCAGTCGCTGGGATTTCGTACTGTTCCACAACATAGCTGACTTGCTCGCCAGATTCTCCGTGTTGAATGAGAACGGGCGCTTCGGATGACTCCGCGTGCTGGAAGATCATGGAGGGCTCTGTGCCGTCTGCGTGCTGTATGATCATCTGCGGCTCTGCCGACTGTTGGATAATGAGCTGGGCTTCGGGGGGCAAAATTGGCAACGGGGACTCCATCTGAATTTCATGGTCTTGGGAATCGACAAGGGCAGAGCGCACACGTGCAATCAGACCCTGGTGGTCAATGGGGATGTTGAGAGGACACTGCGTCGGGTCGGTTTTCAAAGTCTGCGTCTGCGCCTGCTCTTGCTCCGGAAGAACTGAAAAGTGTGTTTTAAAATAGACATTTAGATGAATGGACGGATACATCAAATTAGTAATAATATAAGATTAAACAAGAAAGGCATTAAAATAATACGCACAGTTATGCTTCAAAATACTGTGTTTCTTCAAGCTATATACATCCGCAAACATGTTCCCACACATGTTACACCTCACTTTTCTCGATCCTAAAGGCAAAAAGGACATAGACACATCCATATTTGGACATACAAGGTTTCCATTTTGAAACACACAACTTGTTTTTATTCATCAACTAAATTTACCGTTATGGATGTCCATATGTTTTCTAAGTTCACCAGCAGTTATGCAAGGTTTTCCACAATCCAAGCATATATATGGAGTCACACCTAAAAAAAAAAAAATGTATTAAACAAGCTCCCAGTAGCATCGACATGTTAGCAAATCACTCCAGAAACTTTTGACAGCTTTTGTGAATGCATTACAAACCCACCGGTGTGTTTCCTGGTGTGAGCGATGAGAGAGCTGGACACAGCGAAGGCCATGCCGCAGGTGTCGCAGATGTACGGTTTCTCTCCCGTGTGTCGTCGCTTGTGGTACATTAGAGTGCTGGCCTGTGTGAAGCGCTTCCCACATTCTCCACATTCATACGGCTTCTCACCACTGTGTTTTCTGAGAGCAAAATGCTGTTGTCATTTTAAATGAATAGCCAAAAAGTTTTCTGTTTTTAGTTGAAAACTTGTCATGTAAACGACCCCCACACCCACTTTTTTATGCCCTTCCCTTGCTAACTTTCCTCAATCTAGTTCACTCGAACGCAAGTCATTGCTAACGATGCACGAGTGCCCACTACTGGCGGAACCCTTGCAATGGGTTTAAATGGCTAGGAACGCCCTAAGCCCTCGATCACTCGGAATCCGCTATGGAGCTGATTTATTATTTAAATTTCTTTTCTTATGAATTTGTTTTACATACCATTCTATAGGCCTGTATGCATGCTTGGGCTGTTGGAGAATATATTTAAAAAATGACACGAAAAATATAACAATAAACTATACTTGTTGTGTTGCACTGTGGTCTATGAATCAGCCTGAAGTGTACATATTGGGTAGACTTGCTCCCTCAGTCAAAATCGAGTCGTCGAGGGTCTGTCCAAATAAACTTCCATCGCCCACTTGAAGTTGAATGCACTTTATAATGCCGGCAGGGATTCCTCTGAGGGGAAGTGTTTAGGGAAGTTTGCGAGTGTATGTCTAAAAGTGGAATTAAACGCAGCTTTTGTCTTGTGTATTTAAGCGGTCAGTCTGGTTCTGTCCTTTTTCAAGTATTGTCTATGCATGTTTATAGTTGTCACATTTTTGCCTGCTCCTACTTGTTTTGCCTTTGTTGTTTAGGTTAATAATAAAAGTTTAGTGCTGCATCAAGATCCACCTCTCCTCGCCTTGACCCTGCCATAACTTTCATAACTAATCATTATTATCATCATCTTTATTATTGGTATAAATAATAATAAATCCAGTATTAAAGAACTTACTTGATCTATATTCATTTTTAATTAATATGTAACCCAACATTAAAGAACCAATTAAGTTTCTATCTCTAAAAATATCTGTCAAATCAATTAGTGTTCTATCTCTAAGTATAATATTATTATTTATAGGCTAATAATAATAATATTGAATCCAATATTAAAAGAACTGTTAAGCAATTAAGTATGACTATCTATCTCTAATTTTAATTTTTCTTTATTTGGAATTGTTCTACACATACCTTATGTGAATTTTCAAATTGCTAGATGTGGCAAAAGCCGCTCCACAGAAATCACATTTATGTGGCTTTTCTTCTCCATGATGCATGCGGCAATGATACACCAGCTGACACTTCTGAGCAAAACGTGCCTCGCAAGATGTACAACTGAAGGGCTTCTCTCCTGAAAACAACACAGAACATGCATCACTCCACGTAAACCTATAAACAAAGTTATGGCACTGCAGTTCAAAAATTTGGGGTTTAATTTAGGATTTTTTTTTTTATTTATTTTTTTTTTTTTAAGAATTTTATTCAGCATGGATGCATCAAATTGATCAAACGTGACCGTAAATAAAATTATAATATTACAAAATTATTTCTATTTCAAATAAACTTTTTTTTACTTTCCATTTATCAAACAGTATCATGAAAAAAATGAATCATGGTTTCCACAAAAATATTAAGCAACACAACTGTTTTCAACATTGATAATAATAAGAAATGTTTCTTGTGCAGCAAATCAGCATATTAGAATGATTTCTGAAGGATCATGTGACACTGAAGACTGGAGTATTGATGCTGAAAATTCAGTTTTGCCATCAATGGAATAAATAACATTTTAAAATATATGATGACTGTTATTAAACAATATTACTGTTTTTACTCTTTTTTTGATCAAATAAATGCAGAAAAAAAAAATTGTACCGACCCCAAACTTTTAAACAGTAGTGTTTTAATTAACAAAAATTATAATATCATACTAATATAGCACATTTTTGTCATCAAGACTGAATTAATCCAAGTGAATAAGTATATAATGCAGCGTAACTTCTTCATGCGAAAGACGTACCTGTGTGTATGCGCATGTGTGTCTTCAGCTGGTTGCCCTGTCTGAAGGAGCGGGTACAGAGCTGGCACTGATAGGGTTTGAGGCCCTTGTGTATGCGCATGTGTCTGCGCAGACTGCTCATCTCAGAGAAGAGGTTCCCGCAGATGTTACAAATAGGCCTGTGTTTGTCCTGCAAAGGTTTCACTTCCTCTTCTCCCGCCCAGTCCTCGTTGTCATTGCCAAATTCATCATCCTCTTCGTCGTCTTCTTCCTCATTACTAGCTTGGCTTTCTTTCAGCTTTCTACTCAAGCTTCTCTTTCTGGTGCTGGTGCGGACCCTCTTCGCAGCACTCGACTCTGAATCTTCGGTCCCTTGAGATGAGACTTCTTCAGTGTGTCTCTCAGAGTCTTGGACTGTTTCTTCACCAGCTTCTTCTCCACTGTTCTCAGGCTTATCTATTGGATTTGAAGATTCGGGTGCCTCAGAAGAAAGGGTCTTAGAACGAGGTCTTCCTCTTTTACGGCCAGTCCCTTCGTTCTCTTTTGTTTTTCCAGTTTCTGAGCCATCTTCTGTGTTTGGAGTTGCAGTCTCAGCATTTGTGGTTTGGTTCTCAGTGGATAACGGCTTAGTCCGTGGTCTTCCTCTCCCTCGTTTGGAAGCAGTAGTTTCGCCTGGGTTCTCTGCATCAGTCTTTACATTACCGTCATCTTCCTCACCAGGGTTCACAGCATCATCTTCAACAACCTCTGTTTCTTGGGTGTCTCCTTGTTCTTCGTCTCCTTTGTCTCCTTCTGCTTCAGATGATTGGGGTCTAATTCGTGGACGTCCTCTTTTGCGGGCAGAGTTCTCCCCTTCTTGATCCTTGGTTGCTACAGAATCATCTTCAACGTTACCAGAATCATCTCTATCAGTAGACAAAGGCCTAATCCGTGGGCGACCTCTCGGTCTTCCGGATCCTCTCCCTACAGAGCTGCTATTTGGATTCATGGTTTGCTGTGCTGGTGATTGATCAGTTGAATCAAAAGTCAATGGCCTCACCCGCGGGCGACCTCTCGGTCTCCCCCGACCTCTTCCTCTGCCTCTTTGAGCAGTGATGGACTCCCTCTCAACATCATCCTCATACAACCTGGTTTTGGGTTTCCTCCCTCTATTGCCGATTCTCTGCGGAGTTTGTTCACTGGATGACTGGGCTTCATCCATAGAGGCGGGATCATCCTGAGACCCATCTTCTTTCTCTCCCCTTAACAACATCCGTTCCTCCACCTCTGAGATCGGCTCTAAAGGTTCATAGTCATCTGGGCTCAGAGGGGAATTTGGATCTTCATACAGTTGTCTTGCGGGTGAGCCACCAGTTTTGAGATCATCTTGGGATAGTGTACAGTGAGCCACAACCTTGGGCATACCAAGATAAGATGCAGCTTTCTGAACACTTTCAATTTCTTCCCTGTGGACAACAAAGCACAGGAGCTTGAATTTGCAAGTTGCATATATAATTGTTCATGAAGGCTGGAAGTAAAAAACGCCTTATATTAAGGATAATTATTAAGCGGGTTTTCTTTTACAGATAAAATGAGTCTCTGCAAGACGTACTTTTCAGGATAGAAGATGGACTAAACATGAACTCCCAAAACTTACTGCCAGATTCTGGAAGATAAATTCTTCAAACAATGGTGGTGCTTCAAGAGTCACTCTCAATCTGTCTATAAAGCCTTCAAAACATCAGTCTTCATGTATTTTACCACACTTCAGCATGTGATTCATGCTGAAGTATTAAGTGGGGGTCATTTTTCAGGATTCTTTACCTAACCCAAATCTCTTAGATTATGACAACTTGCACTTCTGGAGACTCCAGGTAGGTTGCAGTTCTGGAATATGATGGTGCTGGAGACTAAAAGGTTCCTGATGGTTTCACACTTAATTCTTCATCTTAATTCTTTTGCAGTTAACATGTGTCTTTTCTTCTCCACCTGTTTTCGTTTGACCCTGTTGACCCACTGAGCATTTTGCTGCCCAATGGTCATGCCTTAACTTCAGTTTCTAGTAATGTATTTGCATCCTTCTCATGTGCATTTATTAATTTTTGACTTTTCAGTCTGAGTTAAATCTCTTTTTTGGCTCATTTTATCTGTAAAAGAAAACCTGCTTTATAATTCTGCACACCTGAATATAAGGTGTTTTTCACTTCCAGTCTTCATGAACAATTATATATCACTTATAAATGATTAAATATAACATGAATAGTAGTTATAAAGATTAATGTGGTTTGGAATTGGTAAAATGTGCTTGGAAAATAAAAATGATCAGAATATCAACTTGCATAATAATTATGCACGCACTATCTATATCTATATATATATATCTATATATATCTATATATATATATCTATATATATATATATATATATATATATATATATATATATACACACACAGAGAGAGAGAGAGAGAGAGAGATCTATAATATTTAACGTTCATAATTACTACTGAAAAAAAACCTTTGTATTATAAATATATTATGATAAAAAAAATGACATTTCCATTAGTTTTTCAGGCCTTAAAATTATGCTAAACTATATTACATTTATATATTTTTTAAAAAGTCAGGTTTTCTATGTCAGCAGGAAGACTATATATAGACGAAGGTGAACTTATAGAATTAGATTCCTATGAACTCACCCATCCATATTCAGTTCCCCGGTGTAAATATATGTCAGTAGTTTTTCAAACACAGCACCGCTCACCAACTCTGGGTCCAAAGTTATGGTGGCATCCTCTCTTCCGGCATCAATACACTGTGTGGAGAAATACTCACTAAAGGCTGCCAGAACATTGTGGTGTGCTTGAAATTGAGCCTGACCTATTGCTACTGTGCAGTCACACAGAAAGCTTCTCTCACGTTGCCTCTTCAACTGCTCCAGAAGAAATTCACTGTGAGTGATATGTGGCATGACGTGTAGAGTGCCAATCTGCAATGTCAAGAGCATCTTATAATATTCTTATAAACTTCTTAAAGAGATAGAAATTCTGTCATTATTCACATGCAATGCATCTTTCTTCCATATAATAAAAGTGGTGAATTCTGCCAAGTAACGTAATAAAGGTTTGGAACAACATCAGGGTGAATAAATGATTAAATAATTCTGGGTGAACTTGAACTATAGACCTTTGATGCAATATTTTATATGCAACAGTTTTGTAAGTAAAAATAATTCACTTACCTCACGTAAATTTATAATGGTTCAAACCACACCCAAAAACCTGTTTAAATGAAACAGACATGCATGTAAAAAATAAAGAACATGTGCATATATAAAATAACCTATAACGCTATATAAAATTAGCGATTGTTCAGACTTGACATCATCATTTAAGGAAAATAAAAGTTCCCGCCCATTACTCAAAAGTTGGCTAAAATAACGAGCTTGATGACAAACTATCATTGTTAAAAGGCTACTCAAAATATTAGAATGCACCCAATAATTCTAGTTGTAAATATGCATTAAAAATAGCTAAATGCATTAGTTGCGGGATAAATGCAGAGACAAATGTTTGTAATTTTGACATGCAAAACAAAGGGCTCTTATTTCGAAAATGCTCGATCCGGTAGAGCGCGAGCCGCAATTCACAGGTTCGGTCAATGTATTACAAACAGAGCACCGAGACGTGCAATAATTATTTAAATTATATGATTAATAAATATAAAGTTGAATTCGTATTTTTAATAAAAATTCAGGTCTCACGTTATTTCGACAGTAGATTAAAATCTCTTTGCTTTGACGGCCATTTTCGAGGTCTTCAAGGGGATTTGGTCAGTGACGTAATATCCTCCTATCTGAATTCTTTCCGGTGTTTGAAGAAAAAAAAACAGCTGTAACCATTAGGTGGAGCCAAAGAGACCAACCAGGCACTTTAATGGACCACTGTTGCATTCAAGGAAAAAGGCACAGAATTAATTGTACTTCATCACTATATTTAAATGTTATTTGTTATTTTTTGCGAATGTTTACTCGAGTTCTTTTAAAATTGTATAACCCAACCCTTCTCTAAAGAACCCTACAGTGAACAGTTCTTAAAAAGAACCCTTTTTTTCAGTGTGAAGAACATTTTAATAATCTAAAGAACCTTTGTCCACTATAAAGAACCTTTTGTAGAATGGAAAGATTTCAGGAATTAAAAAATGTTCTTTTTTAAATAAAGAACCTTTATTTTTAAGAGTGTTTTAGAGATTGTAAACATCATCTATTGGGCTTTACCAGACATCCCACCCTGCAAAAACTCATTTCGCTCACACTCCAAAAAATCAATTTCCAGGATATTGTAGGCCTATAATTTGTGGCCACCAGGGAACTACTATCAATATGTAGGAGACTCCTGGAACTTCCGGGAAAGGTGGGATGTCTGCTTTTTTACATTTACTGTAATATTATTAACTCGGTGTTAAAATCTGGGGATTAAAAAGATTTTAACAGAAGATTTTGTGAAAAGACCTCAAGCAATTAAAGGGATAGTTCACCCCAAAATTAAAATTCTGTCATTAACTACTCTCCCTCGTGTTGTTTCAAACCCGTAAGACCTTCATTCATTTTCGGAACACTAATGAAGATGTTTTTAATGAAATTTGAGAGTTTTCTGTCCCTCCATTGACAGCTCATGCAACTACCACTTTCCAACACGTGTTCATGCAAAAATAGCTGCTTTTCCACCGTCAGCCCGAATGGTTCTTAGAATGATAAGGAACAGTTCCAGGAACGGTTCCAGTTCTGGTACGGCACGGCACGATTACAAACCGTTCTCGGCCCGGAATTCTCGGCACGGTTGTGTAACCCGAATCGTGCTGCTGGTAGAATCCATGAAGTGATGCCGACACACAGGATTGGTCACTGTCTGTTGCAGGATTGGTCACTGTCTCATATCATAAGTAAACCATTGTGTTACCATGGCAACAACTGACGCTTTTATATTACATTCCAAAGAGCAGCCGTTATCATCCCCACAGCGGAAAACCAAACTGTAACCGTACCAGCTGGTCCGGATCAGCACGGAATGGAACGGTTACGCAATGAGAACCGTTCGGCCCGATGGTGGAAAAGCGGTAAATGTCTGCTCTTACGTCAACACAGCACGTATGCATCGTGGTGCACTTATGAACGTGCGTTGGAGATTAATATTTTGTAAATAAAGTGGTAAATTATGTGTTTTTGCGCAAACAACACACTTATGTTGCTTCATAAAATTGAAGTTAAACCACTGGAGTCACATGGATTACTTTAATGATGTCTTTACCTTTCTGGGGCTTGAAAGTGGTAGTTCCGTAGACTGTCAGTGGAGGGACAGAAATCTCATTAAAAAAAGATTTTTTATCTGTGTTCCAAAGATGAACGAATGTCTTGCGGGTTGGGATAACATGAGGGTGAATAATTAATGACAGAATTTTCATTTTTGGGTGAACTAACCCTTTAACCAGCAGTGTCATTAACATCACCAAGGTGACACTGAACCAAAAAGGGTGGTGAAGCTCTACTGAGATATAAATATTACTAAGTAATCTAACTTATATAACAATATTAATAATAATTGTTTCGTAATACATAACTGCCTACCATGGTTGCCTATATCACTTTAAAACAGGTTATGTCACTGTCATTTCATCATGAGTTTACATCTATTGTTACATCATTTAGTATCTGCTACAGCCCTTGGGAAAATCTGATTGTCAGCTTTATGAATGAATAAGGGACTGAAACTGCTGCAAATAATCTTAATAAATAATTGACTGTGGTCACCTGACCCACATTATATCCTATAAGCCATTTTGTCATTGTTATAATAGGAAAGATCTAGGCAAAAACAAAATACAAATGAAGAGACAAACAGCACTGTGCAGTACTGTTCCCATGATATCTATTTACATAATCAGCTGCTTCTCGTTACAACACAATCTCAGTCTGTTATGAGCGCCTCCTCCTCTATTGTCAGCAGACGGTTAGTGTTCCAGCACACACTCAACACCTTTTGGCTCTGTGCTTAACAACAGGTTCATCTTAGACAGGTATTGATTTATTTTGCATTGTTATTATGCCTATTTTGTGATATTATTACTGTTATGTGATATCATAAGTCTTTTAATTTGATATATTTCTGTCTGTACTTGTATTGTGTATTCCATGTATTGTGTAGGCTACCAGTAGTGTTTGGTCTAAAATTTTGGTCTAAAAAAAGGAAGGGCTATAAACAGGAAACAAGCAGATAGTCCTGCCAGACAGTAATGATTTTATCCAACAAACCAGATTTTAAATGATTTAATCTAGCCTATTATTTAACAAAAGCATTACAGTAATATGTTCATATAGCCTATAATTTTTTCCTTATAAACTGTAAAAAATTCTGTGATCAATAAGTTATAACAACATATGTTTTTACATTGCTTTAACTCATCAAAATAAGTTTTCAACTTTTTTATAAGTTATACAAGATTAAACTCATTTTTAAAGTCAGTTAAATTTAATTTAAGTTGAAATTACTTAAAATCCAAGTTGATTGTACTTAAAAATTTAAGACAGCAACTTTTTTTTATACAGGCCTTTTGTTCACATATATATCATTCTATATCATGTTTTATATAAAATGCCTATGTAAAATTTCATCAGTAAGTGATAGCTATTCAAAACATTTCGTAACCACACAGTTTTATAACATAACATACTGCACGTGTATACCACTGATTTGTTGTGCGTGTCTACAAACGGGTCCAGCAGGTCTGACAGTAAGATAAAAAAAAAAATCATGCCATTCAAAACAAAAGGCGTTTAAAAACTCCCCACATGCTACATTCCTCAGTGAATTGTTTAAGGGCTTAATGGTTCACACAGAGAAAAATGTAGTACATCGAAATGGAAAAATAACTTTTTTGAGTCTCCAGGAACATTTCATTTATTTATACAGTTATTCAATATAGTTTAAAAAAATGGTAATAAAATATGACACATTAAACTGTGTCAGAAAAAATTAATCTTAATAATGTCAGATAACACTTAAGCAAAACATTGTCAGGTCAAAGTGTATGAAAAATTTTTGGTTCCAGATTTTTTTTATCAATTTTACTGGTAGTCCACTGTATGAATAATTTTTGGGTATAATATGTCACAGTTTATTTTGCTATCCTCACTTGCATAAATGAACTATAGTGTCCCACTAGTAAAAATATATAAAAAATATCTGAATAATTTTTGGTTTGACTATATATATATTCAAAATGCAAGTTGAGCTTTTACACTACATCGCAGTGGAACGCCAGATGCGTGTGAACAAGTGTTGTGCTGAATTTCCACCCCCTGCCAGATTATTACCCCCCTAGTATTGGTAGGTTTAGGAGTAGGTGTGGGGGAGGGGTTAGGATTTGGGGTGGGGTTAATATTAGGGTAGCAACTTCACTGAGGGGGGTAATAATTTAGCAGGGAGTCAAAATTCGGCACAACACCTGTGTTTATAGGCCTACCGAAATGTGTGACCCACCGATACACATAATGAAGTTATGTTATGTGTAAGATTGGGAGTAGGATTAGAGCAATACAGCGTCTACGGTCACAGAATTCGACATGGCACGTAATGTATTTAAGCCATAGTGCAGAACTCATACAAATATCTATTTAACGTGTGACATTGTCACAACAGGAAAATGACTAATGCATCTTGTGCTCATGACTCCACAACTTTCTCGCCACAGCTGGGACAGCAACTCTTGACAGAATGAAGGCCGTAATTGTGTTGATTGTACCTCTTCTGCTTCCATTGGTCTCTGCTCAGACGTTTCGTTGGGGCCCCTGCCCAACACCAATGGTCCAGCCAAACTTTGAATTAGACAAGGTAGGGCTATATAGAATCTTATAGTTCACCCCTCAAAATTATCATTATTTACTCACCTTTTTGTATTTACAAATCCAAATGCTGTTATTTTGTTTGGTTTAGAATGACATGAGGGTGAAAAATTTTATTTTTGGGTGTACTGTATGCTTATATGAGCTCTACCTTTCACTCAAAGTACCTTGGAAAGTGGTATGAAATTGAAAAGCTCCCAGCATCCTTTGAGAAAGGCAAGTGTATTGAGGCAAACTACGCGCTAAGACCTGACAGCACCATCCAAGTTCTCAATGTTCAGACATAGTGAGTAACCAAATCTTTTGACTTCTTAATAAAATTTGTCATTATCATTTATCCATGATTAAACTGTGTATTTATATAAAACAGCAAAGGAAAAATCAGAACAGCTGAGGGCACAGCAGTCGTTCAGGACATGAAGGAGCCGGCAAAGCTTGGAGTCAGTTTCTCCTACTGTAAGTCCATCAGTGTTTTCTGTTTAATTCAGTTTTAGAACATTCTAGAATATCTTTTCTATTGTTTCAAGTGTGAAAAGTTCTTTTTTCTGTTTCTTTTTCATATACAGTCACACCCTACGCCCCATACTGGGTCCTGTCCACTGACTACAACAGCATTGCTCTTGTTTATTCGTGCACTGATGTTCTCAGGCTGTTTCATGTGGACTACGCCTGGATCCTCGCACGCTCACGCATTCTGCCCGCAGAGGCCATCTACCATGCCAAAGAGATCTTCTCACGTGACAACATCGACGTGAGCAAAATGACACCCACAGATCAGCAAGGATGTGATGGTCCTATATAAACAGTGAAGACTGAAATATATATGTTTGGTTCAGAAAGGTTTGAGTGCCTTCACTATTATGAATACTTGAATTAACATTATAAAGCTACTCCTGTTGCATAAACTGTCTAAACCCAGCCAGCACATAATATAATGCTATATATATATATATTTTTTTTTTTTGTTTTTGAAAAATAAATAAAACACTACCCTTTGCTTATTAAGTTTTCGCTTATGAAGCTCTCTGTGTCATGTTATTCCTGAATACTGATTTTAATAAACTGGTGTTTATTTTGTGAATATACTAGAGTCCTGTATGATTTGATGTGTGCATTGGTCTTCAAAATTGTATTTTTTTATGCCTTTTTTAATGCTTGGTGTTTAAATTTCAGTTAATTAAAAATGGACTTATATTCTTGGAATCTAATTTATATGAAATGATGTATAAACCAACTTGATTTGAAATGCATATTATAGACAGTCTTGAGGTGGTTTCCATGATGTAGATCTAGTTTGGGAGGGGACAAAACTTTCCTGAACTTGGGGTCCAGTTTGTCCAGAACCTGTGAAGCACAAAATCTTTTAGTTCTCAGAAACTGACGGACCTCGTACAATCAGTGCAGCAAAGGAGGTAATGTTATTTATTTCCAAAGCAATTATGAGGAATGCATGAATGCAGTATAGCAATAGTTTACCTTTATTTCAAGCTTATACTTTAACCATAAATTTTAATTTGTAAAACATTTTTTCCCCCAGGGAAGGATGAAGTGGAGTGTGCTTTTTGGGGTTTTCTTGCTGTGTTTTCTTGCTAATCTCAGCAGTAAGTAGTGTATGTTCCTCATATAACTATATCATCTTTGGACATTTTAGATATTTTCTTTGAAAGCTACTTCATGATTTTCAGAATATATGAGAATTAGAAAAGAAAGAGGCTGATTTTAATAGTCATACACTTGCTATTTGTCAAATAAACAAACTGGAATACTTAAAGGAAAACAATGAAATACCACACGGTAATATTAAAAGCACTAAAGACTTGAGCTGTGTTCATCGGGACAAGTGTGCACATAGTTAGGAATAATATTTGAGGAGGAAACGCACACATTTCTTGAATCCCTCAGCTCTCTATGCCTGAATCAGCTCTTTGTAAGGGAGGATTTGAGATTTCATTCACTCTTCCATACCTTCTCCTTCCACAGGTGCCAGATTCATTCCTGAAGGGGGTAAACAGACTATTTACTATTTTGTTTACACACCTTTAGCCAGTATATACAGTATTAATATTAGCATTTAAACTCCATAATGCACAATGAAGCTTTTGTTTGAACAAATAATTGGATTATGTGAAATGCTGGTGCTGTTTTATAAATATATTCACTATATTAAGCGAATTGTTGCATTTGTCAGTCTGAGGACACAAGGAGGCACATTTAGACATTACTTCTGCAGTTACACATTAGGAATTCTGGAATGCAAGAATTCAGCAGAAATACACAAGCTCTATTATTCTCTCTCTCTCTCACATAGTGCCCTATGAAAGGCCCCCAGCTGTGCCCTACTGGTCATATTCCACTTCAGATTTCTGGAACTATGTGGAATACTTCCGCAGCATTGGGGCTTATGACCGGATCAATGAAATGGCCAGAACTTTCTTCGCCCATCAGCATCTGGGAGACACGCTGGGTTATGAAGTGGCAGAGCGGCATGAACACTAAGTGAATATCATTAGTTGAGCAATCATAGTTTAGTTTGTGTCAGTAGAAATTAAAGATAACTACTGAAATATAACTTTAACATTTATAGCCTTATAATGATGAATCTTGTGCCATAGTACTACTAATAAAAATGCATATAAAGGTCTCAGTGTTAATGTTTCATTGTAGTGTGATTAACAGCTTCAGGGTGCATGATTGTGATCTATTATATGACCAGTTGTAAATATAGAAAATGTAAGAAATAAACAAAAGCGTCATCCTGATGCACAGAAATTATTTTAATACCATCACTACAATAATCTGTGAGGACCAGTTTTCCAACCGAGCCAGTGGGACCCGTTTTCCAGCCGGTTACATTTTGACGTAACAACAACTGGTGATGTGAAGCCGCGAATCGATTCCTTTGAACAGTTCGTTGTAAAGAACTGGTTCGATGCTTTTTATCGCATTATGTGGTCCTTAGCGACTGGTGTGTCATATTTCATGCTCTAACTAAACATTCAAATAAAACCACATGTAGCCTTATATGGCTGTTGATTACTGTTGTTTTTTTTAATTATTATGCTGTTTATTTTTTACTAGGTAATATAAGAGTTTTTGTTGTCGTGTAGTTGCAGCAGCCATGGTTAAGCTATTTTTTAAGGTTATTCCAGTCATTTAGAAATACAGTTTGCATTCATGCACATATCTTGAAAACGTTTTCGCGAACGAATCATTCAAATCGTATTTGGAAACAGGTTAATTTTAAAAGATCCGACTCAAAAGAACAATTCATTCACGAATCGGACATAGCGAATCGGAACACCACCGGAAACAGAGGGATACAACGAACGGGTTGTTTTGGTGAATGTTACAGAGAGCTGGAAAAAACACAATTGTAACATTTATTTATCACTGATTTTTTCTTTTAAATACTGAAGTTATGAAGCCAGCAGTTGATGAAATGTTTCCTGAGGGAGCTGGTCCGTATGTGGACCTGGATGAGGTTGGTGTTTACACATGGTGCTCTGTACGATAGCCTGTGATGAGACATTTGATAACGTGGATCTTTAAGTTTACATACGCTAAAGAATCTCAGATATATGTGATCGAACAGATTTATGTGTGATTTCACTTTAAATCTGTATAAGCCACCGCGTAACGTGCCACTTGCTGTTATTAATCTTTCTTCTAGACAGATTTCCGATTTTCTCAGATGCGCACATGATCTCATTAGTATTTATTCAATAAATGCTTTGTAAATGTTTGTGGTGTATTATTTGTTCTAAAAATGTATGACCGTTTTCGCTTAAAATAAACGATTGAGTAAATGTCAGGACAGGTCTGTAGTAATGCTGTGTGTTGACAGGCAGGGGGCAGCACTGGACTGCTGATGGATCTGGCCGCCAATGAGAAGGCAGTGCACTCAGACTTTTTCAATGGTGAGACCCTCAAACTCTATATATGACACAAAACAATACGTTGATCAGTTACCTTGTTTGACATGTCCAATGTTTTGTCATTACAAGAAATTATTTTAATTGAAATTTAATTTGTATGTACAGATGAAATACTTTAGAGCAGAGAAAAACCTAAAAATCAGCATATTAGAATGATTTCTGAAGGATCATGTGACACTGAAGACTGGAGTAATGATGCTGAAAATTCAGCTTTGATCACAGGAATAAATTACTTTATAAAATATATTCAAACAGAAAACAGTTATTTTAAATTGTAATAATATTCCACAATATTCCTGTTTTTACTGTATTAAATTTTAAATGCATGTTTAATTAAATAAATGCAGCTTTGGTGAGCAGACGAAATTTCTTTTAAAAACATTAAAAATCTTACGATTCCAAGCTTTTGACTGGTAGTGTATATACATATACATACACACTTATGTATTTATGTGTATATATTATATATTCAACTAATATATTTTATTTCATTTTTATTTCAATTAACAGAAGTGTTTTTGATTTTGGGTAATGATAGTAATATTTGTATGTACTTTGTGTGTGTGTGTGTGTGTAGTGTCTTTGCAAAATCTTTTTAAAAAACATTCTTTCCATCATTTAAATTTTTTTTTGTTTGCTTGGCAACGGAATATTGCAAAGTGCTTTAACATGCATACTCTACAATTTTCTTTATACTTTTCCGCCTCCTTTATATACTGATAGTAAAGGTAGTTTCAGCTTGGCACAGGATGACCTAAAAAGCAGGCAGTTAAAGAGTAAAGGAGGTATGAAACTGAGCCCATGTAAAGCACTTTTATTGGGCTTCATTGGCTCCAGCGCAGCAGGTCTTCCCTCTTTAGGGCCTCTGTATACATCTGCAGCTCTTGAAGTAGCTGAACACGTGTCACTCGGGGACGTTTTTATCAGGGGGCCCTTTTCGAAAGCTTTACGGAAAATAGACCCCAGAGACCCCGATAAGAGCTCATACCCTTATTTTACTCAGAACAGCATGTCATAGATCAGGTATTTGTGCAGACTATTCAATAAACAAATGTTTATTTAAAAAAAAAAAAAAGCTTGTCTTCATAGTCAGGTTTATTTTGCATTATTGTATGCATATATATATAAAAAAAAAAATGTGTGTTGTGCTACTCCTTTACACTTCTCTTTCTCCACAGACTTTGAAGATCTATTTGATGACGATGATATTCAGTGATGAAGAGGACAAATAGAATGGATTTCTCCACTGTATAAAATGTTAATTTTTGTACATTTAAGTGTTTTTTTTCTCTACTTTAAGAGTGATGTTGCATTAACTCTTCAGTTCATTAATAAACATTTGTGCAATTCAGAGTCTTCCCTTTGCCAGATGTTTCCACATTTTAAAAATCCCAGACATTCCAAGTCAAAAGTTGGAATTATTATAAACGTTTTTCTCCCTAGGCTAAAATCTGTTTCTAGCACTGATTGTAGGTTTTTGCACATTCCTGAACACCTGTAAGTGTGCATAATTACATGTGCGATCCACTTTTAACATAAAGCACAGATGTTTTACACTCTGACATATTTTTCTGCCCATATAAATCTGAACTTGCAACATAATCTGTTATTATTTAGGTTAGATAATTAAATAAAGGGATGTATTAACTCTTAATCTGTATTGCTGCATCACAAACAAGGTTTTAATTGTGAATAATCACTTGTAATGTCATTCTGTGCAGTTAATTGTGGGATGATGGATTGAGCTAGGGCTTGGCAGATGTGCGTATGATAAAATTTCCCATGAGGGGTTTTACAAAGTTTGCTGCACTTGACGGTTCAGTGCATTTAGTCTGTGACCAGAGGTGTAAAGAGTACCTGAAAACCATACTCGAGTAAAAGTACACCTTACAGCGAAAATGTTTCCATTACAAGTCACAAATGGTGTGCATCTTGAGACAAAAATGGCACTGGCATATTTTAAGATATGTCAGTGCAAGTTACTTTCAGTTAAAATAGCTTAAACATGTATTTTATTTTATTTTTACCAATGGTTAGAGTATCTGATTTTAACAATACTTAAGTATTTTACTCAGACTGAATTTATGTGCAGATATGCACTAGTCCTCATTACCTAAGAGACGTGCCAGTGAAAAACAGAAATTTGTGAGGAGATCAATTACGTTTATTTTCTAAAATTGAAATAAAACCGAACACCTCAAAATGGCAATAAATCACAGTTGACACAACAGCCTCGTGAACGTCTACAAACAGTCAAGTATCAGCCAAGCTCAATTGCTCAAAAAGGGTATATATAAATCAATATCCTTCAAAAAGTTCTCTTCATTATAATGGGTAGGCCTTAAAGCTGCAGTCTATAAGTTTTGCCTCTTTGTCGCCATCTCTGTTCGAAACCTGCAATTGCAGTTATTTGCGGAATTAGCGGATGAATCTAATGTTTTGAGGTGAATGTGTGGCTTCAGTCACCACACTGGTGGATACTGTGACCAAAATAAGAATTTTCACTGTAGAATGTCATCTGAACAAGTAAGTAACAAATCTGCCACTTTTGTTCTGACCAACTTGATAAAAAAAGCATTACAATAAATCACACTACCAATGGTGATTAAATCTAACGATTGCTTAGCTCATATCACATCAAACCGTGCAAATTATTATTATTATGTAATGTTAACAACAGCATTGTGTGACTACGTGTATTTAGTGTGTATTAGCGTTACCTGTAGATTTCAGTTTCTGTACAGTCTAATTGTCCATTTGTCATACCATACAATCTGCCATCAAAATGATACGTTTAATTATTCCAGCTGCTGTAAGAAAAGGCTATAAATGATCCGCCACCGGCAGCATCCCTACATGATACAGCCTACTAGCTGGGACTCATTCTTTGTGTAAACAGACGTGACGTAATGCCGCAAAGATGAATGGCGGCATGCTCAAATTTCCCACAGAAACCCACTAGTACCACCCGAATTAAAACACATGAATCACATGAAAAACACGTGAATTGTGCTAAGGTAAGGAGATAGTTTTGAATACTGGCTGGTTATGTACTTGCTCAAAAATTGATTTTGGATAATGTTTAACCAAAAACCAGCAGCTTTAAATAAAAATGTTAAATTTAAAAGTCAAAGCCTGCTTGCACTGGACGTGCTGGTTTTGGCCTCATTGTCGGTTGCAGTCATGTCATCATCTCAGATATAAAACACCTGCTAATGCACTCACATTTGCATAAAGTAGCGTTGTTGACAAGTTTGGGTGAGTAAAGGGCGAAACGCACAAGATATAACACCTTCCACGCCCTGTAGATGGCGATATCACTTCTTTTGCAGCAGAAAAAAACTGCTGCAGAAAAAGTTAGGTACCATGCAAAATGTAACGAGAAATTTTATTACTCGTCACAAATGCATTTGAGTAAAAAGTACATATACTTATTTAAAATGTAGCCAAGACAGTAAAAGTTGCTAATATCTTTGATACTCAGTATAACTACAAAGTCGCCAAAAAGATACTTAAGTAGGCTACATTAAATTTACTCAAATACTTTACACCACTGTCTGTGACACAATATTCAGTATATAGAGATTTGTTTAATGTCTGTTATTCTGTTAGTTGAAGATAACAAGGATCGTCGCTTGAATATACAGGGCCCAGACAGAACTTTTATGGAAGCGTCCTCCCCCATTTACTCAACAATGTAAAGACACGCATAATACATTCCCAGTTGGAAATGACAACTCTGAAGTTTTATTACATGGACTTAGATGTAAACTGCAAGCATATTCAACTTAAATACAAATCTGAAAACCAAATTTAGTTTCTCATGAAGCAAAAACACTTTTTTAGCAGCTAAAAGCTAATGTAAAGTTACTAAATACACAAGAATTTTTTCGACATTCTTAATTTTGAAAGAAACTACATCAATATTGAATCATTACAGGTGGTTTGATTTTATGTTTATACCTCAATTATTGCTAATATTCTAACCACTGGAATTTTTGTCCCTTGCATTTTGCCTTTTTCCCTTTATACCTTCTAAATGTAAAACAGCTGATGTTCTTTTCTCTCCTCCTGAATGTGTCCTTGTCTATAATTACAACATCTGATTGGTTGACTCACTTGGCAAGAGAAGGCCAATCGTAGTGTTGGAAGCAGCATGTACTTGGCCCCATGGGATGCACCTTTTTTGTTTTTAATTATCAAGGTTGGGTTTAAATTGTGGCCAGGTTCTCAGCGGTGGCACAGTCGGTGTACAGGGGTGTGTTGAGACTGTAGTTCACGAGGGGATTGGCTCACCTTCCTCTTCAAGTCAGTCAGCTGCAGAGCTGAACTTCGAGGCCCAGTCGGCTGTCACAGACTGCCTCTCTTCAGCGGTTCACGTCACCACATCCTAACACAGGTAAGACACAGCTCAGACCACTTTGTATGTCCTCTTATTTGTCTGATTATAAAGCAATTGCACATTTCTATATTTTAAAAACCCTCAACAATATGCAGATGTGTCCCGATTTTTACAATGCTAACAGAATGCACCTAATTCTTTTTTGCACAATAAACAATCTTAAAAAAAATAAAAGTTTTTTAATTATGTATTTAAGAAAATATTTCAAATGTTTTTTTTTTTGTTAATCTTGAAAAGCTGCACCAGCGAAATACATGACATTGACAGGAATATTATGAGATAGTGTGAAGAGCTTGATTGTGTAAATATAAAGAGCTTGAATGTGTAAATGAAATGTTTGTTGAACCTACCTTGAAATTGCAAATATCACTCAGGTCTCACGGGTGAAAAAAAAAACCCTTCATTTTCTTTGTATACAGGCAATTGTAACATGTAACAACAAATAATTAGCCAGTAATCAACCATATGGAGTTAATTTTTTTTGTCAGATTCTGTCTATATGTAAAGTGCAATTCTTCAGCTCCAAATTTTCAAATATCAGTTCAAATTTAGATCAAATCAATCAAATATCAAGGAGCAGTAGGAAGCTCTCTCTCATAACAACTGTCCTTATCATCTTGATCGAGGTTCATTATGTTAAAGTATGGATATGAAAGCATATAAAAATGCAAATAAATGCTATAATTATTGTTGTTTATCCAAAGGAATCAGGAAGGTTAAGAATGGCTCGTTTCAGAGGATCTTACATCTTCCATGTGTTGCTGCTAGCAACATTATTATTACCAGGTGAGATTTTTCAATAGTTCTGTTTTCATGTTAATAAAATCTGTTCTGTGGTTATCTTGATTTTTAAAGATTAGGTAATACCAGATCTGTTAGAAGCTTTATGACTTTGTATCTTCTGACTGAAATTTTCCCAAAAGTCCTGTAGCAAATGAGGGGGCATCGGGTTTCTGAGTTCCAGGTCTTTTGCTCTGCAACTGATAAAATGATTAACGGTTGTCAGCAAAACTCAAGTGCACCAGGTTTCCAGATGTGGCAGCAGTTTACAAGCTCATAAAAATAATCTTGCTGATACTCTGAAAGAGCAACATTTCCTTTACCTACATCATATAAGACACTGAGATCTTTTGTTCAGTCACCTCACAGTAAAGACACATCCATGATCCACTCGTCTCCATTCCAGCAGAAATGACAGCCACCTTTAGAGAGATAAGATGGAAAAAGTGTCAGTTCAGACATTTTTCTGATGTTAGGATAATTAGGTTCACCTGTAGGTATAGAGGCTCCTTCCCTTTGTAGATTTTATAGCTTTTGCTTGTATGAGCCTGGTTACTGCAGCCCCCTGCTGCCAGGCATCAAAGTGCTGATGTGCACTGTTGGAAGATTAATTTCCTACAAAACCCTGTATATTACCACCTTCCCTTCCCCCAAAAACTTGTAAAATTGCATCCTGCTGCCCTCAGCTCATTGGGCCTTTACTGTCTCTGTAAGCTTTTTCTACTCTGTCTTTGACAAATGCAACATCTGTTTGAGACTTGGACCCCCTAATTTTTTTTTTTCTCTCTACTCTTCTTCTTTAACAGAGCTTCTGTTGGCTGGCCCTGTGACCCAGCGTTTAAAAGGAGATGGTAAGTATGGCTTGTTCTCCTGTTCTGTCAGAGTCTCAATCCATATATCTGTTGTATAGTTACAGTATAATCTCTTTGTGAATGTTAGATATGCACACTGAAGTAACACATAATGTTTCTCCCAGATGGAAGTGATGAAAAGGCAGGCGTTGAGGCAAGCCCAAAGAGACTGATCCGCAACAGGAGAAACATCAGTTGGTACAAGCAGCACTCTGACTTCTGGAGCTGGTACAAATACTTCACTGATAATGGGAACCAAGAAGGAGTGAGTACAGCATATTGTGAAATAAACATAATTCATAGTTTTGCAGGTTAATCTTAGGAATGCACAACATAATCAGTACCATAACGGTTATTGGCTGATATTTTTTAATTGATCAGTATCAGCCAATGATATTTAAATGCACATTTTTACATTTAGATCACATCCCATGAATATACTAGGTTTAATTTAAGGTGACGTCATTACATTGTACTAATGCTGCATTCCAGACAAGGTTGGACTTGGGAATATCCCAAATTACATGTCCCACTTCAGACCTCAATGAGTTCCAGTCACTCATTAGTCATGTTTACATGTTGACCACATGATGTCGCCATGACACAATGTTAGCATATTGTGTTTTTGTATCAATCATGGCAAAATTGAAAATCGCTTCGAAACCAGCTGACGAAAAGCAAAAACAAAGGAAACATTACATGAACTAATCATGTCTTCATTGGAATCAGGACGAGCCGACATCTTCGAAGTGACGTCAATTGACGAGTCTCGCTGAGGTCAGGGTAGTTCGATGTACCCCGAGTTCACTCGCCAAATGTCCGACTTTGAGTGGTGTTCCAGATGTTTCCTAAAAGGAGATGGGAAAAATCCAAAATCCGATCTGTCTGGAACACAGCATTAGTCAAATAAGTACTGAATAATATTAATAACTACATGTACTTAATATAGAGTTATGGTTAGGGTTTGTTACTTGTAATTATGCATAATGTACTGTTATTACTATAGTACGTACATGTAATAACATGTAACTACGTCACCTTAAAATAAAGTGTTAGCAAATACTATAAAAAGTTAGGGGATGATTGAGGTTACTTGTGTATTTTGTGTTGGTTGTAATCCAAGTCCAATCCACTTTCAGGTTGCAGAAATGGATCGCGTCTATCTGGCGTACTTGCAGAACAAGAATCGTGCTGAGGCACGTCGTTCCTACAAGATGTACCTGCAGCACCTTGGCGACATCTACAAGTCTTGTGCCGAGTCTGATGACCCAAACTGCGTGGCCTCGTACACCAACAGACCCAAGCCCAAGGCTGAGGCACCAGCACCTGCCCCAATCAAGTCTTGTGACCCTTACAGAGACCCGTATTGCATGTACTCGAAGGGATCCTCATATTACCCATACCTGGCTCCGGTCCCAGCTGCTGTCAAAGCCCCTGCACCTGCTCCAGTGAAAGCCCCAGCTTACCTCCACACCCCTGTGGTGAAGGATCCACGTTCCGGTTACTACTACCACTCTCCATTGGTGCAACCCTTCCTGTCAGCTGAGCAGAGAGCCGAGTTGTTGCGCATCTGTGATGCCGAAGATGTTGAGTGTCTCCAGTACCACCTCCGTGCTGCTTACGGATACAAGTCCGCTGCTGCCCTGGCCCCATCCTACGCCCATCTCGGCTGCGACCCTAAGACAGACCCTCACTGCGTCCCCCATCTGGTCCAGAAGGCGCCGTCTGGTCTGTACCTGCGTTATCCCCATTGTGACCCTCGGGTTGACCCATACTGTGCTTATGCTGCTTCTCTGGCATCCTCGCAGAACCATGAAGCCCCACCTTCTGGTTTGGAGAGACCCTGCAACCCTCTCTATGACGATAATTGCAACCCTCTGACAGCCACAAGGTTTGGAAGCTTGGCCTCTGGAGATCTGAAGGACGAGCCTGCCTCTGAAGCCGGTGCCATGCGCGCACCTCCAAACCCACGTCATGACCCTTATGCCATGTACCGAGATGCATCTGCTGGGGCTGACCTGCGAAGACACCTGCCTACACAGCTTCGACCTCTGAGGCACCAACCAGAGGAACCTCAACATCCTTTGGGGCCCCGCGGGAAGACCAAAGAGGGCTATGACTGTTTTATCGGGTATGATGAAGAGTGCTTCCCACTGGGTTCCCAAAACGAGCCCCGTCCTGCTGTACACAGACAGCCGTCCTACCCAACCGAAGCCTACGAGCCCCACCTGAATGCTGATGGATCCAGAAATGGGGTGATCGAGCCTGATCCCGACTGCGATCCCGAGTACGACAGAAACTGCCGCTTGCGCCGCTATGAGCCTGAGGCGGCCGAACCTGCCAGTCCTTCACCTCAACAGGAGCATCCAGCCCAGGAGCAGTCCCACGAGGAGATCCCCCAGCATCGAGGAGAGTCCTACCCTGAGACCCCAGGCTATGACCAGCAGCAATACGAGCCCTACATGAGTGGACAAGAGGATCCATATGCAGGATACGGCCCCCAGGAACCAGGAGCAACTAGTTTTCAGGATGTCCTGAGAGGATATGGTGGTCGGTATCCTGGCCAGGATGACCACCGTGCCTACAATGGAGACTACAGAAAGAAATAAATACCTGTGACAATGTTTGCCAAGAATAGTAGATCAGGTCAGGATGTGTGATTTTTGTAGATAAATATCGAAATGCACACTTGTAGAAAAGGTGCACATGTCAGTTTCACAGTATTTCACATGGTTCACACAATATTTTCGAGAGCTGCTGAAATTTCCTAGCTCTGGAGTTTGACAGCACTTGTATAGGAAAAAAAATTGTTTTGTTTCTTATGACTTCTTGCTGACTCTTTTAGCCCATGTAACCTGATTGTGTGTTTTGCAGCTTCTCTAAGAGATTGACTTTTAGACTGAGAGTGTTTTCTGCTCTATTTTCTAATAGAGTAGCACTCTTCTTAGCTCTTCATATCTTTGTGGAGGGAAAAATAAGCCAAACAAAGTGTATAAAAGATCAATAGTATACTTGAATATACTGTAATCATGATCACCTCTCCCATTTTGGATAGATTCACCGGACAATCCATTCAAATTAATATTTAATGAACTTCTGGGCCCTTGCTTGTTTGCATTCTTTTTTAAATTGCCAAATTGATGCTTTGTGATGTGTTTGCATATTTGTAATATGTTTTTCTTTGAATGTTTCAAATAAAAGCTTAAAAGATCTTGAGCTCTTTTTATTTGCAAATATGATTACTACTGACAACTACCTAACCTAATTTAACAAACAAATAGTTCTGATTCAATGAAATAACATTATTTTTTAGAAAAGGATTTTGGCAGAAATTGTTGTTGCTCACATTATTTTGATTGGACTATATCATAAAAGTGAACTAATAGGCGTAATTCGTATTGTCATTCATAGAGCAATACAATACTACAAACTAATTAATTATCAATTCATTTTCTGTAAAGCTGCTTTGAAACAATATGTATTGTGAAAAGCGCTATACATATTGAATTGAATTATAATTGACGCACACACATTCAGTAATAATGAAATAGTCTGCACCAAATTAGCATACAAATCCATATTTAATAACAAGCACCCCACCAGTACATACGTTGCTTTCACAGTTTAAACTTTGTGTGTCAGTAATATGACACATTACTTGCAGGATCTTTCAGTTAACTGTCTTGGGAGTTTAGAGAGATGATAAAACTCCCCACAATGTGACGCAGAGACCTCCTTTAGCCTAAAATACTTCTAATTAGCATTAATAAATATAAATTCTCAACAGCTGTGATGCTATTTTGGTTAATAAAAAACTATGGCATACCAACAGTGATTAAAGAGCTGCTGCAACATACAAGATCAAAAGTATTTTAGATCCCAACACACAATCTAAACTTAAATATAATTATAAGGTCACAGCTCAGCATGTATGATGACATATGCTGACCTTGAACACTGATTAAAGTATCTGCTAGAATGATGTATGTTAAAATACATAACAACTGCTGTATTGAAAGGAAGCCAGTTGGCTAGATGTGACGTTTAGCAGGGTGGCAGGAAGACTCCCTGTGGTCAGGCCTAAAAATCTAAAAATGACAGTATAAAAAAAACTCACTGCAAATAATCTCTGCATACTGCATTAAACTGACTGTTCAATGAGATTAAGTGAATATATGCATACAAATACATCCACATAGATGGTGTCATCGTCTGCGGTTGTCAAATGGGTTGCTTAAAATTTTAGGAGTCAAAAGGAAGCCAGTGAAGGTGGAGTCGTTGTTGTTATCGGCATAAATCCCTGCATCAAATATGTCATCATACAACTGTAGCCAAACCTCATCTCCAGCAGACAGATTTAAAATCGCCCCTCCGGAGGCCTGATCCAGATTTCCGTTGTGGAACTGGTCAAGAGTGAAGGCCACAGTCCGGCCATTTCGGAACATAGCTACCTTAGTCTCCTTCCCGTTGATAGTGAGGTGATATGTGAAGTAGTAGATCCCAGGGATTGTACAGCGAAACTTTCCAGAGATTTCATCGTAGTGATGCTGCTCATTGTAGAAGGTCTTTGTGAAGCGGATGGGAGCTTCACTAGCACGGTTGATTTTACCTGTAAGGCCCATGCTAAAAGCAGAGTGGTAGGGGAAGGAACCCTCTCCACTTTCTCCTTTCAGACCTGGGTTTCCAGGAAATCCTCTTTTGCCTGCAGGTCCCTCGTCCCCTGGTTCACCTGGCTCTCCATTTGGTCCCTTGGGGCCTTGACAAAGATATTTAAAGAGACTTAGGCCACGTTCACACAGCAGCAGTGTTGTGTTGATAAAGGTTTTTTAGTAGCATTGATGGTTCCATGATGAACCTTTAACATCCATGGAACCTTCCACAAAAGGTTCTTTATAGTGGAAAAAGGGTTCTAGATTATTAAAATGTTCTCCACGCTAAGAAAAAAAATATGGTTCTTTTAAGAACTGTTCACTGAGGTTATTTGGGGAACCCAAACAGGTTCTTCTATGCCATTGCTGGAAAACCCCCCTTTTGTAAGCTTTATTTTTAAGAGTGTGTGTATACAAAATGTCTATTACAATTATGATATCTGATGGATGGCATATTTCATGGTTAAAGGCAGCTGCACAGACCCAAAATAAATTTTTTTTTGATGCATATTGTAATGTCAGTTACTCAACTACACGCTGAGGGTATTTACATTTACTGTATGCATTTGGCAGATGCTTTTCTATGTTTATTGTTTTTACCTGATTTATTTTCTTTGTTTAGAGTGATTTTCTGTGAATTTTATTGAAACCAATTAGGGTCTATTTTAATATTAGACATTAAAGGTGGTTTAAGTGTATTTTTCATGGGCACTTAATACTAATAAAAGGCTGGTAATGAATCACCTGGATCTCCGATATCTCCCTTCTCCCCCTCACGCCCATCACGTCCATCCCGCCCAGGGATTCCATTGAACCCTGGGGTTCCTGAAACACCCCTCATCCAGCGGGCACAAGGTTCCCTGCTGTCCTGCTCAGCCAGCTCTGTGTTCTCCTCCTGAGAGACGCCCAGTCTGGCTGCCATTACCACACAAAGCACAGCTATCCATGCATGCTTCATCATAAGAGCCATCTGAACAATCTGTTGTGTTACAATGATAAAGCATTTAGAAAAGTATACATTGTTAATTTTATTGTTAATTTCAAGAATAGACAAGCATGTTTTGTCCTACCTGGCTATCAAAAGTGTGTCATTTACAGTCTTTTGTGTGGAGTGATAGCTTGAACTGTTGTCCTTTTGAGAACTTGTGTGCAAGTTTCCTCTGTGCTTGTCACACCTAAAAATATCTGACTGGACATGCAAAGCAGCTGTTGGTACTAAACAAGCGGTCACACTATCACATTCAGATAAGGCTGTGTGAGTATTCTATATTTATTACTGTTGACTGATTCATTCCCTGCTGCTTGCTAGTCAGTTTAATGCACACTTAGCGTGAATAGCTAATAGTATGTAGCTAATAAGTTATCTGATTGCTTTAGAAGCTTTCTGAATATTGTGAGGGGTTTGCTTATTTTGGGATGGAGGAGATTATTGTTTGTTTACCTAGTAAGACCTATTTAGTTTGGAATCAATACAAGCCATACAATTCATCAATACAGCTAACATGAGTACAGGGAGAACTTCTGTAATCTAATCATAGGGCGCCACCTTGTGGATAATATAAGTATCGTTATTTATAGAAAAAATGTGTAGCCTACAGGAGACACAATTAACCAAATGCTGGAATTATTAGAAGCATGTTATAATGATTTCTGAAGGATCACGTGACACTGAAGACTGCTGAAAATTCGCTTTGCCATCACAGGAATTAATTAAAAATATATTAAAATAGAGAAAATTTTACATTGTTTCACAATTGTACTGTTTTTACTGTATTTAGCATAAGAAAAAACATTTATATATATATATATATATATTAAAATCATACAGAAATCAAACTTTGGAATCAGAATGTCACGTGTATATGCACACATTATTCATGAACCAGTTCTCTATAACAAAAACGAATTATAGATTATTAAATGCTAAATTATTTATCATAACTATATTTAAATGTAATTCTGCTGTTTGAAGCACTGTCGAAGCAGGCTGGTCTATAATCAAAATGCTACCTCATCTTTTGATAAGGTTAGCACAACAGAGCTCAACGGACATGGCAGGCTAATTTCATCATAATGCATAATGTAGCTATACCTGCATGAGTCTCCAGGTCTTAAGGACTATCAGAGTTAATTAGACGCTTCATTAAAACATGAAACCATTAGATATAAAGGGAGTTCTCCATTCTCTGCTCTTCCCATTTCAGTTCTGCTGCAAAAGGTCAGTGTTCATCTCACAAAGCTCCCTATGCGCTACCTGACACTTCACTGAACTAATTGTATAGCTTGTACTGATTATAAAATGCCAACATATTTTGGTTAAACAATGTTTTGCTGAAAATGTCATGACTATGAATAATCGTCCTCCTTTTTCACCTTTGAATCAGCACCATCGATCTACTACTGTGTGTTTGTTTAAGCAGATATCAGGTGTAAGCACAATGAACAGCAAGAAAGGACCCAGTTAATTTAAATTTTATCAATGATAGCTCATAATGGGTCAGTAATACATATACAGGGTCATTATTAACCCTATAAAGCCTACTGTACCATATTTGATACCTAAATTAAGGCCTCTAAACTATCAACATGATCAAAGCTTTGCTGAAAAACTTGTCACAATCTACATTTCTTCTGTTGCCTGATTAATAGTTTATATTTTTTTCAAGTAAAATGCCTTTCAGTATAATTCTAAAAATGTCAATATGTAAATTTCACAATCGGCATTGTATTGCATTGCATTATATGTTTTAAACCAAGCATTTAAATATCATCTTACTAAGACGTATAATTGACAACTGATATTTATATACATTTTATGTAAGTATGTAAGTGTTATAAAGATCTAATAGATTTACATGAAATCATCTGACATTTTGGCCATATAAATATCAGCAAAATTGCATACACCATTAGACCTTGCCAAGCTTTTTTACAGTAAAATACTGGCAACACTGTTGCCAGTAATTTACAGTTGATTATACAGTTATTTACTGTAATCTACAGTATGTTACTGTAAACATACCATGCACTAAATTAAAACTCGTGTTACTTCATTTCATTTGCAAAAACCAACTGCCTCAAATTGTCTAATTGCCATTTAAATTTACAAACTAATATTTATTATATGCTACTAATGTGAGCATATTATTACTATGAACTTATTTCATTAGAATTCACTAAAAACATTTTTTAAAAAAAGAGAGATTTTCACTGCATCAGCAACTACACAGTCACCATCTGTTAAATAAAACAACATGCAGCATATCACCAATGTCTCTTGATCTTCTCCTGAACCTAAGCACGGGCTCTACTCTAGCACAATGGTGACCCACAAAACTCAATTTTACACTAAACTACTGGCAACAGTGTTGCCAGTATATAACTGGTTTTTAACTTACAGTTTGTTACTGTTAAAATACATTTTGTGGGTGTGTTTTTTATAGTGAGATAATTAAGTTAATATTTAAGTGATGATTGAGCATTAATGATGAACACCTGCTGTTAACAAGAACCACAGAAAAGAGGAACAAAAACGGAAAATACGAGAAGAAACTACAACTACGAGCAGAGCTACAACTGTCTTCCAGCCATTACACATTATTACACTTACTACTGACCAGTTTAACTTTATTTCTACAGAAGATCTTATTGAGAATTAACAGAAGTTTAGATGTTGATGTTTTATTGAAAATGTTTGGTTTGATGTCACCATTGAGGAGATCAGTGTTTGCTTTAGTTGAGCTCTTGACCCATGACATTTTATACATCAGTTTTTGTTTTTTCCCTGGCTACTTTTGCAAGTCACATTTGTTATAGCAGAAACAAATGTGGAGAAAAAAAATCATTGAGTGCTGATAGTTATGTATTGGTGAAGACATCACATAGTCTTTTGATTCACTGAATTCATACTGTGTTTTATGCCTTGTTACATTATTAACTGACTTAACTTTTACATTATCACCACTGTGAAACTACAGCAAAAGTTCCAACAACAATCAGCTAAAAATAGTTTATTTTTAAACACCATGCACTAAAAACAGCTGCAGCATTATTTAGACACATACAGACAAGTGTACTATAATAGTGAACTAATGTAGAGAATAGTGAATGAGGGTATAGGGTGTGATTTGGAACATAGCCTCTGAGTGTTGTTTTCTACAGTATATTACTGTTTTAATGGAAAATGGTTTGTTACTGTCAGAATTTGGCCTTTTTTCTACAACAAGGTTTAACAGTGTATTTTTGCTCAGTTTGGACCTCTGAATAAAAAAGTGGTGTTTTTCCAAAGTACGAGCTTCATATTTTCCTATATCATACTATATGAGCCACAAAAGACTGATGTATCAGATATGATACTTAATAACACATTCACACAAACCCATATGCAAACTTTTAAAGATTTTTGTTTTCATATTTTGTCTAAAGATTCAATAAAATGTTCAATTTAATATACATTGTATATGCAGAATATAATGTCATATATTATATATTTAATAAACTGTTCAATATATATATATATATATATATATATATATATATATATATATATATATATATATTATACAGACTATTATTTCATATTTACAGGGCTGAGGGATGCTTGTTGTACTCGCCACTTTCTGGTGTTTACTATATTGTACAAAAAAAGGGAAAAGCAAATATTTATATGACCTTTAATATACCTTTTATATGACCATAATGACCTTTGAAACATAATGACTTGGTAAAGCCATTTAACTATTTGCAATGTAGATTTAGAAGAGCATTTTAGAGCCGTTTTGGTAGAAGTTTTATACTCTCGAAACAAAAAGAGAAAACTGGAGCATTAAATGTAAGTGTAAAGTAACATGCCAAGTAATTAACCCGATTTTTACACGAAAGGACTATATTTATTTCAGAGACCTTAAGGAGATTCATTCTATTGAACCAGTCAGCTTTTGCAAACATAAGTAACATGCATCTGCAGGGAAAGTCATCGAGATCATTCAGGGCACACTGCACTAATCAGAGTCAAAATGTAAACAAGAGTGCATCGATTACCATGGATACAAATGAGGAAAATGAGTTTCAACCCAGGGGTTCGTATGAAGAGGAAAAGCTCTGTGAACAGCATGAATGGTAGAAGGCAAACCAAATAGGCTTATCTTACTACTGCAGAGGTTTTCATTATGCCCAGTTATAGTCATTTCGTGGCTGCTTGTTTGCAGCTCTAAAAGGATACCTCTGGAATTGGATTATACAGGTAATAGAGGAATAATACTTCGAGGGGTTTATTGCGATTATGACAGCTTCATTCGGGAGGGAAAAATATGCAGTTACAGTTAAAAATGGGTTTTCATGACATCCCATGTTTCAAAATAAACAGTTTGAAAGTGTAACTAATGAATATCATTGGAGGTAGAAAGTTGCCAGGCTGAAGTTTGAGGAAAAGTTCTCAAAGCCTGTCAAAGTCTATCTCTCTCTCTTTGACAGCTCAGGCAAGCTGCTAGTTAGCTCAAACAGAGCTTGCTATTGGATAAACATTAGCCGAATGACCCACTGATCCCTTTATTCACAAATGGGGATGAAATAATGAAAATTAGGGAATTTTCATTGTGTGCCAGTGATATTAGTGTTTGATCAAATAGCATGTTCAGTAAGTTCATCTTCCATACCTCTAATGATTAGCTTAATGAAAGTCTCAGTAAACAGTCAACTCTGAACTCTTTACATCTGAGAGGCTTAGCCATATGATAAGCTGACCACATTTCTGAAATGAAAACCAGGCTTTACGTTACTGGTTTAGCTTAATATATAATTGAAATTTAGAATGAAATAGATTTTGGTAAGAACTATGAAGCCCTTTTTTTTTTACATTCACATATATACATTGTTTTTTTATTATGTGCTAGCAGCTTACAGCTATTAGACTCGGAGAACTTTTTTAAATTTCATTTAAATGTTTAAAAATGATTAAATAAATAAAATAGGAAAAAAATAAAATGAAATTACAACTGTTTGCCATTTTAATTAAATTATTAAAATAACACTTGTAATGTGCAATATCTAGGACATTAAGTATTATTTCACTTCATTTCAGTATTTAGGGATTATTACACTTTATTATTTCACCGAGACAGTAAAAATGGGGACATGTTCGAGGAAAGGACATCTCCACCTGTGGATGAGCAACCAAAAATGGGAACTGTCCCCGGAAAACAAAGATGTCTGGTCACCATAACATATGACTATGAGGAAGGCAACTGTGCTGGTTTATAATGAAGATTTATGGCAGCGTGGCAGATCATTTCTCAAAGTCCTTATGAAAGTTTTTATGAAAATCAAACAAAGTTTTTATGAAAATCATTTGGAAGAAACATCATTCAAACATTGGAGAGCAAAAGAAAACGATCCACTATAATTCTCTGGGTTGTTTTTCAGTATTTTAATACAGTATTTATTACAGTTCATTAGGTGAGAGTGCAGGACTTACAAACACAGCAGATAAACTCGCTGTGATAGATGTGGATGTTGCTTTAAAAGCACCAGTGGGTCACTGGAAGCACTGCAAGGATTTGATTGGGATATGAGAGGCCATGGACAGATCTTCTTTTGGCCTTAAAGCACATGAATCATCATAAAGGAGAGTAACTGGGGAAGGTCTGACTGACAAGCTGGAAAATTACATGATTAGATTTATGATGCTGCATGAACATTTCACAAAAATACACTTTTGTAACAAGCCTTATATGAGCAATATCTCACGAGTAGCCCGTAGCCTGAGTAAGCCGCAGGCCGAGTGGCGTATGTAATCATAGCGTGCTGATATACAGCCATATCGCACAGCTACTCATGTGATATTGCGTTTATACAACAGTTCAACAGCACGAGTGTGTAGCTAAGAGTGTCTTTAAAACCCTCTTTTGCGCAGAACTACTTCCTTCCGCCAAGGATTCAAATCTCAAGCAGGACAGTTTGACCAAGGCTCCGTTACTAATTCTAAAACGTCACTTTAGAACTAGTTACAAAGGAATGTTGAGTCCCTCCATTGAAACTCATTTGTTTATAAAACGGATAGTTCCGGTCCTTGATTCTGATTGGTTGAGCCGCGTTCGAAGCATAGACTGTAGAAAAATACGGACGACAACACCCTCACTCTCTTCCATTGTAGTAACTGAAACCGCCAGTGTGTCTATATGACGCTGACATCTTGAGTCTCCATTCTGCGCATAGTGAACTCGAAACCCGAGTCTGCGCAGTAGTGAGCACGAAGTGGAGCCGCGAAATCAAGGTCCCGCCCAAACTCAGAACAACTCATTATTTAGGTGCCAACGGACTTTTTTCTGGATCTTCACGAGGTGACTAGCTTTAATTTCTACATTTCCATAACTGTTTATTTCAACACCGCGTCGTGCCTAACAACGCCCCTTAGCTGTTATAAATTCACTATAAACCACGGCCTCTTAGGGCTTATTGCTTTAATTTTGTACAGTTACTGAGAAAGAGAGAGAGAGAGAGAGAGAGAGAGAGAGAGAGATCGCCTGAGCGAGCATTACCTGTACTGTGTCTGATATAACATGCATTCATCATGTCCATAATATTATATCCATTATAAAAATCAGTTTGAATGTCCGCTGAGGAAAGCGATCTTTGTATTTGTCCTTTTTACAGTTAAGGGAATTTTCCATAGCAGCGCTAAAACAACATCCTTTGTTTACAAGTCCCTTTCAATTTAAAAGTCTCTTGCAACTGACTCTTTCACTCAAGTATAAATTTGCCGCCATCTAATGCCGTATTAATATAACTTTCACTCAAAACCAAATACAACATATTATCTATAATATTTATTGAACAACAATATTTAAATTAACAACAATAGCCATTATAAATGACAACAGGAAATAATCATAATCGTAGCTATACAATTCAGTCAAACGTATAGCAGTGCTCTACAGAATGTAAGTTAAATATAGCCTATTAAATTATTAAATTTAACAAAGCCCAATTTGATTAATAAGGCCAAAGATTGCCCATTTTATGTACCCAAAATGAATTATATCTCATGTTTAACCACTATAAGAGCCAGCGGCAAATCCCCGAAGCACTGGCCGAGATGAAGCTGTTCTCGGCGGGTACACGAGTGCTGAACGGCCGCTGATGGCCTGGAGCTCGCATCTCTGAAAACATCTAAACAAATTGTATAATCCGAGCTATGATCAAATATGAGTCACATATTTCAATTCTAAACAACTACATTCTCACCTAAAACTCTTAAAACTACAGTTCGTGGCACAACAAGTGTAGTATTTGTAAAAATATGGTGGATTTGCTCGGCCACCATGACACTCGCTTCAAGCGGAGTGATTCGATCAGATTCGAGAACCAGAAAGAACTGTTGTATAAATATATATTACAACAATGCATGCCTATAAATAACAAGCATGCATAGTTGCCATAGTTGCACAAGTAACTTAACTAAAGCACCAAGTTAGTGTTTGTATAAGTTCGTGAACAGCATGTAACATTGGGCTGTGTACAGATGAGACAGTTACAGACAGTCCATGGCGCTCTTCTGATGCCACAGCAGGTCGTCCAAGCAGCCTTCGCTTGATGGATGGCTTTTATTTTGCTGTCAGCCTTGAACTATTTTGGTGTTTATCTTATTAGCTTCTCCCAATACACTGTCATTAATCTTAGACAGTCAAGACAGAGGAGATTTTACCACAATCACTTGTAATTACCTTCGGAAATGTAAAATAATTTTTATTAAAATCTATAAAATTCTTCTTATTTTTAATTATTTATTTAATTTGTCCACTACTAATGTCCACAGCTGATTTTTTATTTATTATTTTGTGGTGGAAATGACTTTTTTTTAAAAATGTTTTGATTTGAATAAATTGTGTTACTAAGGATAATTTAATTTAAAATTTCATTTTATACATTGTAAAATAAATAATATTTTCACATAATATGGCAAAATTACATTATTGGCAATGACCATAAAAATATTCTGATATTTATATTTCTTCACACATCACACGTCTCAAGCTCTTCACTTAATACAGCTGTCTCAAATACAAAAGTACTCAATTTTATGGAACAAAAAGATGACTAAAAGATGCTTGCCTTGTTTTGTTTATTATTATGCATGTTTTTAAATGGTTGTAAACTAACTAATCCATAAAGACAACAAAGATCGCATTGATTTAGTGGGAAATTACATATCTGGGGATTGAGTGTCTGATCATTTGAGTTTGTCAGAAGTTATATTAAGTAGTGAGCAGCTGTAATTTTCATAGGCAGTCGAGACGCCTGAGGTCCAAGTGTGTGTGAGAAAGAGAGGAAAGCAACATCTCAGGAGACTACTTCCTCTTTGACAGATGAATCAAGTCCCTGGATCCTCTCCTAGGGCACTGCACACACTCTTCGCTTGATGCCATCAGACTTTCCTGACCTTTGACACACACACAGTCCATTTTACCTCCATTTTTCCTTTGAACACCCATAAGAGTGCATTTTCCCTTATATTTTTTTCTGGAGAAAGCAAGAAGATTGCTGACTGTCTCCAAGGCCCTGTAATGCATCAGTGCACTGTGATGATCTCTGCCTGAGGTAAACGGCTGCCAAACAGTTCTTCCTTACAGCTGAAACTCAAGTGCTGGCCTCAGGCAGTAGTTTCACGAATATCCCAGGAGTCCCGCCATTTTAATTATTTTCTTTAGTAGTAAATGCCAGGGGAAGGAAGTGCTTAAACAGTTCTTATTGCTGATTTGATTTTGCTGTACAGAGCGTGGAACAACTAGTCCCTCAAATAAAATCAATTTTGGCTCAGTTAAAAAGAAAACTTTCAAATTAAATCTTTTGGCAACAGGCAGCAGATGGGTTTGATGCCAGAAGCCGCTAAGGAATCGCAAGCTCAATGTGAAGTGTCTAAGAGCGTGACATAACAAATGCAAAGCATCTTTCATCGGACAAGCTCCCTTGATAACGTGAACATCTGTGCGTGATACTGATTCATCATCTGATTTCTAGTGGATCTTCTAGTGGAAATAAACTGCAGGTAAATATGAGTCTGCAGGTATTATGACATGTCATAGAGCAGAAAGTCACTCTGAATCTTCTGTAAAGTTCTGCAGTGGAACTACACATCTAATTATGACAAAAACCAGAGTTGAAGATATTTTCAGTACATCTAAAACATCAAAAGAAAAAAAGAAGAAAAAAAAAAAGAAATTACATATTGAAATTTACATTTTAACATTTCAATAGCATTTTATGTATCCCAAATACACACAATTAAATTCAACATTGTTGATGTTACTTACTAAAACTTCTGCAAAATAATTTTCATTATTTGAAGTAAAGCTGAAATAAAATAAAATATAAATATTAGATGACAAAACTTAAATTACATAAACCCTGCCCCTGAGAACACGCAACAAAGGATTTTGTTGTTGTTGTAATTTTCATACAATGCTTTAGTAAGCAAACATTTAAAGTCTGTCATGATAAACTTTGCTGAAAAATTAGTTATATGAATTTCAGTTTATTTCAATTCTACTTCCTTACATTCAAATTGCACTTCTGTATTTTGTTTTCTGCCTCAGTTAAAACTTACTGATTAAAGGGGTCATATAATGCATATAATAAGTCTCTGATGTCCCCAGAGTGTGTATGTGAAGTTTTAGCTCAAAATACCCCACAGATAATTTTTTATAGCATGTTAAATTTGTCACTTTTTGTGGTGAGCAAAAACGTGCCGTTTGTGTGTGTCCCTTTAAATGCAAATGAACTGCTGCTCTCAAGAAGATGGCGGAGTTTCAAGAGCTCGTGTTAGCAGCTCCGATTACCTCATGCAGATTCACTGAAAATGTCAGAAACTGTTCACCCTTTTTTGTTCAAAACGGAGTCGGACAATGATGGAGAGACTCAAGAAGAAGTGACAGCAATAGAATGCAACAGTTCATTTCTGAATGGTTAGTTGATGAATTTATGTAGCTGATGTGGAGTTAACTATCTTAAAGTCATTGATTAGCATATTCTGTCATGATAATCTATACACCTTATTCCTGACTAGCCTACTGCATTTCGAATTATGGGTTGCACTTCCGGTTTGCCCTACAAATAAAGCTTATCCAGAAGTTTGACTGAATGAGTTGTCAATTTTTCTTTCATGTTTTATTTTCAGACATCGTGAGAATAACGTAACACTTGGTATTTTAACGTAACATGTTATAACAAGAATATCTATGGCAAGAGCTCTTTTCAGTCGCTGCTTTCTATCCTCGTAATTATTTTCTAATTAATTATGTCTCTTTGCATACCGCTGTAATAGTATGAAAAATGACAACATATGCTGCACATTTGTGGTCTGTTCTCCCGATATAATTTACAATATATCCCATTAATAATTCATTGGAATGCACGAAGAATCTCTCGTTTTTCTCCTCAAAGCCTCACCTCTCTTTCACAGGTAAATACAATTTATTATCTGTAAAAATGATGGAAATCACTTTGAAATAGTATCACGCAATGCTGAAGTTCATGAACATTTTTTATTAAGGCAACGTATATTACATAATACAGATATATATCACTATAGTTATGTTTAACCCGTCCGTTATTGCGGTGGAAAAAATCGCGCTTTTTCATGGCCTGTTTAAAGTACCTTGTTGATGCTTTTACACTTTTAGATGTCCTTTTAATGTACGTTGGTTGAAGGGTGAGTAGAATAATGTCATCTCACTGTACCCAGTTTTTAAAAAAACATATTATTGCGTTCATGAAGTGAGCCTTTCACTGACTGTTTACAGCTTAACGGAAGTTACACCCATAATTCGCGCAAAGCGTCATGGGGCTTAGGAATAATGATTTATAAATCGAGGGAACGAATTAGTAAGTAGTGCGCACGATTTAGCCGACTATTTTTTTCCTGCATGTCATGCCCGAGGATCCGTACTACGATCTTGATTTTTTGTACGCTCGTTGTAGTCCCTACCAGCCGTTTGTTGTAGTCCTTAAGAAGCGATTTCTTTAAAAGAAAATATCTCCCTTTGCATTGAACTTTGAGCGTCGTAACTTTGCAGATGTTGTTTATGCTCACACAGCACTAACATTACACACTAACTAACGTTAAAAAAGTGAAATCATAATTTCCACCACCCCTTTAAAGGCATTCTAAATTCAGTTCTGAATGATGCACAACCCTCGATTAGTTACAGTGACATTGCAGTGACAAAGAATGCTGTAATCGGCAACAATTAGATAATCAACAGCCGCTGTAACCGGAATATTGATTATTTTTTCGGTCACTTGTGCAGTCCTAAATCTGGCTATTTATCAGGTGAAGTTGCTAGCACTGCGGGACCTGACAGGTCTTCCCTGGAGCCACAGACTGCTGCGTTGATGAGCCTCTGACTAGTGGTCAAAAAGCACCGTCGAGATTTACCATTAAAAATATATAACAAAGAGAGGGTGGAGCTGCTCAGAATGGATGAGCGTGATCCTCCTTATCTCCATTTTCATGACCATCCCTACAGCAAGGGCAGCGGCTGATTGTGATGAATGGTTAAAGAAGTGATGACAAAAAACGAGTCTGTCAAGCTCTTAGCAGATGCTGTGATCTATCTGTGTAATCTAGGGGACGGTGGATTGCGTCTAGGGTATTGAAGTTGAGCAAATCTTCTGCTTTCCCGAATGCTAAAAAAACTTTTTATCAACTGTTACTTTTTCCTGTAAAGAGGACATGACAGTCACTGCTGGGGTGAACAATGTTACGTTTTCTAGTAGGATAATAAAATCTCAACCCACTTTGTCTGACAAACTCTGTGAAACAAAGATGACAGCTCAATTAGTTTTTGAAACGAAACCTCTGCAAACATATCTGGGGATTTACAGATACAATGTGGATTAATGAAAATATAATCCATTATTTATTCTGGAAACGGCGTCCAGGCGGACAGGCTCACAGCTGCCTCGGTCAAAGCATGTGTTCTCCCTTCGGGCGCCGTCTGCCATGTCTGACTGCATATGTGGCAGACACTGTCAGCACTGATGTGTCACTGATGAAATATAAATAAAGTAGAAGCCCAGAATAAACAGATTTTACCCAGCTGCCAATTAGCACTGGACACAAGACTAAAAGCCTGAGATTGCAAGTCGAACAACTCAGAGTATTTTAATTTTTTTTTTTTTTTTTTAAAGGGATAGTTCATTTAAAAATGAACATTTCGTGATTATTTATTTACTCGACCTCATGTTGTTCTATTTCGTCTGTGGAATTTAAAGAATGTGAAACTGTCCAACAAAGCCAGGATCTTTCAAGGTTTGTATCACTCTGCTTGTTTGGGTTTGCTGTCCAGATAGGCTGTCAGTCTTTGCATTAGTGGTTGGGACTTTTTAGCGACACTTTCTAGTTGCATCAGTACGCCAGTAGGTGGCAACAAGCGACCAGCTTTATGACTGAGCCGTTTGAACCATTCAATTGATTCAAAAGCGCAGACTTTTTAATGAACGACAGTTTTGCTGAGTGAATCATTGAATTGCTCACTTATTTGATTCTTTAAAAAATGTAATGAACAAGTGACTGTCTTTAAGAATGAATAACTGAATCATTTACAAAACCGATTTATTACAAATAAGTTACTTGTAATATTTGTCTTGGGGTGTGTTTACATGACACCATTTTCAACATAAAAAACTTTTTATGCATATTGGCTGTTCGTTTACACGACAATGGCGTTTTGAAAATGGTAGGGCTGGGACTTTTAAAAACGGTAGGGCTGGGACAATACATCGAATCTCGATTCGTGATACGAAGAATCTGGAGCGATTCTGATACTTTCCGATGTATCGCGATTCTCTCTTGAATCGATTCTGAGCTTAGATTTAAAAGCAGATGGCACTACTATACGTGCTTTAGGAACACTCGTACACTGCCTGCTTTCAGTTCCTTTACACACACCACTTAAACGTAAAATAATCATTCATTAAGGTCGAAAAGGTTGAAATGAATTACAATGGTGTTCGCAGTGGGCTGTGTTTACATTAATCTCGCGTCATAAAAGCATTCTGAGCTGAGGTGCAAGTATATTTAACCACTTACATGACTTGGCCACGGCCACTCTCCAGCACTCTTCTTCATGAGCATTTGACTGTGCAGTTAAAAACTAGCCTAGATCTGCTGTTAAACTAAGCTCAGAATTGATTAGAGAGGGAAAATATCAGGATCAGTCCAGATTCATTGTATCGATCGAGAATCGATGCATCGCCCCAGCTCTAGAAAACATGTTTCAAATGCAAGTTTTTGAAAATGATACCATGATCATCTCAGTTTAAACTACAAAAACGCAAATTTGTGAAAACGGTGATGTCCTGTTCATACATATTATGTGTTCAGTCTAGGTGCGTAGCATTTCTTTACAAAGTGACATCGCCAACTACTGGCCTGGCATACAGTGTTTTTAGTCAGTTTTGCGGCTCTGTGTTAACGTTGACGTGTGTACGTGCAAAAACTTTTTTTTTTTTTCCAGTTTTTAGTACATTGTTGTCATGTAAATGTACCCTAAAATGTAAGTTACTCAGGATTAACTTGTTTATTGAACTGTTGTATAAAAGTAATATGACAAAATAGTTTGAACAGCAAGGGAATAGAAAGTTCACATAGAACGCTTTTGCATCGAACTGCTTTTAGTTATTTTTCTATGTAAATATGTGCGGTTGGAATGCTCTGCTCACATCTTTTGTAGCATAACTCTTGCATGGACCACTTTTACAGTATTTTTTGGAAGGTAGGCCACTATGAATTGTAGTTATATGAAAAATAAAACAAAATACAGTTTTGGAACATCATGAGAATTTTCATTTTTAGGTCAACTATCCCTTTAAAAGCATGACCAAAAATAGAAGTCCTGCTCCAGTGGCCAGCCACAGCAAAGTCACCACAGTGGACTCTTCTAGAGACAGATTCTGATTACAGATAAACTATATATCAGGGACCAGAGCTCACAGCAGCAGGTGCACAATGCAACCACGGTTTAGTTGTAATCAGGCCCTAATATGTTTTGGGAACAATACCATTTACACCATTAAACAGGTGATAGCCAAAGGGACGGCATTTGGGGCATAGCTGGCCCGAGGAAAATAAAATAAGATGAGAGATAAGTAAAGGGCAAATGTAATGAATCATGCAGGACAGGTAATTCATCCTAACTCCATGGGCCGTGCTAATGAACACAGGGAGGCCATGCGTCCCAGCAGACCTCTCCGTTTTTATGAGCATTCCCACCACCATCATCTCTCTCTCTCATTTCATTCCTTTAATGGGATTTGTGGCTCCCTTGCAGAAAAAGAGCTCCCATGCTGAACCTCATACATGCACATATGTGTAATAGACCAGAAATATGGTGATCAATAGAGCTATTCAGCAATTTTCAGTCTGAATGGTTTCTGCATGGGAGTTTTTTTCTCAACTAATGAAATCCAATGAAATCTATTTCCAACATTATAAGACTATACGTCTGGGAAACCAAAAATTGAAGCATTTTTCCCCTAACAGCATTGTGACAACTAGGTAGAAATAACCCTGACATAAAAGTATGTCAGAGAGCTGGTCTTCACCAGATATAATAACTTGAGATTTCACACAGCTAAATATGGAGGCACACCATCTAGACCTTAATGTAGGTCAGGGAACCAAACTGATGCTATCCATATGAAACCAGTTCATTATACGCTACCATTCAAAAGTTTGAGGTCAGTCAGATTTTTAAAAATGTTTTTAAAAGTCTCTTATGCTTACCCTGGCTGCATTTATCTGATCAAATATACAGTAAAAACAGTAATACTGCGTTTCTCACCAGTACCAATTTTATTAGAAAACATTATTACAAGCTTACTGTTGTGAATCGGGCTAAGGTAAGAAGATAGTTTTGAACACTGGCTGGTTATGTACTTGCTCAAAAATTGATTTTGGATCATTTTTAACCAGAAAAAGTTACGGACTGCAGCTTTAAAACTCCAATGTTTGATGACAAATTAATCCTATAAAATCTATACACTACTATACCGGGCTGCGGGTGTGCTGGATGATTACTGACGTACAGCATTACTGACATACAGGAGAGTTCTTGGAACATTAGAATATCATTAGGGGAATGTTAGTATAATGTTAGGGGAACGGTATAATAATGTTGTAATAACATTAGGGGAAGGTTAGAATAACGTTAGGGGAACGTTAAAATAACAGGGGAATGTTAAAATAACGTTGGGGGAACGTTAAAATAACATTAGGGGAACGTTAAAATAATGTTAGAATAATGTTAGGGGAACGTTAGAATAACAGGGAAATGTTAGAATAATGTTAGAAGAACATAAGAATTACGTTATAGGAACGTTAGAATAACATTAGGGGAACGTTATAATAACGTTAGGGGAACGTTATAATAACGTTAGGGGAACGTTAGAATAATGTTAGGAGAACATTAGATTTACGTTATAGGAACGTTAGAATAACATTAGGGGAATGTTATAATAATGTTAGGGGAACGTTAAAATAACGTTAGAATAATGTTAGAATAACGTTAGGGGAATGTTATATTGTTAGGAGAATGTTAGAATAACGTTAGGAGAACGTTAAAATAACATTAGGGGAACATTAAAATAACGTTAGAATAATGTTAGAATAACGTTTAGGGAACGTTAGAATAATGTTAGAATAACGTTAGGGGAATGTTAAAATAACGTTAGAATACTGTTAGAATAACGTTAAGGGAATGTTAGAATAATGTTAGGAGAATGTTAGAATTACGTTATAGGAACGTTAGAATAACATTAGGGGAATGTTAGAATAACGTTAGGGGAACGTTAGAATTATGTTATAGGAATGTTAGAATAATGTTAGAATGTCAGCGCCAATAGCCTAGTGGTTAGTGTGCTGACATATGGCGCAAATGCGTTCTTGGCGACCCGAGTTTGATTTCCCGTCTCGAGGTCCTTTGCCAATCCTGCCCCCCTTTCTCTGCCCAATGTTTTACTGTCTGCTCTCTACTGTCCTCTCCAAATAAAGGCACAAAAAGCCCATAAATATAACTTAAAAAAAAAAAAAGACGTTAGAATAATGTTAAAATAACATTAGGTGAACATTAAAATAACGTCAGAATAACATTAGGGGAACATTAGAATAACATGAAGGAAACATTAAAATAACATTAAGGGAACATTAGAATAACGTAAAGAGAACGTTAAAATAACATTAGGGGAACATTAAAATAATCTTAGAATAATGTTAGGGGAATGTTAAAATAACATTAGGGGAACGCTGTTTATGGGGTTACCGGGGAAAAACGGCTCTATTTCTGCTGTTACAAAAGCAGCTGACAGAGAATGGATTTACATTTTCATTCAGCCTGTCTGCGGTTTTTGTTTGTGAAAGGTGGGTTCGTTAAGGATTTTAATGGTTTAGAATAGGGGTCTCCTGAAAAAAAGAGGATGGGAACCACTGCACTAGCTGGTAAAGTGTATAGTGCATTATAAATGCACAGTGTACAGTATGTCATCTGAGACACAACTAATGATTTAAAGGGATAGTTCACCCCAAAATTAACATTTTGTCATCGTTTACTCACCCTCATGTTGTTCCAAACCTGTATGAGTTTCTTTCTTCTGCTGAACACAAAATAAGTTATTTTGGAGAATGTTGGTAACCAAACAGTTGGTGGCATCCATTTAAAAAAAAAAAAATACTATGGAAGTCAATTGGGGCCATCAACTGTCTAGTTACCGACATTCTTTAAAATATCTTCTTTTGAGTTCAACAGAAGAAAGAAACTCATACCGGTTTCGAACAACATGACGATGAGTAAATGACAACAAATTTTTCATTTTTGGATGAACTATCCCTTTAATTTAAATACTCAAGGCAAAGCATTATTTTAATGTTGTTAGCACCTGGCTAACTTGAATTTGCGAGTTGTTCCTTTGAAATACAGCACCCCTTAGAGGCGCTACATCCGCTAATTGCTCAGTGCTGTGCGGAAGCTGACCAAGCACTCGCTCAAACAACCAGCAGACAGCCCTTGATTGTCAGTGTAGATGTACTGTCACACTGTTATAAAATATAGATGACTTCATAAACTGCTTAAAATACTCCATAAAAGCCAAGGCACGCAACCAAGACATTGACGATTGGTGAAAAAATGAGAAAAAGGCATTTTGTAAATTGCCAACGAACAGAATAGAGACCTGGTTATGTCATCTCTTCAGTTAGTGACAGCTGGAATAATGAGGTTTTAGCTTGTCTATTGGTATGCATTCTAACCTTTCCCTAGCTCTTCATATTTCTCTCTCTCTCTGCCCCGGGGCTGTTTTAGGAAAGTAGACACCATTTCACTTATACAGGGTCCATTTCCCTAGAGCCATGGACCTTATGACAACTCAAGTTGTTATCGAAGGAATGTAGTGAAATATTGAGCTGTAGAACAGTCTGCATAGGTATCTGGTTTTTTTTTTAGCGCTTTTTAATAATTTTGCATATTAGCGCTCCCCCGCAACTGCATGAGGATCTAGAATCGACAGGCCTATATATAGACAGGACATCCACAGGGAGGGGTCGACTGACAAACTCCCTGGCCACCACATCACTCTGTGGACTTTCTGCATAAATATTTAGTGCAGAAAAGACCGAGAGCAAGGAACTGCAGTCAGGCCATATCGATTTCAAAGTCTTGCTGTCGGGTGACTTTTTTCTTTTTTTTTAAGGTTGAAATGCAAATCTAAGACCCTATGGCTAGGTCACATTTGCTTAAAAGCATATTTCCATAAAATCATCTTGTGGATTCTCTGAATTATGCAAAGATGCGAATGAATATCGAAGAAAAACAATCATAAATAATAATAATAATAACAGGGCATGGCAATGAGTGCATGTTCATTAAATAAGAAACAGCTGACTGTACCATGAGAGTTCAGGAAAAGAAACTTAAGAAGACAGGTGAGTCATGGGTATCGTTTGCTAACAGTAAGTTAGTTTATATTCGCATATCGTACAAAGGAGAACATGAATATGATGATGACCCTTCACACACGTCAGGATAATAAGGCCTTCAGAGATGCAACGCATAGATTGTATTGCCTGCAGGTTATGGATGAAAATGAAGTTATTATGAAAATGACCTCTCTTTTTGATGAACATATTTGAAGATTGTGAATTTTAGATGATGCAATCAGACACCACGGTTTCCCGAGAGCCCAAACTTTGTCACTTCAGAACATTTTTTCTCTCTCAGAAATAATTTTTTTCAATTTTCCATTGACATTGCTTTCCCCAATCTCCCTTTTCTATATTCATCTCAGCAGACTACTAACAATCCACCAACCACCAAGAGTTCATTAACTGGATGTCAACACTGAGCATGGAAGGTATCGACATCCAGAAATAGCCTCCACGCCTCATTTGTACCTCTGAAAATCACTTTTACCCCTTCTCTCCTTGCATACTGTTGTGCTAATTACTTAATGACTCTAATTAATTATCTTTCCTCCTCTCACAACCCATCATTGCCCCCTCCTTCCTCAACAGAACCCAGATGTTGGACCACTGAGACGCAGCTGCTGTATTCTCTGCCTGAGAAACTTTTTAATGATGAACCCAGGGGCGGATTCCCCAGATGATCCGCTGCACATTACACTCATGTTCAACATGATCCGAAGGTCATTTGATGGAGAGATATAGGAAAGACAAGAAAGAATAGGAATGAAGGAAAGTTTCTATCCATAAGTCTGACTAGAATGTCTCCACTCCACTCCTCATCTCCATATTGCGCTCTCAGTCTTTTTATTTTTAAAAAATGGTTCACATTGAATCTTTTTCAGAACAAAAACTGCTAACCTATAGAGGAAAAGACTGTCTGGCAACAGTTAACACTTTCAATTATCCAATGTGTGATGAAATAGGCTATATAAATTAAAACCTTTCTTCTTGGTGGCAATCTTGAATAACACCTTTGGGTGGCTATTATCCATGTAGGCATTTGGCATTCAGGTACATCTCCATCTATTTAAATGGAGAAAGACTGAAATGTCCAAAACTGTTAAAGATTATGTTGTAAGTGTCCGTAACATATTTCAAATAAATCTTAATGGGACCTATTATGTCCCTTTTCACAAGATGTAATATAAGTCTCTGGTGTCCCCAGAATGTGTCTGTGAAGTTTCAGACCCCACAGATCATTTATAAGTTCGTCAAATTTGCCCCTATATGGTTGTGAGCAAAAACACGCCGTTTTGTGTGTCCCTTTAAATGGAAATGAGCTGCTGCTCCCGACCCCCTTTCCAAAAAAGGGCGGAGCTTTAACAGCTCACGCTTCAGTTGCTCAACAACAACAAAGCTGGAGAATCTCACGCAGCCAAAATGACGATTGTCAGTAATGGTGTTCTGTCTTACATTGTTCAAACCGGAGTCGGACACTGATGGAGAGACTCCGGAAGAAGTTACAACTTTTAGAATGTATCTGGAAGTTTCTGAATGGTTAGTGGATAAATTTATGTAGCTGCTGTGGAGTTGATTCAACTCATCGACTAGCATGTGCCATCATGTTAATCTTTTGTGCAAATCCAGCATTAAATTGACTTTGTTTGTGAAGCAAACCCAAACAAAGTTACTGGGTTGTCCTTTTTCACGTTTTCTGGGTTGGTAGATGCACTGGGGACGCGATTATATCACTTAAACACGGAAAAAACTTAAAACACAGAAATTTTCACATGTCCCCTTTAATAATATCTGACAGCAATTGTATAATGTGCTGCAATTTTGCTTCTTTAACTGAAATGATGCTAAAACATACCTCACTGTTTGCCTCTAATTGTCAAACTCACCTGCCTTCCCTCTTTCTTTATTGACTTTGCTGGATCAATTAACACAGAAACAATAAAGGAGTGTAAAGTCTGCTGGGTCTGCAGAAACCGTGCTGAGTTTACTCTAAGAAATCCAGTTGGGTCATATCAGGCTATAGGATGTAGTGTCTTAGGCAGAAGCAGGTCTGGTCCCAGCTGACCATGCAGGCTCATTATTACTGGATTTCAACTCTCGCTGAAGAGGAAGGAAGCAGCAAAGCTTTGGTCCTGTTGAATTGTAGAGCATTAAATCCTGTGCTACAGACATTCAAACAGTATTAATGCCTATGCACAAACAACTATTTGTCCCACACAAAAACATAATGAGAAAACATACATGGATGTGAACAATTGAGAGTTCTAGAGAATACCATTACCATCATGGGCAACGTTTTTCCTCAGAAAATGTAAAATTTAGATTGTGTCAAATTATTACTATTCCAATATCCTCACAAACTTTTATGTGTGCATGTAAAAACTTAGTAATGGTGAGGGCTCTGCTAAAAGTAAATTAAAACAAAGAGGATACCACTTACCTGAGATTAGAATCTTTCTTTAATTTTGTGTTTGTCCTTCAATTTGTTTGACTCCATTTGCAAAAGTCAATCTATAACTAATAGAAAAGCTAAATCAGAGAGTGTTTCACATTAAAATGCTGTTCACACTGATAACAATTTGCAGAGGGAACATCCAAAAGTACAGAAACCTGGCAACTTCGGCGATAAAATCACTCTATAAGACCTTAGAGCAGCACCATGACAGGTATGAATGCGAGACTGTGAGGGATAGACTTAACGTATTTTCAATGGCATCCGCTGTAAAAGCTGTATAAAGCTCGTGGTTCACTTATAATTGTCCACGGCTCATATTGTCTGGGGTTTTTTACTGAAATTTCTCTGAAAGATATTTTTGCAGTGTTCGTCAGCAGAACAATCCAAAAACACATTAAATAACAGTACAACCCACTGAAATCATGTATGTCTATCCCTCACAGCCTCGCTTTCATTCCCGTTAAAAATCAAAGATGGTTCTGCTGTGAATATATTGTGCAGCCTCACAGCCACAACCTTCCAGACAACTTGCTCCAAGGTAACAGGGAGGTGATCAATATGTTTGCTTTTGCCCTCCAGTGCTCAAAGGGGATCCTCATCTAAAATCTTTTTATTGAACAAACTCACCTTTACAGTACTCAACATCTCCCCTCAAGCAACTGTCTTCTCACTCAATAAATCCAATGACCACAGAACCATTTGGCCACACAATTCAATACACATTACACTTATATATATATATATACAAACAGAGACGGTGAATGACAGGCTGGATGTATATAAAATAAGGTAGATTTATCAAAGCAGAATTATTAATCATGTTCCACCATGCCCTTCTCTTCTGTCTGCACAACGAACATCCACACAGGGAAAGATGGACGCTCAGTTTAATAGGAAAGCAGCAGTGCACCTTCCGCCCACAAAAATCTCACATCACCACCACCACCACCTGCAGTTCACATCAGGCTGCAGTAAAACATCAAATGTGACATGATACGTCATTAAATTTGGGAAAGGTAAAAACACTTACAAAGACAAACCTGTTGTGTGAAGGTAAAACTATAAGTTCGTATATGGGAGAATTCAATTTCACACATGGAGTAAACTAAACTGAGCATATATTTATCCTCATACAGCAATATGGGTTAGTATTACTCAAAACCCTCCAACAGAATATGCTTGTTGTTGACATGAGGTGTACTCACATTATGTTTATGTTGCACTGTCTATGTTGTGTTGTAAAGTAACATGCATGAGCATGCATGATGTTAAACGTAGGATATTTTTCATTGGTGGACAGTAACAAAGTGTTTCACACGCTCTAAACCAGGGATAGGCAACAGGTCCTGGACAGTGTTGCCAAGTCCGCGGTTTTCCCGCGGAATTAGGCTACTTTTACACTGTTGCCGCAGGTTGTTTTTCATGTCCGTGGGTTGAATCATCCCAAAATAACGTGATATTTAGTCCCTGGAATGCGAATTTTACCAGGGGAGCCCCGCCAAAAAAGCGAATTTTACCCCCCTGGATCGTGATTTTTACCCCCTGAAATGTGATTGGGCTAGTTTTGAGGACGTGTTTTGTTGTGAAAACCTGGCAACCCTGGTCCTGGAGTGCCACTGTCCTACAGAGTTTAGCTCCAACCCTGAAAAAAAAACCTCACCTAAAGACAATGATTAGCTTGTTCAGGTGTGTTTGATTAGTGTTGGAGCTAAACTCTGCAGCAGTGCTGCCAATTTAGTGATTTTGTCGCTATATTTAGTGACTTTCCCACCCCTTTGAGACATTTTTCAAAAGCCTAGCGACAAATCAAGCAACTTCTTGAACAAACCTTATCTAGATTCCTTGACTCACCCACTAGTCTATATTTATATTAATATAGATCAGTGGACTTTCCAGTATGACGTCATCTAGTGACTTTTAGCAACCTATTTTAGCTACTTTCAACTGAAAGCAATTGGCAACACTGCTCTGCAGGACAGCGGCACTCAAGAATCGACATTGCCTATCCCTGCTCTAAACCATAGTATCTAATTTTTTTTACTCCACCAGACCACTGCATTTCCAGAAAAAGTTTTTTGTTATTTTCAAGTGACCCGTTCCGTGACATGAACGCTTGTCCGATTGACTTTTGAATCGATTCTTTCCTTTTCGCTTTGAATGATTCATTTGTGGATTAGACTAACCCTATTCAGTATTTCTTCAGATTGTAGCAGTTAACAACTGATTCAATAATCTAACTATTTAAACTCTATTATAAGACAGGGACATTAGACCCTTTACTCTTTCAATAGGTATTTTGAGCATGTGGATGGAGTAAGAAGAAAAAAAAGCAAAAGCATTCTGTTGTACCATTACTCAAATTTTTAATGGCGATAAAAAGGTAGAATCTGAATTGAATAGGTTTCTTGTCTAATTCAGAAACAAACAGTGTCATGACCATTTACTAGTCCCATCATCACAAGTAGCAAAAATGAGAGGGAGGACTTGAAACTCACCCACCCTTATACAACACACCCCAACTCTGAAGTGAAATGAAAGCCTGAATAGACCCTATAGCATCCTCAAATGTAGTCTGTTCAGTGATTCATATCACTTGGCCAGCTTCACTCTCAGCTGTGGCTGCACATTTAATTAGCATGAAGGAATGAAACAGTTTTATGAAGTCAGAGGCTGAGAAAACATGAATGAGAGTATTTTAGTTGTTGTGCACTGCAATTAGGTGGGTGAGCATGAAAACTCGTAGTTACCCCTCTTGACTTAATTAAAAATGTCAGTGTTAAATGTCAAACAGTGTCTACAGTTACACAGTTTTATAATCATAGATATGAGTACATTGGAGAGTTCTCAGGAATCAGTGCCATATGTGAGTGAAAATTTAAGGGTTTTTTTCCCCCTTTGGAAAAAAATGAACTCATGAACTTTAAAAAATCATATCCTTCCACAAAATAACAGTGAATATTCAGATTAGCAGTCAACGAATAAAATTGTTCAGTTTATTAAGTGGTGTTTACATACAGCGCTTCCAGGTTCTACGTCAGAACGCTGGCTTATTATTGGCCGGCTCTTGCGTCAGCATCACATGCATGTGTCGTGCTGCTCACGTGAACAGCGTCGGCCAATACTGAGCCAGCGTTCTGACATAGAACCTGGAAGCGCTGAACACAAACAACATGAGAATGACACAGAAAAGAGGATATTGTTGAATAAAGTCATTATTTTTGTTTTGTTTTTGCGCACAAAAAGTATTTTCGTCACTTCGTAAAATTAAGGTTGAACCACTGCAGTCACGTAGACGATGTCTTTAGTACCTTTCTGGACCTTGAAAGTGGTGGTTAAATTGCTGTCTATGGACGAGTCAGATACCTCTCGGATTTCATCAAAAATATCTTAATTTGTGTTACGAAGATGAACGAAGGTCTTTTGGGTGTGAAACGACATGAGAGTGAGTAATTGATGACAGAATTTTCATTTTTGGGTGAACTAACCCTTTAATTATATTAGTAGTAAGTCATGAGGAGGCATAGTTTTCTGACAATAGCAGGGTTAAAACCAGATTGTGAGACAAAAGACAAAAGATATCTTTATATGCTGAGCACACTGGTGGTTTGTCCACTAATGATATGGCTGCAGTCTCCCTCATCTCTTTTCTTGTCTCAAAGGTACACTTCACTTTTGCTAGAGGAGCGCAGTTTTGTCATCAAAATATATGGCAAATTATTAAAAACGTTTTACACAACAGTGCTCTGTAAAGGGGATTTCCCATGAGCAAAGCCATATATCTATGACCTTTACAACCACAGAGGGAAGACTTGAAATCGAATACTGTATAATTCCCTACTGTATAGTATGCGAAAAACAGTACAGCAAAAGAGTAGTATTTCCGAATACATAGTAGGCTATTCGTAAAACAGTTGCACTTTATTTTACAGTATACATGCACTTTTAATGTACTTACAGTGTACTTACCAAGAAAGTACTGAGTAATATTAAGTAACTACATGGGTTAAGACAAGGTTTAGGGATAGGTTCAGGACTAGTATCTTGTTATTACCTATTTATTGAAATACAATATTGTAACTACAATTAGTAAATAGTATGTACATGCGAAACAGGACTGTAAAATAAAGTGCTACCCAAAAAATAGTAGGCGAAAAGTCCCCAGATGACCTACTACTTCCGCCGAGATTCTGACGTGCACATTCGATGGACACTTTACTATCCCATGAGGCCACAAGAGAGGATTTAAGAATGGAAGTAAAGCGACGCAACTTGCACTGGTAGGTCACATGACAGTAACAACATGGCAGATGTAATATGTCTGAATTTCATTCATACTACCCATATTCATACTATCATCGCGAAGTAAATTCAAATGTAGTACCTAGTCAGACAGTATACGATTTCGGACACTGCATTTGTCTTCAAGGAAGAAATCCTTTTGATTATCGGCCACAGTGACAGGAAAATTGACCATATGCATGGTTATTTCCTGGTTGTCGTTAAGCCAGCTTGGGCATTTCCGGTGAAGTCTTAGCTGATCATTCTGTATCGCTGTACATCGGCACAAAAAAATCAGTGACTTTTTAATGTTGCATTCATATTTTAATACAGTTATCACATTTACCTACTTTGCCAATAAAACAGTTTTATTGATTGCAATAAAGACAAAGCTATTGGAAACGTTTAAGAAATGCCATGTCTAATTAGACGGGCATACGCATTTTTTTCCAGCACTTCAAATGTTATTTTTAATGTGATGACCACAAACATTACTTGTTCATCCTTCTGCGATTGTCCCCATTTGTAAAACCGAACGTTTCAAAATGTAGGAAATCCAACATTTGATAGAAAACACTTTTCTTTAAAAACAAAAAAGACATAATTACCACTATAACCCAACAGGTGGCGGCAGAGTAGCATTTATTTGCACATATATTAGCCATTTCTTAGTTTTCACTTTTAGTTTTAGTTTTTAGTTTTTAGTTTTCACTTTTTAGTTTTCACTTAGTTTCGCTTTTGAATAAATATTTAAAAATATATTTTGTCAATGTGAAGTATGTGAAGTAGGCTACTCACAAAATCTCATGAAAAACAATAACTTTTCTTGTGAATGAATTACACAGAAAGCGAGCACAGTACTTTCCCTTTGTAACCACAGAAGCTGTCAATCAGTGCAACGCAATCTCAATGATTTTGGCACACTTGTGAAAACACAAGTTTATTCATTGAATCTAACTAAAGTGCACAATAAATATATAATTTTTGATGCCTTTTTTCACACAAATGTTTGAAAACTGATTTGAATTTAGCCGAGGAGGAACACTGAGGTACGTCTTTCTTTCTTTCTTTCTTTGTCATCTTACGTTTGAATAACTAAATTAATGCTATGCATGACTATTTAAGTAACTATATTTTGATTATAAACTAAGTATTACACTATTGATGCTCAACACACCAGCAACTGACATTTCACCAGAAGTTTTCCAGCTGGCTTATATTATTGCAGAAGTTCTAAAGAACGCTCCGTGCATATAGTCAATTGCCCTCACTTCATTGTTTTCCCACTTCTCTCTACACCAGAACATGTGCCAATATGCAGGTGACAGTTAAGCTATGCTGTGAGCGTGGCATGGATCCATTTTCTTGACAAATCAAACCCATTTGACAGCTAGTAAGTCACACAGTTTGAGTCTGTGTGTGAACGACAGAAGACCTTGGAGAGGTTCTTCCCCCTGCTTTTCTGTATTCAGGAGTCTGTTTAATCTACCCCACCTTTGAGGACACAAAGTGAGCCAAAAGAACTCTTCAAAAGCCACAGTGTTTCCACCGGGGTCCCTGAGGGCCAGACGGCCATTTGTAGTGTGAACGCGGCGCGTGAAGGGAGAGCTGCGTGTGAATTAATGAGGGGCCGACAGCGAGATTGCGCATACAGAGAGGCCCTGTAAGAGAGCGCTCGTCTCTGGATCTGCGCTAGACAACAGCGTCCTTGAGAGCTGCTCAACAGTCAGCTCCCACCATTGCCATTTCCTGCTCCCTGCTTGCTGTCTGTATGAATAAATCATGGGTTTGGACTGGAGTACGCATTCACAGATTATCAGTCTGTTGCACAAGGTTTGATGTGCACCTTCATCTCCGCCGCTTCAATTTCTTCTCCTGCCTGGACATTCATCAGACAGAGTCTCTGTTCTTTAATCACACGGCAGAGCATTTCATGGTCATTTCTGCTCACGCTTGACTAAACAACTTTTATTTGCCGTGTATATTTTCACTTTCAGATTTGTCTTGGTTGCTGTGTGTTCACAAACAGCCTGATGTCACCAACACAATCTTGTGAGAAAATGGAGTTATTTTATGAGGTGGCGATTTCGTACATTTCCGTACAAATCACATCATACGAAAGTTATGGAAATGTATGATTTTTTTGAAAAAACATAAGCATGAAGGTCCACCACAACCCATAAACTCAATTATTAGTGGGGCGTAAGCAGATCAGTTTCCACATTAGCTATTTATAGATTAACATGACAGAATATGCTAATCTATGACTTTAAGATAGTTAACTCCACATCAGCAACATAAATTCATCAACTAACCATTGAGAAACATCTTGTAATTGGTGCTGCTAACATGAATTCTTGAAACGCCGCCCTCTTCTTGAGAGCAGCAGCTCATTTGCATTTAAAGGGACACACACACAAACGGCACGTTTTTGCTCACCCTCAAAAAGTAACAAATTTAACATGCTATAAAAAATGATCTGTGGGGTATTTTGAGCTAAAACTTCACATACACACTCTGGGGACATCAGAGACTTATTTTACATCTTGTAAAAGTGGCATTATATGACCCCTTTAAATAAAAAATGTTAATATTCAAACTAACATGTCTATTTATAAAAATAAAAAAGCAGTGCAGTGACTGAACTATCATGATTTCAATTGAGCTAATATTTCACAAACAAGATTAAGCAGAAAATTCCCTCTGAGGAACAAATTAGCATCACAATGATATTTTAATCATTTTTCTATTCCCACCCCCTGAATTCACAGATGTCTTTTAATCACCATTTGTGCGATTAACGTAATTGAACTTTTTCATATCCCACAGCCACACATTCACAAACATGACATTTACTCACTATAATAGAACAGCAGTAGAAATGGTGTGCTGACCCAGTTTGACTCGCAACGATTCAAACCTTTTCAACTGAGGAACCCGAGGTCAGACATAATAGAGCCATTTAGGAGCAGTTTTGACTGTTCATTGGGAAATCTCCAAAGAGGTTGTGCTCTGGTGCACAGGAAAGGCATTCGATGACAGAAATCTTTTACGAGAGCACTGCGCTCTGGGAGACTGCTTTGCAAATGGCCTGGAAAAGGGCACCAAAGGGCATTGAAGACAAGTGTGAATGTTCAAATCCTAGCAGAGAGCTATTTTTTTATTAACTGTGGATAAATATTTAAACATATGCAGCTGAAAGTCAACATGAAACCATTTTATAATATATATGATAGACTTATCCATAGAGAATAGAATGCAAGGAATGCACCCTAAATTAAAAATAAAACACTAAAAACCGAAATCAGTCATCTTAAATGCTACAAGTGAATTTAGACATCACAACATTATAATGTACAGTATGAAAATGTTTATTAATTTTTTAGACTATTTGAGAATGTATAATTATGCAATACACACTGTTAAATGTACAATTTTGATATCAAATATCAAAAATAAATTAAAACTAAAATAAATAATGTATAAATACAGTACAGTATATTGGTACCAATATCTGCATATACTATATATATATATATATATATATATATATATATATATATATGCAGATTTTTATTGATATTTGCTATCTATCTATCTATCTATCTATCTATCTATCAGATATAGTATATTGGTACCTATATATATTGGCATATATAGCATATATATTTATGATGATATTAATATCATTATAGTGCAATATTGGAGGGGACGGGTTGAAAAATGCGAGCTTGTTGATTGTCAGAACAAATTTTGATTATGAAGTTTTTTTTTCCTCCAAATAAAGTGTACTGATTAATCATTCATGATAAGGGAAGGAACATGTTTTAAGAAAGTAAAACTTTGACTTCATGTTGAATTTATATAGCTCTGGACTGTACAAGGGAACTGCATTTCTATGAAATTGTTTAGAAAAATATCTTTCTTTTGGATAAACACATCAGCGTGTACTGTACAGCCTCCAATGGATTTGATTAATAGTGCACAAAGAAGCAGGATGAAATGTTTCCCTATAGTGTGTCTTGCTTTCAAGTGGCATTTGTACTTGGTTAAACATTCTATTGGGTGCGTGTGTGTCTTTGTATGCCGTGGCTCAGTTGAGATAAGCATTGGGCTGTGATGGACCTACTGAGCTGCGGGGTGGTAGGATGCCAGTGCGCCACAGCGGAGGGCCCAGCATGCCAGTGCTGCTCCCTCCCGTACACCTAACTGGAGCCAGTCACTGCGGGTCACTGGCGTCTAATCTGTCACTGAGGGCATCTGGCTCCTGCCGCAGAGAAGCACATCAGCAGATGGCTCTCTCTATGAACTGGCAGTAACAGAGGGAGGAGAGGCAAAAACTGGGAGGGAAAGAGAGATTGGGTGGGCGTACATTTTTGCCACAAATGCAAAAATGACTAAACATGGCGATGATATCTGTATATACCGCAAACTATCATGAATTTCTACAGTTGATTGTCACTTAATTTAATTTTCAATCATTAATACCACAACACGTGGAAGACACCAAATAATGTGCATTACATTTTGTTTAAAATTATATTTTAAATAAATATACTTTCAGTGCACTATATTTGAAGCATTTATGTTTTATTCAATTTAATTTGTTTAATACTAGGCTATTTATTTATTACCAAATACAGGTTTAACTAACTTTGGTGATCACAATTTAGAATTCTAAAACGGTTAGTTCCGGCCCTTGATTCTATTGGTTGAGCTGCGTTCAAAGCCGTTGTAATATTCCCGAAAACAGACAGCTGACCGCATTACATAAGTATCGCTGCGTGTGTATGTTGCTGCGTCTGTCTTAGCAACCACTTTTAGCAACGTAAACATATGTTTGTTCCCAATTGATTTTGTTCATTGAAGCTTACTGCATTATGTAGAAGAGTATTGTGAGAGAGATATCGAGTGACCGAGTGTATTACTTTGCATTCAGATTTAGCATTTTCCTTCAGGTCAGTCCTATGTTCATAATAAAAAATCTGTTTTAATATCCGCTGCGACCTTGTCCTTTTAACATTTAATGGGGTTTCCAGTGCCATGCTGACACTGACAGCGCAAGTCAAAGCATTTGTCATTTGCGTTTTGTTCCGTGTTCACAACAAATTTCAATATAAAAGTCATTGAGACTGAGTGACTCGCTCATAAAGACAATCTCTGCCGCCATCTAATGGCGTAACGCTGCATTCACACGGGGCGTCGGCGTTAGCACTTCTTGTTTACTTTGAATGGGTAACGTCATGCGTTGCCGAACTGAATTGTGGGTTCCGTCACGTCGCTTTACTCGCGTTGCTTGCAGCAGAAGTTGAAGATTTCTCAACTTTTTAAGCGCCAACGCAGATCACCTTATGCAAACACTCTAGAGCAGTCGCTAGCCAATTGCGTTCATGCAACACTGGAAAGTAATGTGATTGGCTGATATCACTATAACATAGAAGGCATTTATTTTAGGGTGGCACCTGGAGTGGCCAATCAAATTATAGTAGACACTCCCTGCATTAGAGGAATTCTCTGTATAAAATTGTTCCTCATATCTATTTAAAACATGAATAAATGACATGCTTTTCCCCATGATAAACAAGCAGATCCATCACAGAAGTCATTGACATTGATGCTCTGCCAAAATGACAAAGAAACGATTACGGTCAGGCCTGAGGGCTTTAGCGATAGTTCACAGTAAGTGAGTCTTTTACTGCACAGAAGGATAAGTGTGTACTGCTGAACATTCATCCCTCGCGGTGGGAGATTGATTACGATGGCTTACAAGGTGAGAAGTTTTTATTTGATTTAGCAGATACGTGTTGCTCTGTTTTGTTCTGTGTATATCTAATACCATCTGCTCCTCTGTTCAACTGTATTTAAATGCAAATGAACACAAACACAAGGGCATTTCACACGGCATGTCACAGCATGTGCTCTGTAAACTTTGTCTTAAACATTTTTAAACTGCATTTTATTTGTGTACGCAGTTTTATGACCTCATATTAAAGGGATAGTTCACACACAATGTACTCACTGTCATTTTCAGAACCAATATTAGCCTTTCTGATGTAATTGATGTGTGTGTATATATATTATTATTATTAAAAATAAAAACATTGTTAAAAAAACACTTCCTGTCCATGTTATTTATAAATCACCCAAACACTCATATGTGCACATACTTCCACACACAGTGACCAAGGTGAGCATAAAATGTGTGACCGCTTTGAGGTTCATATTGATGCAAGTGTGAAGTTAAAAATAAGTGATCGAACTGTCAGCAGCTCAGTCTTACAGTGTGAAGCCTGGAGACCCAACTAGACAAAGTTTTACAGACTCTGACTGACATGGGCCCATTAACACCACACATATATACACACATTTTCCAAAGACTCCCTGCATATACTGTATATTTATGAGTGAAAGCTCTTGCTGTTTGGCATAGATATCTAGAAATATATTCAGAATGTATGCAGTATATGCAGTTTAATGACAGTACACTCTCCATTTTTTTTATCCCGATATTAATTCTGCATATTTCTTCTTTCTAATACTTTTTCCAAGGCGTGAGAACTCTTTCTGTCTTTCAGCATTTCTCTCTCTCTCACCGGCTTTCCACCACCCTGACTATTGATTTATCTTGCTCAGAGAGGGATTTATCATACTATGGTGTGACTTTCCCATTTTCAAATCTCAAATCAGATCCCAGTACATCACACTGTTATGACAGAAACTGAGAAAGAAGACATCTGTCACAAAGACAGATGACGCAGATGCTTTACCCTTTGCATTTTGGTAGGAAAGATTAGGAAACATTATTCATTTAGAGGATATCTGAGAAAATATTTGACAGCTCAGATCACCGTAGATTTCTTATACACAATGGCAAAGCAATCTGGAAATATCAATAGAGCACAAAATCTGAAATATACTTCTCTCTCTCTGTACAAATTGT